>PVKZ01000420.1:436754-851292 GCA_004027375.1 Macroglossus sobrinus | reverse complement strand
AAAAGAAAATTTATTATATGAAGTTCTGTCTTTAGCCTGCTGCAAAGAAGGCACTTTTCTTTTGGTTTCCGGTAGGTGGTGTGTAAGCCTCTTGGATCCCTGCTTTATAGAAAGTCTTTATAATGCCCCCCCTTTTTTTTCTTGTAGAGTTTTAATCACATTCGCTACCCTCAGTCTCAGTCTTTGTCAGTTTAGTAACAGTTTCGTAGTGTTTGCTCAGATTCTTCTGGGGCTCCACAGTGTTTGGTCTCAGAGGGTATGGTGGGAGGGTACCTCTGGGTTGGGGGTTGTGGGCTGTGATTCAGCCTCAGTTTTGCAAATGTGGTTGGTAAAAATCACTTCTTGTGTCTCTGCCATCCCTGCTTTTCTGCTGTCTCCATTTCTCTGCATTCTGCCAGCCACGGGGAACTCACAGCTCTCCCAGGCAGGGCTGTTTAGGGAACTCACCACTCCTTCTCCCCTCTCTCTTTCCTCCTTCAGGGAGCTCTGGCAGCGAGAGGCAGCTTCTTTGTTTTTCCCAGTCCATTGCCTGACACCCAGAGTTCTGACCTGTAGTAGCCCTTATGCTCAGGTTTCATGCTCAAATGCGCTGGTGTGCAGTTTGGGTGTTTTTTTTTGTTGAGTTTTAGATTTTCAGTATTGTTGTTTCAAGGGGAGAGATCTGGGGACATCTCTCACTCCATGTTTCTGATGTCTGCCATTGAGATTTTGATGGGGACTGCATTAGATCTGTATATTGCTTTGAGTAATATGCCATTTTAACTATGTTGATTCTTCCAGTTCATGAGCATGGAATATCTTTGCATTTTTTTGTGTCTTCTTTAATTTCTTTTAATATTGGCTCATAGTGTATAGGTCCTTCACATGCTTTGTTAAGTTTATTGCTAGGTGTTTTATTCTTTTTTTTTTTTTTTGCAATTGCAAAAGGAATTGTGTTTTTTAGTTCTTTTTCTGAAATTTCATTGTTAGTATATAGGAATGCAATGGATTTTGTACGTTGATTTTGTATCTTGCCACTGTACTCTATTTTTCTGATTGTTTCTGATTTTTTTTTTGATGGAGTTTTTAGGGTTTGCAAAAAAGTGACAATTTGACTTCTTCATTCCCAATTTGGGTGTCTTATTTTTTTCTCTTGCCTGATTGCTCTATCTAGGACTTCCAATACTCTAGTAAATGAGAGTGGTGAAAGTGCATTTCCTTGTCTTATTCTTTATCTTAGAAGAAAAGGTTTCAATTTTTTGCCATTAAGTATGGTATTAGCTGAGGATTTGTCATATATGGCTTTTATTATTTTGAAGTATTTTTCTTTTATACCCTTTTATTAAGTGTTTTAATCATAAATAAGTGCTGTGTCTTGTCAAATGCTTTTTCGCATCTATTGTTATGATCATATAATTTTTATCTTTTATTTTGCTTGTGTGGTGTATTACATTGATTGATTTCAAATGTTGAACCTTTTTTGCACCCCTGGAATGAATCTCACTTGTTATGTATAATCCTTTTGCTGTATTGTTGTATTTGATTTGCTAGTATTTTTTTTTTTAAGGATTTTTACATCTGTATTTATCAGACATATTGGTATGTAGTTTTATTTTTTTTTATGTTATCCATACTAAGTTTTGGTATCAGGGTAATGTTGGCCTCGTTCAATGAGTTAGAAATTATTGCGTCATTTAATTTTTTGAAGAGTTTGAGAAGGACAAATATGAAATATGAAAACTTTTTAAAAAGTTTGGTAGAATTCATTATTGAAACCATCTAGTTTTGAACTTTTACTTTTTGTGAGGTTTTTGATGATTGTTTAAATTTCCTTACTATTGATTGGTCTACTTAGATTTTCCAGTTCTTTGTGATTCAGTCTAGGAAGATTATATATTTCTAAGAACTTTTTCATTTCTTCTAGGTTGTTGAATTTTGTGGCATATAATCTTTCATAGTATTCTTGTATGATCCTTTGTATTTTTGTTATATCTGTCATAACTTCTCTTTTATTTCTGATTTTGTTTATTTGTGTCTTTACTCTTTTTTTTTAGTGAGACTAGCCAGGGGTTTGTCAATTTTTTAAATCTTTTTAAAGAACAGCTCTAAAAAAATAACGAACCAACTTTGTTGCATTGATGTTTTCTATTGTCTTTTTGTTCTCTGTTCCATTTAATTCTGCTCTAATTTTTATTATTTTATTTCTTCTGCTGACCTTGAGATTTATTTTTTCTTCTTTTTCTAGTCCTATGAGATGTAATATTAAGTTGTTTATTTGGGATTTTTCTTTCCTGAAGTAGGCCTGTATTGATATAAATTTTCTTCCTATTACTCTTTTTGCTTTATCCCAGAAGTTTTCATATATTGTATTTTCATTCTCATTTGTTTCTTTGAATCTATTGCTCTCTCCTTTTATTTCTTCTTTGACTCATTTGTTCTTTAGTAGCATATTGTTTGATCTTCACATATTTGTGATTTTGGGTTTTTATAGATGAGATTAACATTTAAATTGGTAGACTGAGTAAAGAGGATTGCCCTTCCTAATATGAGTGGGCCTCATCCAATCAGTTGAAGATATGAATACAACAGAAAGGATAAGTAAGAATGAACTTCTTTTGCCTAACTGTTTGAATTAGCACATAGGTATTTTCCTTTTTGGACTGGAATTGAAAAGTCGGCTCTTCTTGGGTCTTGAGTTTGCTGGCTTTCAGACTAGACCTACAACCATCAGTTCATCTGGTTCTCAGGCCTTTGGATTAGACTAGAACTATACCATTGACTCTCATATACCTGCAATTTACTGATTGCAAATCTGGGGACTTCTCAGCCTCCATAATCACCTGAGCCAGTTCATTTTATTAAATCTTTTTATATGTATTTCTCTTTGTCATTGGCTCTATTTCTGTGAAGAATGCTGATTAATGTACCCACCTTCCTGTCTTTTTCATTGAGCTTAGAATAGAGTTATGCACATAGTATACTAAAACTATCAGGTTGTTACAAAGAGATGAATTTTGCATAGCCATCTCTAATAGACATTTTTTCAGCCATATCTAGTTAACTGAGGGTAGATGAAAAATAAGAGCCATGATGCCATTATCTTTGTGAAGCTGAATATACTACTTTTAATGACAAAGTTTTTAAAAACTAAAGACCATTAAATGTCTCTCAGTTTTTTTCACACTATCAAATCAGTTCTGGTCTATCTTGTCAGGTAATTTTAGACCTTATGAACAGAATCCATGAAAGCCTATTTGGTTTATTAATGGTCTAAAATGAGGTAATATTATTAAAGTTGCAGTGAAATCCGTGTTAAAAGTACAGTGAGTCCTTAACATTATTTTGTTCAATGTCATTTCATTAGAATGAAATGATGAGAAGTATAGGGATTTGACTGTTGTTTATGTCATTAGCTTATGGTAAAAATGATTTTGTTATGCATAATTTTGCTTAAAGTCACAGAACTACTCACAGTGTTAAGTGAGGACTTACTGCATGAGTGAGAAAGGATTTTCTATAAAGGGACAGATAGTAAATATTTTAGATTTTGTAGGCTGTATGGTCTCTGTTGTAACTCTGTCATTACTATTTGTTACACAGTCTATCATCATAGTGCAGAAGTAGTCGTAGACAGTACATAAACAAATGATTGTAGCTGTGTTCCAATAAAACTTTATTTACAAAACCAAGTGGTGGGCAGATTTGGCCTGTAGGCTATAATTTCTTAACCCCTGTTATAAAAAAAATCTTACAAAAATCATAGCTATAATTTATTGAACATCAACAGCATAGTGGGTAATGTTATAGATGCATTACATTGTTATTTAATTAATCCTCACAACAAACAGGAAGCTGAGGCTCAGCAGGTTTTATATTATTAAAGTCACATAGCAAATGCAGAGTCATTACTGGAACCCAGATTTATTTTCAAAAGTGAAAATATTCTTTATATGAAGGAATATGCTCTGTGAGTTTAAGAACTTTGTTTCTTATACTTTAAAATAACCAGGTTTTAAAATAGAGTCAGGCTACAATGATCTTACTAGAAATCATTTTATAGCTGATAGTTCATATTGGCCAAAGAAAATAGTGAAAATTTAAATTGCGGTAATCAACTAGTGATTTCCAGGGTACTAGTATCTCCCTCAGCTGTTCACACTACTATAATCATAGGCATTCTTGACACTGCCATGGTGTGCCAATTGCTTTAAAGATCTCTCTTTTTCGACTTTGTTGAGGGTCTATCTTGGCTGCTCTAGTTAAGATTTTGGATGAAAGCATCTTTTCTCAAAATTCAGAACCAGAGGCCAGAAGTAACTCAGCTCTTTGGAGAGGACAGTGGGCTAAGATGAAGATATTTGATCCTAAAAAGTTGGTGAAGAAATCGTCCAGTTAAGATGTCATCTTACCTTTTCCATCTTAGTGCTCCTGGCCAGGAAGCAAACTTGATTTATGTAGAGATTCCATTGAACTAGGATAAAGGTAATGGGAATGGAGAGAGAAGTACAAGATTTGAGCGAAACTTAGGTGGTAGAATAAATAGCTCTTGGTGACTGATTAGATATGGTGGGGCTAGTGAGTGAGGGACAGGAGTCAAGATTAAAGGTTTGGTTCTTGACTTAGGCAATAGAGTAGATAGTGATGCCTGTCTGAAGATTGAGAACATACAAGGAGTGTTAAGCAGTTCCTAATCAGCAGTCAGCTGCTAGGTTAGTTCACTACACTTCCGTAAATTCCAGTGATAAAGAAACAAGGAGACCAGATAGATTTAGATAGTTTATTACTCAAAGCAAAGTAGGCAACATGATCTTCATGTTCATAAGGTTTCCAAGTCCTGTAACACAGAATGAGGCCCAGGTAGATGGTATGCAAACAGTGTATCTTTGTTCTCTTAATCTTATAAGGGGCTACTAGCCCACTCAACTTTGTCTTAATGGGTGACATTATCTTTGTTATCCTCATTAGGAAACAATATGCTCTCTAAACTGGAGGGACACACTCTTCCTATTCTGAGACACACAGAAACACCAGGGAGAACTGCCTCCTATTAGCAAGGTAATGATTTCAGTTTTGACATATTGAATTTAAAATGTCCATTGTATCTAAATAAGGATTTTCCTGTAGTCAGTAAATTATTTATAAGAATATTTAATATAGTATTTATAGGAGTGAGAAAATTTAAAATAATCTATAAATTTTGGCTATGTCAAAATAATAGTATTGATAGTCATTTGTCAGTTATAGCAGGTGGTTCCCATGTTGCCTAATTAACCACTATGATATCATTAGTGTATATGATTTATTTTATTTATTACAAACCAAATTCACACAGGCTTAGTCTTTTGTTACTCATGAGGTTTGATTATCTGCTAATAACTTCAAAAAATTAGAAAGTAGTATGGTGGCAGGATACTTTTGACACTATGGAACTAGTCTCATAATTATGACATTTGCTTACTTTAATCTAGATCAGCCTTCTTCAGTAGAAATAAAATATAAGCCACATATGTATTTTAAAATTTTCTAGTAGCTACATTTAAAAAAGTAAAAAGAAGTAGGGGAAATTAATAATATATTTTATTTGATCCAACATATAAGAATATTTCAAAACAATTAACATAAAATTATTTGTGAGATATTTTACATTTTTTCATACTGCATCTTTGAACTGTGATGTGTATATTACACCTATAGTATGTCTCAATTTGGACTAGATACAAGTACTCAGTAGCCACATGTGGCTACTGGCTACCATACTGGGGTCAGATCTAGACCTCAAGAACAAGAAGTTATAAATATAGTTCTTATTTTTTATGTTAGAAGACTAAATACTGTGGTATGCTTTTTTATCTTAGGCGATTGAATACTACAGGATAACTAACATTATAATGAAAAAACAAATGGCCATTAAATTTACATGGTATTTTTTTTTTGAGGAGATTATGATGTTTTACTTAAAATCAGCTAGATCTTGTGGTGCCTAAAATAGTCACCTTGGAAAGTGAGTTAGGCCATTAGATTGTATCACTGGGGAACCTACTCAAGGACTTCACTAAATGGACTAGGTTGCCAGGAGATTGAAACTATACTTCATTCTATACCGCTTACCTTTGGAAAATAAGTTACATGTTGGTGAAATCTGTTATCTTATATAATGAGATGCCTCATCATTTTGTAGCTTGTAAACATTTACTTATTCAGCATGTTGACAAATGTATTGATTTTGCCATGCAGAAGCATCTTGAAAACCTAAAAGATTTCTGTTATGTAATTTAATTAAAAACGAATGTCGAAGGGGAGAAGTCAGTTATCTTATATGCCCTCATTATAGCAGTTGGAAATAATATACTTTTGAAAGTCTGAAGAATGTTAGTAGTTTTAGAAGAAGACTAGTTAAGTACTTTGAAAAACTTAAGACCTTATAAAAAACTGATGATGGATAGTAACCACTTACTGAGTTTGCTTTGGGCAAGCCCAATAATTCATGCATTTGCTATGTATTTTAGCAAGGATACCTTTAACCCTAATCTATGAAATGTGCTCAGGGAAAGGCATATCTCTGCTGAATGTGAGTGAAAGCACTTGATTACTTGTAAAGCCTGGGGCTATCTCTTTCATGTTGATTATTATCTGTGATTCTTTGTTGGAGGTTTTTTGTTTGTTTTTTAAAGACTTGGGAAAGGCAAATGGTGAGTGTTATACAGTTAAAAAGATTTTTTTAAAAGAGTGTGTCATAGGAAAAGACAAATAATTCTATATTATTTTTGTTTTATATTGCTTTTATTTAGGAGCAAACAATTTTAATTCATAGCAAAATGATAGATAAGTGAATGTGCTATGTGTAATAAGAAAGTGAATTAAATCAGGAATCAAATAAGGAAGTCAGAAGCAGCAGGGTGGGTAATCTCTACTTTGTTTTCATTACCCAGAAGTACTATGTGTACACCAGCAAAAACTCTTTAGAAAGTTTGTGTATCCATTATGGTATAATAAATTAGTAAGGGTTAAAATATTGTTTTGGACTTAGCATTCATTGGCTAAACCTTTTGTCATTTTACATATTGCTCTAATGAAGCTTTGGGAATGAAGGGGTTACCATCAAAAGAGATTTCAAACCACTGTTTCACTATAATAAAGGTGGTCAGGGAAGGCCTCCTCAAGAAGGGTATATCTGAACTTTGACTTGAAGGAGATGAGGAAGCGAGCTGTGCAGGTCCATGGGGAGGAGGCTCCCAGGAAAAGAACACAGTGGATGCCAAGCCCCTACTGGAGGGAGCATACCTGGTAGGTTGAAGAGACAGTATGATGGCCACAGAAATACAGGGGTTACCATCATTTATTCTGTCTTCTCTATATTTTAGGAACTTTTATATAAACCTGACTTGGAATAAGGAAAATTGAAGAAAAAAGTATGTTTGGTTTTTTCAAAGTGGATTTCAGACTTTTAAAAGCATTGTTTGGAAACAAATTATAAATGTAAAATAAATAAAAATGAAGTTGCAGCTCAAAAAATTACAGGAACATGTCAAAAAAAAACAAGAGTCAGATCAAAGGGGTTCCCACTGGCCAAATTTGAGGCAATTTGAGCTTCAAAATAATGAGATTAATAAGTTTTAATTCATTAAATGAAAAAAAATATTTATGAGTCCACACTTATAACAAATAAATAATGGAATAGGATACCAACTTAAAAATGTAGGAGGAATGGTAGTATTGGGAAAATCACCATTTTACAGCCATTTAACTGCCAAACAAGAATTATAATTGGAAGCTAAAACCAGTGGGTGAGAATTTGTTGAGGACTAAGATATTTACAGTCTTAAAAGTATCTCTCCATGAGTTACTCTTTAATTACAAAGGAAAAAAAGGGAACTTTACTGTGGAATAACTTGGTAGATACAACCTTAACTATTTAATTAGTCAATATTAATATTGCCAATAATTGGACAAACTAATATAATGTGCTTCCCTAATGTGATACACTGAGAACACAACATCATTTATATAGTATACCTGCCCAAAATGTATAACCTGAATCTAATTATAAAGAAATATTAGACAAACCCAAATTGAGGAATTTTGACAAAAGAAATTGCTGGTATTATTTATAAGTGTTAGTGTTGCAAAAAACAAAGGCTGATTCTGGACCAGAAAAACAAAAATTGCTATAAAGGATATTTTGAAGACAATTAACAAAATTTAAATAAATTCTATAGATCAGATAATAGCATTGTGTGAGTATGATTAGGAAATCATACTTTGATTACTATACTGTGATAATGTAAGTGAATATCCTTGTTCTTGTGAAATCTGTACTGAAATATTGGTAATGGAACAGGGTGTTTGTAACTTTCAAAGAATTCAGAAAACAAAAGATTTATATATATGCATATACATACATACAGAGAAAGAAGAGGAAAAGAGAGAGGAGCGAGAAAGGTAGGAAAGAATGATAAAACATGGCAAAATGTTAATCTGGGTCAGGCATGTTCAGGAACTCTTTATATTAAACTTACAACTTCTGTGTAAGTTTAAAATTATCTGAAAATAAAAAGTTATAAATAAAAAGTGATAGTGTGCTGAAGTACCTTCTGTTTGATATCTCCTCCATCACTCATTTTCTTCTAAAAAGGACTCCTGACGTGCCCTGAATACAGCTTGAAAATCACTGCACTAAAGTGATCATTCCTTTCAGAAAGGAAAGGGTAGAAAGCAAATAGTTTTACATGTAATAATGGTTTACTAAAGAGAAGGGGATATCTTATATTCACTACCTATAAGAGGAGACTGCTTGTCCCTTTAAATATTCTAATGTGCAGATATAGTTGGTAAATATTGATGTACACTTAAGAAAAAGGAAAAAAAATTAGGCACAGTAGGGCATACTGTAATTGGCCCCAGGATTTATGGAATTTTTTTAAATTAAAAATTATAGGCGTGACACATGGAATTCTAAGAGAGACTTCCTATAGGTAGTTAGGAAGATACCTATTTCAGTAGCTGCAATAAAATTTACTTTTTATTTAGGTTTGCATGTGCAGCTAGAATGAGGCATAGGACAGAGTGAAGTACAGAAATTTTAGTTTAAGTTTATAATCATGGTAAGGGTGGTAGAATGACTAGGTCATAGTGAACTTTAAAAGTTAGAGGACAGGTGATGAAAAAATTATTCAGGATATACAAGCGAGCAATCAAAGGAGCAATGTTAAAAACTCATATTTGTGGCCACTTCAGCAGTTGTACTGTGTCAATGCCATCTATGTACCTCTTGGAAATGGCACGCATAATGTCAGAGAAGAGCCCAACCTGACCCAGATGCCATTTTCCTATGTTTCCTAGAGTTAACAACATAATCCCTATGCATTATAGTACTTCAAGAAGAATAGAATTTGAAGGTCTAGAAAACATTGTGGAATAATGAAATTGTAGAATTATGAGCATGTGAATATCACATAGATTGTTTTAGTTTCACTGCATATAGATTGTTTTAGCTTCATTGCAAGGAAATTCTAGTTTCCATAAAAGAAAAAAAAACAACGAAAGGGAACAAAATAAGTAACATTTTGATCTAATTTGTGAGCTAAAATCTTATAAGAGATATAACAAAAGTGGGTAAATTAATATATAAGACATGAAAGAACATTATTTTCAGAATTGCCACAATATATTAGATATTATAAGGAGTAGGTATGTATGATGTAGAGAGCAGAAAAGAATGAAAATGAACTTTATTAAAGTCAAATAATACATATATCAAGGTGAAGAAGAAGAGCAGTAATGCTTATAATATACCAATAATTGTATGTACAGAACCTGTGGTTTCTTGGTAGTTTAGAAAATATGAAAATAAAAAATGACTTCTTATGGACAAAGGTGATATAGGAGTAAAAAACATAGTTATAAAAATGATCCTTTCTTAGAGATTAAGAAAAATATAAATTTAAAAACGAGATGTTAAATGGAAAATGATCTGTAATTTGAACATTTGTAGGCATGGTGTGAAAGTAGACAGAACTAATCAAAAAAGAAAACATGTTGATAAAAGGAACTATAATTTTAGGCAGTGTATAGACAAGCTGCTTTGTAAGGTTCTGCCACAGAACAGTGATGAAGCATCAGTAGTAGTTGAAAGAAAAGAGTAGGAGAATGAGTAATTTAATGACTGACCACTTGTAATTATTATTTCTTTCTAAGATATGATAAGAAGGACCAAATTCAGTGTTCTAGAACACAAGGTGGTTGGCTAAAGGAATCAGGAAGAAGCATTATTCTAGTTGGTTTAGCTTGCTTAGCTGCTCAGGTACCCTCTTTGCTCCAGATATTATATACTGCTGTTTGTAGAACTCAGATGTGAAGGGCTCAGTGGTCTGCTGGTCTTCAGAACATAATGTATTTTAATGATTATAATGAATGCTTATAAAAAATGTAGCAAATATAAAGATATTGGTGTTTCAGTATAATTAATGACCACATCTGTCTTTTGATTGGGGCTTTAATTTAAATTATCAGGTCTAATGATGAGTTCCCAGTCACAGATTTTATTAAAAGAATTGACTATATATAACATCTGACATTTTCAATTCTTATAATGGACTAGGTTTTAAACACTGGAACTACAGTGTTGCCCAATGAAAAACACAGGTGTTCTGACAAGCAATAATAGCAAATAAGATGTAGCATTCTTATTTTGTAAAATAATGTGCACACATATGGTGCCTGCGAGGATCCAGAATACAAGACTTATTTAAAAGCAATTAAACATTAGAATTTACTTGATTGTAACATCTTCCTTTTAGGCTAGAATGTGGTAGCTTACAGAACATCAGGCAAATCACTCATTCTGGGAACAAAGACTTTAGAAAGCTGTCAGCTTACTGACAGTTATGATGAGCATTTATTTCAGGCTTATAAAACATATTAATGAAACTTGTTCACAGTGTGGTGGTCCAAAGAGAGTTATTTTATTTTTGAGAGATACTTTAAATAACTGAGGAGCCCTGGTAACATATTCTCCATGAATACAAAGCTACAGTACTGTTTTTTTTTCCCTTCAAAATGAGTAAATGGTTTTCTCAGGCCTAAAGAATGACGCATACTGCAAGAATCTGTTTATTACAAGATTATTTGCAATAGACCTATGCACCATTCATTGAACCTTGAAAAACACAGGAAAATATGGGTTGCATTTGCAAACTTCAGTGTATGACATGGAAATCTGGCAAGCTGCCTAGCTTCTACTTAAAGGATTGTCATTCGGGGAAAAATAAATTTCTCTAACTAGACAAAAGTCAATGTTTTCATGTTTTACTGCAATCAAACTGATAGAGCTGACAATTTAATGTCTCAACACTTAAAATATCTGTGGATAATCAGTTACCTCAAACAATCATAAACACAAATCCTTCTATTTTTGAAGTTTGTGTGTCTGTGACTAAGATATAAAATAGTGTGGTGAGCCCCTTCCCCCACAACACATCATCTATCCCCCACCACCCTCCCAATATTTGTGATTTGTTTTTAGCTGTGCAGATATTTATATATATTATGCATCTGGAAATAACTTTTAACAACTCTGTGTGATCAAATTTAGAAACTTTTCTTTCACTGTCCTGTTTTATTAATTTTTATGGGTAGTTTATAGACTGTGTGCCTGTCAGAAAAATGTGGAAATGTTCTGGCATTCTAGTTGAAGACATCATTATGAGTGAAAAAATGCTCAAGGCTTTTCAAAGTGGGTGCTGAAACACATTTCCTTTCTCTGACTCCAGGGGATGCTGGTAGCTACCCAAAACAGACAGGTATTTCGGGGTCAAATGGTATAGTACCGGCCCCTTAGGATTTCCTGGCAAGCACAGGAAATGGCTTACTTCTGGAAACTAATCATAATGATGATGATGATAAAGCAAGGGAGACAGTGACAAAAACATAAAAAGCTGCCTGAGGAATTGGATTCCAGGTAGCTCTAGATTTGGCAGAGCTGACAGGTTCAGTTCGCTAAGCTTTGGTATTGATAATGACGGGAAACTTCAGACAGTTTTAGAAATCTGTTTCTATTAAGATATGCCATGGTGTTTCTGCAACGTGAGAACAAGTTTACTGAGGCTCACCATTCTTCTTTTAACATGGCACGAATTGATGTGAGTGGTTTTACATTCCTAACAGATAATTACTGTGAACACTCAATAAGCCAAATTTTTTATTTGAAATATTCTGTGTGTGTGTGTGTGTGTGTGTGTGTGTGTGTGTGTGTGTATATTTATGTATGCTATATATGTGTGTATGTGTATATATAGACATACACATTCACCACCACTGTTCCCTTTTTTTGTTTCTTGGATCATGTGGGGTTTTGCAATCAAACGAAGCAGAGTTTTAGGACCCTTAGGGCACATCTTTTAGTTCCCCATCAGGCTACATTGAAAAACAATCAATCTTGTTCTTGCACTCACTTGGCGGAAGTGCCACGACACAAATTGTGCAGTGCTCTTGCCATGAAGCCTGGGTGACAAAAGTTTTTACAAGAAGCTGACTGTATTTGGGGTTATGAATATGCAATGATTCTCATTAGTATTGAAGCGTCAGAGCAGGGGCTGACATCCCCCACCACTTTCAGTTGCAGCAGTATCGGCTAATGAATTGTCTTGCTCTTCCACGCACACAGTCTGTTGCTGTGGTTCCTAAGTTCCAAGGGGGTGTTGCCCAGTTTGAGAAGGCTGTTGACTGTAGAAATTAATTGTCAAGATCGACTCTTGATTTTGTGAAATGATATTTAGACAGTGCTTAGGTTGTCAAAACAGAAGAGCCCTAAACTTTACATAAGATAATATCTTGAATAGGAACATTTAGTAAGAGAGATGAGAATGTGTATATGTACTTATATTTACTACTGTATATAGATATGCTTCCATCCTGGATCATTGAATAGTATGTGTATCTATATATAGATGAAATCATCTCATAGAAATTTGACATTCTGTTGGTTTGTCTATTATCTTCCAAATATAACAAACAGAGATGATAGAAAATTCTCAAAAGTGAACAGGGTAGAAACACAAAACTATTTCATCAACTCTTTACCATATTCTTTCTTTCTTTTTTATTCCTGGGTCTCTGCCATTTTACAGTTCATACACATAACCATCTTTTACAAATATGTTACTGATAAGGATATGTTTCTAGCCACTGATTAAGATATTTAAGCTGATTTGCAGTGTGTAAGAAGATGTAAAACCATTTAGAATGGTCCCTTTTCAATAGGATAAATTAAATGTGGTTTCCTGCACCCCTCCTCCCTTGAAATTTCCTTTCAACTAGAAGAGAACTTCTGTGGCTTTCTGCAAATTGTAAAAGATGGATTGAATTGAAATGGATAATATATACTAAAAGGTAAGGGATATGTCATAAGGCATATGCAAATAAGGCAGCAAACAAAGAGTAGGTCCTTGTATTGAGGTGCTTATCCTATTGTTGTTTATTTAATCTGCAAAGGAAAGGCATCCCTTTCAAGGAAGCAGATATATGTTATTTTTGTAGAGCTTTAGAGGGTAGTGTTGTTATAATTGTCATATCTTTTTGACCCATTGCTCGAAATAAGAAAAGAACTAAAGCCCAAGAGCATATACATATAAGAGTACGAAGTATGAATATAGCTTAAAATAAATGCAGTCTGACAAAAGTAGCTCAAGTATCATATATCAGACGCTTGTTACCTCTGTTGGTCTTAGTGACTGCATGTGACTACGAACAGATCAGTGATAAAAAAATCTCAAGAAAGATGAAATCAGTCTTGGCCTTTAGAAGACCATCAGTCATTTTATAGAGCTATAAATTATTTGTTCAAATAATCCTTGATTTCCTATTTAATGGACATAATATACCCTCCACTCTTAGGCTAAATTCACCAGGAAAAATCTTTTTCTTCTTTTCACTTTTTAGAAAAAATATCAGACACATCTTAGACCAATCAGAAATGATCACATGACAAGGTACTAAATTATTTAATTTTATTCCTAAATTTGCATTCTTCTTGCACTTCATTGTACAGGGTTTAAGAAACTTACTGTTTTAAAGCTCCTAATCAGAAGAAAATGCTTGTACAATCACAAGAAATGTCTGATTTTTATGCTGTTTTTCTAGGTATCCAAATGTAAGACAAAGATCTGCCGGGTACATCAAAATATTCAACTCATGAGGCACACACTAAGATTATAAAACATAAAAATGGAAAAAGATTAGCTGAAATAATTATATGTATGCATGAAGTTCTATTTAAATTAATGGCAATATTAACCAATATCTGTTGCTGTGGATGTGAGAATCACATTATAAGTGAAAATATTGTAGTTTTAATTGCAACTATGGTGGTTTTGATTTGGCTCTGTTATCATCTACATTCTAGACCTTATGACTGCTGTGAAAACATTATTTATGGAAGGTTTACTCAAATATAATTTGGTGCTTGTTGCCTTGATCAAATATTAGAGTCTAATGGAATAAAAAATGCTAAGAACTTGTGCTTCTGTGTGCTTTGCTGACAGTCATTTATTGTACCTCCTTTTCTACATACAACTATGATACAATTGTAACAGCAGACGAGGCAATATGTTACATTGTTTCTATTCATATTATGTTAAGCTGTTCTGCTACATACCTGCAATAGAATTTGTAGGGGAATATCAAATACACATATGGATTTAGGCAATTATTTGATTCCTTTTTCTATACTCTATAGCATGCATACCTGTAATTAATATCCTGACATGGTTTTATGACGTTAAGCCAGATTGGGGTATCCTATAGCACAATGGTCCCCAACCTTTTTGGCACCAGGGACTGGTGATGCTCCTATGAGAATCTAATGCCTGATGATCTGAGGTAGACCTGAGGTGGTGATGCTAGTGCTGAGGAGTGGCTGCAAATACAGATGAAGCTTTGTGTTTGCCTGCTGCTCACCTCCTGCTATGCGGCCCAGTTCCTAACAGGCCATGGACCAGTACTACTGGTCCACAGCCCGAGGTTTGGGGACCCTTGCTATAGCAGACCAAGAACCAGGAAATCAGAGACACATGCTTGTATACTCACTCAATCTCTCTCTCTCTCCCTCCCTCCTTTCCTTTTTCCCTTCCTCCCTCCCTTCCTCCCTTTCTCATCTCATAATGGGGAAGGGAAAGAATGAGAGAGGAGTTCACCCTTTGATGAGTTTACCTAAAATTTTGCCAGCAGAAGCTATTTTAATTTGAACAGATATGTAAGTTTTATGCTTTATGGTTTAGTAGTATTTTTATTTTGACTTATATGTGCATGGAGGGGTACCATAATTTTTCGGTGTTTAGTATCTCTAGAAGTCTTGATCTGAATGGACTGAGGAATTTACCATCAGCAGATGTCACTTATACATTTCCTTGTCATCAGTAAAATAACATTTATTGAGTACAATCTGGGTGTTGGGAGTGGAGAGAGGTGGATTAAGAAAATATAGAAAGCAGAATTCTGGGTCTCAGGAAGTTTATAGTGTAGCTGAGGTAAAGGATCACAGGGGAAATGATGAAGATTCATTTACAGGGCTAGACATCAATAAATGTAGAGTGTTGTAGTGTACACAAAAGGCAGAAGTATTTCAGAGATGTGAGAACAGCCTCAGGAGGGACAACTACAGAAACTCCTTATAGCAGGCAAGTTTTTACTTGGATTTTGGAAGTTTAAAGATTTTATTAAAATGTATTGAATTTGGCTTTACTTTGAAACAGGATTTTACTTAGTCTAAAACTCACTTTATATGATTTGAGTGTAACATTTCCTGTAGAAGTGAACAATTTGAAGTTTAGAGTTGTGTGTTTGTAACATGTTTTTAAAATTTTTGTATCCTTAGGTAGGGAGAAAAAAACTTGTTTATTAAACTAACCCTTTTAAGTGTAAAAGGGAATAAAGCAAGGAAATATGCATTAAAAAGATCAGAGTAAATCATTTTAAACACTCTCTTTTCTTCCTTAAGGCTTTCCCCAGTAGTTTTGCCTAAGTATACATATAAATGTTGACTCCATAAAAATGCCCAGCAAAATGAGGCAGAGATTCCGAAATCCTGTATTACCAGAGATAGTCATTGAATACCCTGGACAAAGGGGGAACTTTTAATCCTTATTGGGGTCCCTGAAGACTGACATAACTGTTGAATTACTAGCCATAAGTCTGGCTTTCAGAAAAATTGTAAAGTTGTCTAACTACTACTCCTTTACTTTCATGCTCTTCTTCATACCCTTCTCCTGCTTTCCTCAGATATTAATGATAAGGCTTGAGGTTACCCCTCTCAGGTTGTTTGCTTTTCTAATAGGAGATTTTGGGTTTTGATGTGTGTTACTTGTATGGCAGGCACCTGTGCTAGATCCTTTACATAGGTCATTAAAAATAGATAACTCTGCGTAGATGCATGTAAGTGAATGTTAGGATCACATGAGTAGCTAGGTTTTGATTCCCAATGTTTCAGACTCCAAAGTCTATACTCTTTGCACTACAGAAAAACATTTTAAGACTTAGAATAATCTCTGCTGGAAGTTTAGGCTTTGCGCCAGTCCCACAGGAAAAATGCTTTTGGCCAGGAGCACTGCCCTGGTACCCTTCAAATGAGATGAGGTGGATCTAATTAATCCTACTTACTCATAAGGCCAGTTTTGTATCATTGCACCTTCAGTCTTTTAAATGTAGGGTTATTTGAGGGAGACTTTAATCTTTTGAATTTATTCAATTAAATTCAACTTAGTGAGTATTTATTGAATGCCTATTTTTTTTGTCAGGCACTGTGCTAGATGCTGGTAGCACAAAAACAGTCTATTTAGGGAGACATTATAAATAACTATAATACAATTCACTGAATGCTATAATAGAGGCATATGCAAAGGATAATGGGAATATATGAGGGAATAATTAATTCAAAAGAAGATATCAGAGAATGCTATATTTGAGCAGAACTTTGAAAGACAAGAAGAAAGGATTTGCCAGAAGGACAGAGGCGGTTGATAATTCATTTCAGGTGATGGGAACAGTATGAACATGTGTGTGAAATATGCTTGGCATGTTTGGGATATGGTATAAGTGGTAGATTGTAACAGTGCTCACAGATTCTATCCTTTTTTGCATCCAGCTCCTGTCATTGAAGATCCTTCCATTAAAAGGTGGAGTCTATTTCCTCATCACTGATTTTAGGTTGACCATGTGACTCACTTTGGCCAAAGGACGTTAGCACATATGAAACCAGAAGAGACTTGAAAAATGCTTATTCACTGGGACTTCTGTGCTTGGAACACTGAGACCATATTGTGAATGAGCCCAGTATATACTGCTGGAGAATTGAATGGCAGCCTGCAGGAGAACAGAGACTCTGGCTGACAGTCTAATAACCACTAGACATGTGAGTGAGATCATCTTAGATCCATCATTTGACTACAGACACGTGAGAGAGTTTAGGAGAAATCTGTTATTGGCCCAGACAGAACAACACAACTGATTTGCATGATTATGAACTAAATACATTATTATTTTAGCCACTAAGTTTGAGTTGTTTTGTTATATAGCAAAGCTCATACACAGTGGGTTTGAGAAGAATGCAGATGAAGAAGATGTGTAACATTTGCAATATTATGTTAAGGAGTTTAACCTATTTTGTAGGTTAAAGCCAAGCTTCCCAGGCTTCATTGATTAATGTACCACTTTCATCTTTTTAAAAACATCTGTATACTACCTGAATTAATTTTTATTTTAATTGTCTGATTTTATGTGAAAATTTATTTGAAAAACAAACTCAATATTAACAGTTTGATGTGTTAACTCTACTTTTCTAAAACTATTAAAATATATAAGTATTTGAAAAGTTGGTCTGCGTACTATCAGAAATCTTGTATGAGTGTGGCATTCTTGAATTTCCTGCTTTAATCAGTAAGAATCAGGAGCATGTGGAGAATAGTTTGAAGTGGAGAGGCTACTTACTGGTAGAGAGGAGTGAGGAAGCTACTTCAGAGGTCCAGGTGGGATATGACATGTGATAGACAGACTTAAGATAAGTTCCTGAGGAAGAAGAGAAATGACCTGGTGACAGATTTGGTGTATGTTCAATGGGAATAGGGAGTTTGAAGTATCCACTGAGTGGATACTATTAAGAAAGGGAAGAGAAAAAAATATGTAATATAGAATTTGTTGTTGCACTTGAGTTTGAGTTTGTAGGTCATTTGAGAAGAGGTCCACTAGGCATTTGCATATGTGGGTCTGGGCTTAAAATGTTATTTTTGAAATCATCATATAGGTGATTGTTAAAGTCACAGTAGTAGATAATGTCAGGTGTTTAGTATAGAGATTTTCAGCTATTTTTTTTCTCATCTCAGAGCTTTTTAAGGGATGTGCTTTACCCTAGTTAGAAATAGAGAGTGGTTTATATAGATAATGATTCTTAAATGGGGGTGGAAAGTGTGTAGTTCAAAAAAATGTCTCCCAAGTGATTTTGATGTACTATCTTTTACCCCTTATTGATTTAGTGAAATAGGGACAGGACTGAGGAAGAGGAATTAGTTAAAAGGGACAGATGGATCTAAGAGGTAGACTCCTTTAAGAGGGAGAGAATTTTTATGGAAGCGAAAGGACTTTTATATAAAGTGATGAGTCATTATACTAAATTCTGCATAGAAACCCAGTAGTATGAGGATTATTCTTTAATCAAAACTGGCTCATCAAAGTATATTTCATGGCATATAATGGGAGCATGATGAATTTTGGGGTGAATGATTTATATAGAACTATTTTGCTTTTGAAACACTCTATAAACCTTAAATAGTCAAGGATTTGTAATTGTACTGCTTTAGGCTCCAAAATCAATGTAGGTTTAAAAAATTTGTTCTCTGTCCATGGTCAGTGTCTTAGAAGAGTGCCCACTTGGGCATTTTAGTCCTGATGTCAATGCAAAGCACTGTTTGAGGCAGTTTTTAGGAAATAATGTCAGTCAACAGCCCTATGGCCGGCTACTCCACCCATGGGCCTCCTAACTCTTGCCACCCAGGGTTCCCAGAAGTAAGTTATTTGCCTTATGATGATTTGGGTTGATGGAATTTAACTGGCAGAACTGGAATGCCACCAACCTATCTGGTTCTCAGGTTATTTTTGCACTCATATTAGCAATTTCTTTTAAAATTGTTATTATTTTTAATGACAAATTTCTGCTGGGCTTTGCCTGCAGCTAAGGAAAGTTCCCAGATCAGGATAGCAGAATCTCCTCAGACCATGATTTGGTGCCGGAGCAACCTGCTTAGAGCATGTTCAGCAGCACACACTGGTTTGACATCTGGCATTCACGACTCCTGTGAGATTGGCTTCCCCTTAAATGTGCCCTGAAAGCATCCCTGCTGTGCCCCATCTGTCCAAGTGTAAACACATCACAGGAAATGAACAAGTAAAGACCTAACTTTTCTTAAAGGAGTCAAGAAACCTCTCATCCAGCTGGAAACCTGGGCTTTGGTGTCCAGCTTTGGGAAATTTGACCAGCTATTCAGGAAGAGCTGTTGTCTTGTGGTATCTTAGTTCCTTTCTCCTTCTAAACTCCCCCTGTGCTCTGTCATGTTATCCAGCTGAGGAAGATTGCTGCTTCAGGACCTTTAAAATGTAAAATAAGGGTTGTCTTTCGGTGTCAGTTCATTAGTACAGCTGGATTTAATTATTTACAGTTGTAAATTTGGCACTATATTTACTGAGATAGTGGACTCATTTTAAAATGATTGAAGCCATCTAAAGCTAAGCCTCTAAATAAATAGATTCATTTCCATTTGTTTTAATATGAAGATAAAATATTAAAATGATTAAAGAAAATAGGTATATAACAAGGAAGTTAAAACACCAAAATAAAAGAGGAAAGCCATTGCACTTTTCTCATGCTGTCTTCCCAATTCCATTTTTTGCTGTAGCCTAATGAGTGCATTTTAAATAAAATACATGCACTCTCTTTGCTCTGTCTTCGTACTACTACAAATATCAGTTCAGCCCTTCTTTCAGATCTACTTAAAGGAAACATAAATTTGAAAACTCTCCCCCATGGTTTTGTCTGAGCTGGCTGCCATTCTGCAGCATACTCTGGAGCCAATTGCTGGAGTCTGGAAACCTGAGAGGTGAGTGAGCAAGGAAGAACGAACACTTAGCCGAGTGAGTCAGGCGGGCCTGCGTGAAAGCATGTAGGTGAGCCAGAAACTAATGGGAAAAATAGGGGTTCGTCGCTAATTTTGATGTGGGGAAATCTGAAATCTTCTTCTGCATGCCAGGGTATTTGAATATTTGGCAAACAGCTGTCTGGGCTCTGAGAGAGTGCTTCTTGATTTGCCTCCTCAGATGTTCAAAGATAAAATGAGGCAGCCGGCCGCCAGCACATAGCTCATAGCCTTGCAGTCAGTTTTGAATTTAGATTTGAATTGTGATATCAATGTCATGGTGGCACATGCTTTGAGAAAGTACTTACAGAGAATAATTGAAAGATTCAGTGTGAAGCTTCTAAAAGCCATAATTTAAAGTTCCAGAAGACTCTGTATTACTCTCACCATTAAAATTTAAAGTGACAGAAGCCCAATTATGTATAGTTATTTTCTTAAATAAAATCATATTTCTACCCCAAGTGAAAGATTCATTGCTGTCCACTAATCTCTGTCAGGAGAACCAATCTTGTTGAGTTCAGTGTCAGCAGCAAAGATTGTTCACTTTATCTCAGGGACAGAGAAGCGACACTGGGGAAGCAGAGCTGGAAGGCCTCCTTGGGGGAGCTGGACTTGCAGGAGGCTGATTTGCATGATAATCACCATTATGGATCCTTTCTGGTACCAGCCTCCACAATTAAACAAATGTAGTATAGCTTTAATAGTAGCTGAGAAGCTTGCATAGGGGCTGTAGCACACATTTTACAAAAGCCGAATGATATAAAAAACTGCTAGTTAAGAGAGGGCAACTAGTTAACGAACGAGTGTGGGGAGGGAGGCTAAACCACACCGAGGAATGGAGACTTGGAACATAACTTTAAAACCTATAAAGGATATGACTTTGGAGGTTGTTATTAGATATGAGACCTCTCTCTCTATTTTTAGACTCACAGAAATCTGTTTACCAGAAAAATGTGTTTACCACTTCTGTGGCCATTGAAACCATGGCATGATAAGAGATTGTTGGAAATACAGAAACATTTCCAGTGCGGAAATTTCTCTATCAGTTAAAAGTATGGAGCCAGACTTTTTTATACTATGAATCTTTCCACCAACTTTTTTTGGTCCATTTGGTTTTCTACTATACTACATTGTGATTTGGGGAATATGGTATAAAGGTAGCCAGAATTACAATGAAAACTTGCACAGGGGCGGTCAAGCTTAAACCACTGTTATTTATGAAAAACTTTATTCCTTAGGGTTCCCTAGTGAATCAACTAATGTTATGATGCATGATGTTGAATGACATGGAATATATATGCATTGGTATTATCTAAGCAATGTTTTATAAATAAAAAAATCACATAATTTCCTAAAAGTTTCACAGTAAGATAAAGCATTTACAAGTATATCTTGGTTCTGCTGCGTTTTGTCATGACTTTAGAACAACTAGCCCTGTGGTAGTTCGCAAGTTTAATTTTCGTCGTCTAGCTTTAGCCCTATAACCTATCTACCTTTTTACAAAACTGCTCCCATGACATAAACCTTTTTTTCTTCATTTTTGCCTAAAATCACTGTTGCTTTTTCTCTTCCTTCCCCTTTATTCACATCTCAGTAAGAGGCATCCACCTTCACTTGTGTCAATGATTCCATCACAGTGCTCAGACTCTTGCTGTAAATTTTGTCTCTTCCACTTTTTACATTTGACATTTTGTTGGCTTCTTCCTTAAAAAAATCCTTTTCTAGATTCCTTACTGTTTCCTTTCTTTGAATTCTTTTTGACTTGTCTACTTATTTTCCTCTGCCTTTTCACTATTCACTCTATAACATGTTGCAATCTAGATTCATCTACCACAGATAACTATTCTCTTGGACAAAGACTATACTCCTACTTGACAGCCACTTTTTTCACTGTGCCCTGGAAGGAGAGTGCCTTACCTAATTGGTGAATTTTGCATGAATAAGCGGGCCAGCTGAGCTGTCAACCTCCTTCTCCCCAGACAGAGGCCTGCCTACCAAGAGCCATGTTGTCCCTGAGGCTAGGAGCCCGATATAGGCCTGGCTTGTAGAGATGGCCTCAGTTCTCAAGTCTAGGCAGCCAGGCTTGTTTTGGTTTTCACACTAAGCTACCTCCTCTACTCTAGCCTCAATCCGTAATAAAGGTTATATTTTAGCCACTCATGTTTTATTTTTGTATTACTTCATAACTTGATCAGAACCCAGGAGAGGAAGGAGGTCTCAATTTTGGGGTATTGCTTGGAAACCTAAATAAATACAATAGTGTGTAGAAGTATAAAGTTAAAGTCTTCCCTTCCCAATCTCACTATTTAGAGGCTTGGTTCCTCTTTCTCTCTTTCTTTTTCCCTCCCCACCTTGTCAAGATATAATAAAAACATGGCTGTCTATAAGCCGGGAAGTGGACTTTCATCAAGAACCAAATCTGTTGGCACCTTGATCTTGAACTTCCCAGCCTCTAAAACTGTGTCATTTCAGTCACCAGTGTATGCTATTTGTTAGAGCAGCCTGAGTTAATTATTCCTGATTTTTTATGCATATGCAAATGGATGTGTATATAAGCATTTAATACAAATATTTTTACCTAAATATCACAAAACAGAAATATAGATGACTATTTATTTACACTTATATCTCTCTAAAACATCTTTGTTTTATATAATCTGCCTCTATATACATACTGTTGTAGTTTTTCTGAAGATGGTAACACACAATACATTTTGTTCTGCATCTTCCTTTTTTTAGTGAATACATTTTCATGTCAGTAAATAGAGACCTATCTTATTATTTTTAATGGCTTCACAGTGTTTTATAGTTTGGATGGTCATTAATAAACTGTTTCTCAAGTGCTGGCTATTTAGATTGTTTCTTTCTTTCTTTTTCTTTTTATTATTACAAACTCCTGCAGTGAACCTGGCAGTGTTTTCATGTTTGTGAACTCGTGCTAGTGTTTCTGTAAGGAAGAGTCCTAGAACTGGAATTGCTGGATATCTCAGAAGATTGAATTGATTATTAACCACCAGAGACTCATAGGTTGGAAAAGATTCTGAGAGAGCTTGGAGTTTATCTCAAATTCCCAGGAAAGAGGTTTTTTTCTCTCTCTTTGAAAAGTGTAGAGAATGAAACTCCATATTCTTTACAGTAATACCTTCCAATGACTTTAAATTCAAATAGACTGTAAAAGAAATGGTCATAGTTATGATGCTCTGGCCAAGTGAGTTGGAAATAGTGAAGGACTGAATCCTGAGGTAACACTTTGGCAAGCCTAGTTTGCAGACCAATCAAGCAGCACAAGATACAGGATTATCAGAGTTATAGCAATCTTAGATATTTGGGTTATTTTACATTCATATAGTAGGGAAGTTTATGCTTTTATACTTCATGCAGAGTAGCACTAGGAGATGAGTTCACTCTGGGTATTTCAAGACTGCAAACCTATCCCTCAAGATGGCCCTCAGAAAACTGGTCCCCTTTAAGCTTTGACTCCTTCACCAGGAAACAGGTGACCTCCTGAGAGTCTAGCCAGACCACAAATGACCTTAAATCTGGTTCTACCACCTACCCAGCAATGCCTCAGTCTTGAAAGAATAGTTGGGCTGCCCTCTACCTAGATTGTTTGCTTGTGTCCCAAGGCTATTTTTCTTGCAAAGAGCCTTGTGGTAGCTCATTTACAAGCTGACCTAATGACAAGACAAAAATCCGTGATGCTACATGACTGAGCTGGGGATTCTGACTGCTTCAGATAGCCCTCTCCAAAGCAGGTAGAATTTGTTTGGAATCTTTGCAACACTGTGATGACCTATATGGGAAAACACTGTGTATTATGGACTTGGCTCTGGGAGCAGACATGTGCTTGACTGTCACAACTTGTACATTTTTCTCACTCAGGATACACATGGAAGCATGTCTTTATTAGAAACAAATGAGGAATGAGCAACAAAGATGACCATGTTAAACAACCAGGACTTTTCCCACAATGTGCACATTTACACAGCACTGCAGAAAGGACTAGGCAGTCTGGCTATGTTAGATCATTTCACTCTTTACCAAAGAGATTTGAAATGGACTTTTAATTATTATTGCTGATTTGTGAGGGCCGTATTTCTTAATATGAACATCTGATTAGAATTAATTTTCTTTAATTGATGAATAGAGCACTTAAACTTGTAGGGTTGAATTTGTTGTTACATACTGGCATATGTACTGTATTGTTGTATTGAAATGTGTTACATAGTATGACTTTTTGCTAGAGCACAACTTACAGGCACTTCTTATCTGTTTTAGTTTTGAGGTCACTGCTCTTCCTTCTTTCACCTTTGTATGTTTTTTTAGATTTGTTAATGGAGATAGAGCAGGGCTAAGTGACTATTAAACTCTTTTCTATATACAGTAAAACCCATTAACACAGACTTCACTAAATTTGGAATTTATGATAATAAGGGCAGGGCCTGGGTTAAAGTTTACTTTTTCATTGTCTCTGAACAAAAGCTTTGCTGAGCTAATAAATAGTATAAATATACTTACAAGAGGATGGCACTATTACTTTAAAAAACCATCTTTTCAAGCACTCTGGATAAAGTCTTTGCAAGAGAGACAATGAGGTAGTGTGGCAGAATGGCATAGTGCAAGAACTGTGTTGCTCACTAGCCATGTGACCTTTGGCAAATTACTTAGCTTCTCTGAATATCTTCTTCCTCAACTGTAAAATGAAGACTGTTATCTAATTTATCGGGTTGCTGTGAGGATTAGATTTAATAGATAGAAAGTGCCAGTTGTGCATTATGTACTTCGTAAATAAAATAATTAGTAAGCTAATTTTAAATACCTACCATTTTTCACTAAAGCAGGGTTTTTCATCACTTTAAAGTTTTGTTAACATAATCTGAGTTATTGCTTTATTATTATTATTGATTTAAGGAAGACACTAGCAGTTTGATGTGGTGGTAAAGACCATGGGCTTTGGAGTCAGACAAACTCAAGTTTGAAAGCAGTTTTGTCACTCATTAGCTATGTGGCTTTAGGTAAGTTACTTAATATCACTCAGGTTTTGTTTTCTAATTTGTGTAAATAGGATGATAATGTGTGCTCTAGGCTTTTATGAGGACTCAGTGAGATAACGCCTGTAAAGTGTTCAGCTCAGTGATTTTTAGGCAGTAAACTCTCAAGCATTAGATGTTGCTGTTATCATGGCCTTTTTTGACAATAGTCCATACTTTATTTAGAACTTTCATTAATTCAGACTTCTCTTCTTCAGTTCACCTAATTAATGAATTTTACTCTAGATATCATCTTCATTCTGATGAGAATTTTAAGTGTGTAAGTAAAAAATTATAGGGAAGTAAAATGGCTGCATAGGTAGGTAGGCAGAAAGAGGAGAGAATAATATTTTAAAAGTGGAAGCACAAAGCCTCTAGTGTGACTTAAATTACTGAATAGTCAATTTTATGCATAATCTTTGTGTCCTTTATGAAAAGTATATCAGCCAAAAAGAAATAGAACTTCATGTATACATAGTAGAAAGTGTGGACTGGTAATCAGCTCATATTATTCATTGGAGAGAGGAGCAGTAAGTCCATATTCAACTTTATTTTCGTCTTGTTGCTTTCCCTTAAGCTTCAGAGGGCTGTATGGATGAGAAATGCAAGCACTATTATGTCCTGCACAGAGACTGTAATTTATCCTCCCCTTAATGATGGGCTTATACAGTTTGTCAGAACCCATCAACTCAACAGATCAGACTGAATTACTTTGATGACTGACACTCATGGTGAAATGAAAGTAGCCAGGTATGTGTGTTTATTAAGTACTCTTCAGTAGCAGAAATATGTTTTACTGAAAACTCTCATCCATGCTATTTTTGTAGAATCAAGAAGTACCATCTTCTTTTGGGAAGACAATTTTTTTTTCATGAGATTCTTAACTATTACAATACAAATTTGGAACCATAATGTGTTATAAAGATCATTTTTTTTTTTGCAATCATTTGCATGCACAATGGAAACTTGTAATAAAAACTAAAGGAGACAGAACCAATACTATTAGGGATGTCTTTGACTTTCCAGGGCTGCCCAATTTATGCAGATAATTTAAAAAATTAAATTCAGTTCATTAAATTGACAACCAATAGTTTAACATATAAGAATTCTCATATAAATAAATTCACAAGTCAGATAAAAACCTTTTGTCAGACAATATTTTTTAAGATTTGGGTTGGAAGTGAATGCATACCGTGTTGATTGGTTGTATTGTTTCAGTTTTTTATTAGAAGTACCTAATGGTTAGTTGTTAAAGTATGGCATTGTCTAGATTTGCATACCAACAGGAACAGCAATAATAACTAATTTTGATTGAATACTTATTATATACAGATACTGTGCTAGAAGCTGTGGATATAATGGGAAGCAAGAAAAAGGACACCGTCTTATGTTGTTAAGAACAACCTATGAAGTAGGTATAGGCAAAGGAACAAGTTCATAGTGCTTAAATAATTTGTCCAAGGTTGGCTGACTAGTAAGTGGCAGAGCTAGAATTATATGGCTGTGTTTGTTAGAGCAACCTAACCTATGTGCAGGTTAAGAGATTCCAAAATATAATGGCTTAAACAAGTTAGAAGGAGCTCTCTGACAGAGTAGAGTTGTCATATCAGCTCTGGACTGCTTATGCCTAGATTGTTAGGTAACTTCCATCTTGCTACTCTCTGCTGCCCCTGGGTGTTGGCCTCATTCATACCTCTGAAGATACATAAAGATTATGTTTAAAGGCATCCCCTAGATGTTGGACTCCTAACTTCTGCTCATATCCTACAAGCCATATTAGCTTTAAGGAAAACCTGGAATTAATAGTCTTTGTGGCCATGTACCTCTCAAAATTCAGGGGTTCTATTAATAAAGGAAAAGGGGGAGAAGCTGGCACTTGGCAGTCTTTACATTACATGTTAATTAAGAGCATTGTTTCAAAGTGGAGTTTTGAGCACAGACTTGAACAAGTGACAAATGATCTCATGACTTTGGGATATGCCTACATCCATTATTCATTTCTTTCCATGTGCATATGTATAATGTGTATGATATATTTAAATATTCAAAATGTGTGAGACGACATGATTATTACTTGATTCTACAGTGGACTCTGGTCATCTGCAAGTGCTAATTCAAAATTTCACAGCAAAAGAAGCCCACTGGCTTTAATCTTTGGCAGGAAGGCTTGCAAAACCCCCAGGATTTGTCTTGCTTGCACTCTCACTCTTAAGAATATCTCAGACTCAAAGATCTATGTTGTAAGCAGTGTGTTCTTAGAGAAATGGTTTAATAAATGGCATATATTCAGTACATAAATCCATATGCAACATTGGCTTAGAACTTCAGAGTTTCCTATAATTCTTGGTCTATTCTGATAAAGTTAGATATTTACTATAGAAAAATCAATTCACAAGCATTTATTGAGAATATACTTAGATTGTAGGTATTTTGAGATGGACCCCCAGAATCTACCCAGGTATCTCTTTGGGCTACAGGTACTTGGAGGAGATAACCACAGGCTAGATCTCAACTACATATCCATATATTCTTATTTGTTACCTGAGTGCTCCCCCACTACCTCTAAATCTAATGTAGTCTCTCATGAGCTCAGCTCAGTGTGGAGCTGCTTGGAAATATTGTGTCTTGTATGAATAGGCCTCCTTGGTCCTTCTCTCCTGAGTATGGCTTTTTAGATCCTACTTCACTAGTGGCTAGATAAGACAGGAGAAAAAGACAGGAGAAAAACATAAAGGAAAGATAAAGGTTTTAAGTTAGAGCTAGTCTAATTTGTCTCCCCAAGGCTTTAATGGCAAGGGGTGGGGTGCGGGGTATTGGGTTGGTGTTTGGAAGCATCTCCCAAGTGGGAGGCAGTTTCAGACCTATTTTGTCTCATGGGCTGCATGGAACTACAGAGAAGCAAAGAGACAGAACCTCAAGAGACAAACTCCAAACAGACCACAGCCTACAGAAGGCAGAACTTTAACCTTTCCTCTCATTATACCTGAAGCTTCACTCCCTTTTAAGAGGTTTAGTTGAGTCCAGTAACTTGATTTAGGCACCTTGTCTCTTTTTCTCTATGGGAGTGGGGCTGGGGAATGTAGTAAGGGTAAGGAGAGGATGGAAGTGGAACTTTGCTCTCCCACTAGAGGTCAACATCAAGTGTTTTGGAGGAACATATAGGACATGGCCTTTCTCCCAGTTCTCAAAGAATTGTCTGTCTAGGAAGCTAATGAATATGAAACATTTAGTGAAAACCAGGTACTTAAACTGTATGATGTTGATTATTCCATAGGAATTCAAATAAGGGATAAGTCTATGTGGATTTGTTTCTTGGGGGAAGCTTCTTAGATCTTGTCACAAATGAGATTATTAAGAAGGCAGAGATAATTAAAGAAGGCAGAAAGAGGGGATGAACAAAAATTCGGAATGAGCTGAGAGGGCTGTAGACCTGTGTGCCTTATGCGGAGAATTCATGTTAGAGACTAGGAAATGAAGTAGAATAAGAAAGTAGAATACTTCAGAAATTAGGCAGGGTTAGGCTATATGCAGTCATATAAGATTTTTTTTTTTAACTAAGTTCATGTTAACTAATTTTTTATGAAATTAAGTGAGGATAAGTTTATAAATGACTGATAATAAATTAATTAAAGGTAGATATTATAAAAATATTATAGTGTTAGAATTTGTCTAGGGTGGGAAGCTCCTATGCAGGATCTCAACATAGCTTGCCAGGGAACAAGGTGAAGTCAAGACTAGATATATCAGGGATTGGGAGCCTGACTCCCCTAGCGTTAGCCAGTAACCCTAGTGTTAGCTGCTAATCCAGTCCTCAGTGACCAAAGGATGTGATGATCTTGATATTGGTTCGGGAAAAGTACTGGATCTGAGGAGATCCAATTCAGCAGGGGATTTGAGCAATTAGAATATAGATAGCAGATGAGAGTCAGAGTCAGGAATGGTGGAGTCATGGCAATGGCAATCATCCCAGCTGGGTCCCAGTTAGCACCTGGAGTCCTGAAATAGGAGCTGGGGTGAGATCGTATCAAGGCCCTAGTCAAGTAGATTTAGGTTTGGGGCAAGGCACAAGGCATTGTAGGAAATGGGAGAGCTAGTCAGGGTAGAAGCCAGTTCTGAAGATTGGGCCGACATGTCTGAAGTTAGATGGGAAATAAAGGGAGAAATAATGAAGCAGTGTAGAGCAGACTCAGTGAAATTCAGTGCATTTGTGGACAAAAAAGGAATTCCAGGCCTTCAATCTGTTGGGCTGAGGTTGATTCTCTTTTGCCTGCCTGATGAGGGTGGGCTGAAGATCATAGCTGCACTGAGCCTTTTAAATGAGGGCTTCAGAGGCCCCAGCTCAGAGGGATCTTGGAATGAACAGCTGAACTGGAGGCCCAGTGGAGGCAGCATTACTTGGAAGGAGTCGAGACTACAGCAGAGAAGACCTAGGTATAACTAGGAGGCTATCATATTCCAGGGTGAGGAGAATAGGGTCTAACTAAGGGGAGGAGGATTTAATAGAAATTCAGAAGAAAAGGGGATTGCAAAAGACATTTTAAATTAAGAAGTAGTAGGCTTCTGTGACAGGTTTGTTATAACTGATAGAGAAGGAAGAACTTAAAATGATTTCATGTGGATTTTAAATGCTCGTGTGGTATGACATTTAAAATGAGCTGAAGGACATTTTAAACATGTATACAATTGCTTTTGGTCTATTTTTAAAAACCCAAATATAGTAAATTGGCAAATAAATTAAGAGTGTTAAGGCTAAGCTTGTTTGTTCGTTGGCTTTGCATCTCACTGCAGTGGGTCTGGAATGGGACATTCCAGAGAGACAGTAGCCCTTGAGCATGGGAATGAATAGAAGTGTTTCTTCCAAAGATGTCTGTCTTTCCTGGTTTAAGATAGTGTTACTAATATACATAAAAAGCCTAAGGTGGGCCTACCTGGATCCTTTTATGCTTCTCTCATTGGGCCTTTGTCGCTGGAGTTGATGTTTAAAGTGTTGATGTTTTGAGCTTCTTTTATCCACCTGATTAGCTCAGAGCCTTTGCAGAAGAAAGTGAGCTCCTGCTCTGCCAGATTGCTTCACAACAGGCTTCTTTATCTGCAGCTGTTGTTTCCCAACCATCCACTTTGGCGCTACATGATGGGACACAGGCGGGGACTTATACTGTTTATAGGGGAGAGGTGTGTGACCTCAGCAGAGATATTATTCCTGTTTATCAAGGCAAGGAAAGAAAATATAAAATCTTCACCTAGGTAGGGAAACCTCATTTTCAAATTGCACAGATATTTGGTATTTCTGCTTTTGTTATTTCTGGATGTGCACCTGGAGGTGGCATGGATTTCAAAGTCACTATTTAAGGTAAGGAAAGAAAACTTTTAAACAGCATTATTACCATAAAAGATTCTGGTTATATTTTTGAAATGTGAAGCTTAAAATATTAGTGACCAGCAAAAGACCAACCGTTGTACTTCTGAGGAGGGCTTGGATTAATAATTTGTTTCCATTTTGTTCACAGATACACTGTCTGTAGGACAGGGGTAGACTGAAAACCTGCTTCACTGAATCCCTACTTCAAGTCGCTTTTCACATTTTCTTGTTGGAAGAACAACCGTTGGGAAATCACCTTGTTACCATCAGCAAAAATGGAAACAAATCCAGACATTAAGAATGCCACCGTGGTCAGCACTTAATGAAGCCAACGTTACACAAGCAAGCTTCAGCAAAGGAAGTTTTCGAGACAGTGCCTCCCTAGCCAGAAATCAGGAAAGACTGAACTGATTCTTGTCATCTCAGCTGCTCCTTAAATCAGTGCAACCCTTCCAAATTAATGCAAATTGAAACATGCATTGCCTTTTCAACTTGAGTACTTGCTATGTGTAAATCACTGTGCAAAATAGGGGACAGAAAATGAGGGTGACAAATAAGATGTGGTCTCTGCCTTCAAAGGATTTACAATTAGTTTCAGTGCATTTTTTTTGGGGGGGGGTCTTTTGTTCTTACTTAAGTGTGTCTCTAAGAGAGAAAACAAATGAAAAAGTGTTCTGTAAGTATTTTAAGTCCTTTACTAGAAAAACAAACAAACAAAAACTCATAATGTGAGCAACTCAGGACATCTTAGTTTTATTTTTTTGGACTTCTGATAGATAGGATCCATTTTGTTGATTTCATAAATATTCAGTAGTCTTGAAAGATATTAACACATTATTTGGATTTAATTTGAATTAAATTCTTTTTCATTTTTTAGGTGTAGATTGTTGGAAAATGTGTCTGTAAATTTCTTGGGAGGTGAATTACATCTGTTGTCTCAGTAGCCTCAAATTTCCATGCCCTGGGGACATACCTGCCATCCCCTATGAGTTAGTAGCATCCTGGAAAAGGGGAAAGTTTGGATCAGACTTGGGCGCCCCTGCTCATGGACCCAAGACAGAGCAGGGAATGAGCCAAGTAGACCTGGACAATGGCTCTGTATGAAAATTTGGCTCTTTCAGTATTCATGGTGTTGTCTTCTATGTCCTATAAGTTGAGTGACTATGTAGTTTTTCCAAAAGTATTGTTTCTGATCTTGGAGTAGGTCATCATTTTTCCAGTTTTAAGACACTAATATGATTTTAGGCACTAGACATTTAATATATTGTCTGTGACCATTTTAGTCTGTATGAGCCAATAATTGTCATGTCTTTGTCTTTAGTAGTATCCATTGGAATTGAAAATGTGCCAGCTTTTTAACATTATCAATAGACTTCTTAATTAAGCTGCCAATACATACTGCCAATACATACAATAGTACCGTGTATCATATGAGAAATGAATTGTGTAAATGCTATTTCCCTCTTATTGAATAAACAATGTTGCTCCATATAAAATGGATTTCAAGTGTTCTTTGAATGGGACATTATATTGCTCCCTAAAAAATATCATGAGAATTCCCATACCATTTCTTTTTATTTAATTTCTAAAAATTTTTATTTTGCTTCTCAATTATTTGACCAATAACTTTAGTTATATGATTCATCCTTAATAGGATAAATACCTGGCTCTCAAACTCCTGATAGTGATATTGGGTATTTATAATCTCACTTTCAGTTTGCATGAAATGGCTTCCAGGAAATCTGGGTTATGAACCTATATTGTACTAAATTGTAGATATTTATTTTCTGTTCTGGGAGATTTTTTTGGAGGGATGATCTCTGTGTTCCTGGTGCCTAGCACAGTGTCTGGTATAGAATAGGTATATATTCAGTAAACATTTGGTGATTAAGGCATGTAAAGTAGCTTTTTTTATTTATGGTTCTTAAAGCTCTGTAGAAGACAGGAAGTCTTGCTAGCAGAGTAGCAGCTTCATTGGTTTGTAGTTTACATTCAATCTACTTAGAATAAGTCCAGATTAGTCTAGTCCACTGAGCCTCTTAACTAGTGTTTTTGATTCACCAGTTCAGCCCTGTGATTGTACCACCATTCACTCTGCTTCCCCTGGCTTTTGCTCCACTCTACACAGGGGCTGGGCCATTCGAGGGGCTGCTCCTCTTCTCCTACTCCAGCTTTGTTCATCAATAGAAGAGTGATTGCTCTATTCACTGGGTACCCACCATGTGCCAGGCACTGCGCTAAGTTCTTTACACATATCCTTTCACTTAGTTATCTCACTTAAACCTCCCAATGACCATTTGAAGTAGGTATTATCCAGTGCAGAGATATGGATCTTGCTTAAATCATGGAGATCTAAGTCCAGATCTCTCAGATTCCAAAGCCCGAACTATTAATCCCACCTTCTGCTGCATTCCAGGAGAAATTCCCAGTGCTCCATGGTGGTGGTGGGGGGGATGGGGGAGGCAGATCGAATTTGAATGTAGTCCAGATTCACTACATTTGGTATTCCCAAACAGCAAACTGTCTAACAGATAAAACACAGCAAATCACAATTGTTTTGAGAATGGGGGAAGGCAGAGCAATAGGGAGAAAGCAAAGCTGGGAACAAACCAGTCTGAGTTAAACTTTTAGCCTTTACCTCATAATGTTTCTGTTTCTGTTTTTTTTTTTTTAAACTTTATTTTTTTAACATGGCCTGACACCATGCGATAAATCAAAGCCTGATGTAATTGACCCAATACTGATCCCCAAATGTCTTCTGGGGAAAAATGCTTTAACTTTGGTTGTTGATTCTGAGGAATAATTGCCACCCTAGAAAGGTAATTACATATGCCATTGTTTATATACATAATAGGCTCAGAATGCATGTTCTACACAGAGAGGAAAAGAATCCTGCTTGCACATTAGGGGTGTGTGCTGTGTATTGTGTCAGAATGCCACAAATAGCATTTGAACTGTTCCCTATTACTGCTGATGTCCTCGACATGTGTGAGTGTGAGTGTGTGTGTGTGTGTGTGTGTGTGTGTGTGTGTGTGCGTGCACGTGTGCGCGCATGTGAGGGAGAGGCTGGCAGTGAGGAAGGGGATCGGCCACGAAAGCTGAAATGGCAGTGATTTGCTTTTCCTTAATTTTTGAGTTTACCAAAACATCTTCTGGATCTGATTCATTTAGCTTGGTCTGGTAAAAAGATTGTTTTCTTTCTGCTTGGCATATGTGTTTTAATAAGTTCTCATATTTCTTTCCATCAAAGGCTGTTTACTTTGTGGCAATATAAAGTGAGAATCCTTCTCCGCAACATCCTCCTAAATGCTCTGGTTTTGACCACCCCTTTAAGTAAACCAAACAACAGCTAGTGCCTTTCCTCTCCTTCACTATGCTTTCTGGTAAAACATAAATGGGATTTAAACCACAAATGACCAATTAAAGCATTTCATGCTTTTTTCCTTTAGTCATAAGACAGTAGTTGTCCCAAGTAAATACAATAAATGGGCTATTTTGTGGTAGTCTAACCCTAACAACATATATATATATATATATATATATATATATATATATATATATATATATAATTATATATATAATTATATATATATAATTTATTTAAAGCAAAGCTTTATCATAACAAAATGTCATGATTTTTTGTAGTGCTGCACAATGAAAGAAATATGTATGTATTCCAATACGGAACTGAGCATTGTTTGAGGCTGAAGCAATTCATCCTGGGCTGCTCTCTGCCATAGTGTCCAGCAAATTGCATAACCTCCTTGTTAGTCTTGACAACAGTTTTTTACCTAACAAAGGCCTCTGCAGTGCCAGGCAGCAGTGGAATGTCAGAATGAGCACATTTCACACACAGATGTGCAGCCATAATAGCCTGTAAGAAGATGCATGTGGCAGGGAGCAAAGGGTGGGGGGCTGAGTGCTTAGAGCAGTGTGGTGCTTGAGTGTGTAGGTTGGGGGCCAGTGGGTGGGGGAGGCCAACAGTTAGCAGGAGGGACATGGCCCCACTGACCACATTTAATCAACCCTTTGTAAACAATTCAACATTTTCATTGTTCTCTAAAAACTAATAAAGAGAAACAAGCACTTTTCATTCATCTTGAAGTAATTTTCTGTCAGGTTGGAGCCCCTTGTGGCCTCCAGCTCATGCAATGCTAGCTGTGTGATACAACAACTATTGCAATTTATTTTACAAACTCTGGTCATTCACATGTCAGTTAGTGTTCACCAAGCCGGCATCTGAAATTGTGCAGTTAACGAGTTTTACAACATTTCTATCAAGAGAAACTGTTTAGCATAACTGACTCTTAAGGAGTTATTATACCTCTAAAAATCCATTTTAAGGGGCATTATTTAAATAAAATAGAAAAACGGTTCACTGCCTTTTAAAGGGGCTACAAAAAAAGTCCATCAGCTCCAGCGCAGTAATCCTCAGCTTAAAGCACTCTTGAGAGTACTTCTGGGAATTGTCAGCATAATGAAATGTTTTGTGAAATGTCCAGATAGATTCCTCTACTCAACAATTTTACTGCACCATATTTATTTTCCTTCCAGTTTTTAAAGAAGTGAATTACTTTTTGAGAGGATGTCTCTATGTTGTATAGATTAACTGAGCACATTATTACCCAGGTTGTAGCAGAAATGATGGTTCTGTTTGCAGTGTCATCTATATGCCTCTGTAGACAGGGACAAAAAACAAAAGGCATCTTATCCTCTTTAGTGTTTTAACTCCAAAAGGTTAAGTCACAACGAGGCTTATAGAGTTTCACATTTTCCTCGTGGCACGTTTTTCTCAGACTTTTAAACAACTTTGGTACACAATGGCTTTAAAACACTTGCTTTAAATGTTACAAAATGGACTCTGTTTTCTTAATAAATAAATAGTAAATACATACAGAAAAACTGATACACATATACATTGGCACATACATGATTACACATATTGTTTGAATCTGGCCCATTTCAATAGGAGACGCTATTGCACATTTTACTTAAGAAGAATAGATTCCTCACATTAACAGAGATGACCAATGACCCCAAACCAGTTAATGGCTAGAGTCCATAATGGAGCACCATATAGCATAGTGGCAAGTTCATTTAGCATATTATATTACCTAACAGAAGTAGAAGCCACCACTTGTAAAGTAAATGGCTTAATGGTTCTTTCTATCAGGAGAAAAATTACATTCTGCTGTAACGAGATATTCCATATCCTTAGGAGATGTATCTATAACATGGCACATTTTCATTTTGCCACAAACGGTCCCCTAATTTCTTAGACTGATATTTGTGCACATGACTTTAATTTTCTGAGGGATATAGGCAGGTGTTCTTGTGCCTGTTAGCTGTATCTGCCCATAAGAAGTACAGTAACATCCATGAACCAAATACGATTTGACATAATTCATGCCTTTATTACCTCCTACAGAATGATATTATTTCATGCTGTCACATTAATGTTTCCAGCATGATACTGTCATTTCTGGAAATTTTACCTCCGGAAGTTCAAATATTGAAAAATGGGTTTTAAAACCTTCTAACTGCCTTAGATTTGGGGAAAATACAACTTATTCCAAGGTCAGCTTTTTTACTCTGATATTTGGTGGCATTGTAGATAATGATCAGACACTGGGCAAAGATCATATCTGAAAACTCTCACCTCTCTTTGACTAAAGACTTGACCCAATATATTTCCAAATAATATTTTGTCAACTCATCATGTTAAACTTTGCTACTGTTTGTTCCCCTAGTGATATAGACCAAGGAGATGTTGACCAAAAATGTTTAAATGACTGAAACTTGAATCTATTTGATGTAGTACTTAGATCTGTCCTAATACTCCAGCATTCAAAATTAGTTAGGGCAGATGGAGTGTATAAGTTTTTTATTGCTGCCATAACAAATTACCACAAATTTAGTGGCTCAAAATAACATAAATTTATTATCTTATGGTTCTATAAATTAGAGGTCTCACTGAGTTAAAAATCACTTCTTGACTGGGCTGCATTTCATCTGGAGGCTCTGGGGGAAAATACTTTTTCTTGCCTCTCCTAGCTTCTAGAGACTGCCTGCCTTCTTTGGCTCATAGCCCCTTCCTCCATTTTCAAGACTAGTGATGGTGAGTTGAATTCTTCTCACATGGCATTTGTCTTACCCTCTTTCATCGTCACCTCCCCCTCCCTCCCTCTGTTCATCTCTCTCTCTCTCTCTCTCTCTCTCTCTCTCTCTCTCTCTCTCTCTCTCTCTCTCTCTCTCCTCTCTCCAGCCAGAAAAAGTTCTTTACCCTTGAGAACTCATATGATTAGATTGAGGCCACCCAGAAAATCGAGGATAATCTCCCTGTCTCAAGGTCTATACCCTTTATTACATCTACAACGTCTCTTTACCATACAAGATATCATATTCACAGGTTTTGGAGGAAAAAAAAGATATCTTTGACAGGGTGGGGGGAGCATTAGTCTATCTACCACATGGAATCTCTCAGAGTTCTTTCTAATGCCAGTATTTGAAAATTAATAGCAGTCCCTAGCCTAGTAGTTGCCAAACTTTAAAAATATTCAGGAAAATAGTTTTAAAATTTTGAGTATGCACCTCAGTATATGTATATTGCCTTCTAAACTATACTACTATTGTCTAAATATTATATATACTGTTAGTAAAGATTTATTTCTTCTTAGTGTATAATAAAGACATATCTTTTAATGGTTTCTTTGTACCCCGGTGCATCATCTTGTATGCCCCTACGTCTATATGCACCTTATTTTGGACAAGAAGGAAAAAAGATGAAGTCTGGATTAACTTGTGTAAATGTAGCTCTTCATTCTTTCATACATATAAAGGCTTCAAGGTGAGGAAGGGAATGCAGACACTTTTGGGTAGTGTTTGATGTTTTTGGAAGTGAAGAAAAAATTTATTTGCCTCGCTTATACTGTTATTGGCATTTGTAGTTAAAGAGTGTAATAGTGTAGAATGTAACATGCCAAAAACTTTTTCTGAAAGTAGAGAGCTGCAAATTATAGAATTACAAGACAATTGCCATTTTGTAAGACTAGAAAGAGATTGTTTACCAAAAGCTTTAGAATAAGGCCATATCTCATCAGAACATTTACTCATATCAGTGCACTTGAAAATTCCAAGAAGCCAATTGCTCAGTGACCATTTTAAACACTAATAGAAAGGTCTCTGTGGAACTGAGCTGAAAGAAAAGGTTAAGTTCACTTTAAATCATATTTTTCAGCTTTAAAAAACATCTAAATTACACCAGCCACACTTGATCTCCATGGCATGTAGGCTTATTAAACTGTAGAAAAACCAGAAGTTTTAACAGAAGCCAACTCTGTAAGTTCCCTTGTGTTAAAATTTGAGATGTTTTCAGAGCAGTCACTCTCAAAAATGGGATTTTGCTAAGACATGCTTACATACCTCTGAAATCAGAAAGAGCTTCTGCTGGCAAATAAAAGTAGGTTGCCATAAAAATGTACATCAATTAGGAAACAAGTCAATGAGTGTTTGCCAACTGCCATCAGTGTCCTGCAGGCAGTAAGTCTGGGCAGCATATTTTTATTTGATTTGCCCCAAGGCACTTCCATTCTCTTCCTGAAAGGTGGACAGGTTAGTCTTCTTAAATCCTTTGCTGGTATTTTCCATCAGTGATCTCAAAATGTAACTGTTAACATGTCAATGATTACTGTACAAAGAAGTTAAATGTTACATCTAAATTTCCCCACCGAAACCCAATCCAGGGATTAGCAACAATAGGGAATCTGTTTTATTTGCATTTAATTTGTACCTTCACACTATTATCTCCCATGTTTTACTTTCAGGAAATGTGGTCTCAGGCTATTATAACCACATTTCATGCTGCTGTTGCACTGTTATTTGATCTCTATGGTTGAAAATGACTTACTGAAAAAATAAAGCTAGCATACTTTATTTTAATTATACCAGTGCAGTGTCTAAATAAAAAATGTACTTTATATTTAATGTGGAGCACAGATTAACAGTTTTATGGGACATAAAATCTACCTATATCATTTTCTATTTACACATCAGTTATATATCTTTCTCTCAGCAAAACAAATGCCTATGGTGCGAAAACGAGGAAGGAGAGCATCAAAGTTACAATCACATAGGCAGTAAATAACATCTTAATTGATCTGGAATGCAGGAGTTTGATTTTTTTTCCGCTTGGTTTTTATTTATTGATCTCTATAGCTTATTTATCTTTCTAGTGATTTGTACAAGTCTATCTCCTTTCCTCAATAAGCCAATCTACAGTGGTTTTATATTGCAAATCCCATCTGGGAAAATGGTCTTGTGAGAGAAGTTACAGTTGCTTCTGGAAAAGCCATAATTTAAAAGCTTTTGTAGAGGTAAGGGTAACTTCTCAGTTTTTACACTTTGTCTTCTGGAAAAAAGAAGGAAAGAAGAAGTGCAGCTATTACGAAGTTGCCACTCAATGTATGTTCCAACAATTCTTTACTCTTCATTGTTTGGCAGCAATAAGAAAACAAAGAAGGATTTAGTGTACACTGGAAAATGTCTTTTAAATGTTCCTGTACATGATTTAGCTACCAGTGAGGGTAGCAGACAGAAATGGATTGTGCATGTCTAATACATCATATGTAAACCCTAGAGTTTCTTCTGTATGCATTTCTGCAGTTCCATTCCTAATATCTTTTTAAAATAGCACGTTAGTATAAAGTACACTTCAAATGACACATTATGCTCCATAGTGCAGTTGAGAACTGGCAAATGGAACCATTCTCAAGAAAGCTGGTTGGTTAAACAAACAAACAAAAAAAACTAACACTTTTTTCTAGTACATAGATATGCGAAGCTGAAGTCAACCCTGGAAAATTAGTAACTTTTTTTCCCTCCTAAATCAATGATCCCCTTGTTTGTCAAATCACTGCTTCCAGTGTTTGTCATGATTCTGTTTGGTTGTCTTGATCTCACTGAATATTAGAAGAGTGTTCTGAAAGATTTCCTCTGTTGATAGCTAAGAGAAAAACAAGTTTACAGATGGTGATGCTATACTTATGCTATGAAAGTGATACTTTGCAAAGTGATTCTATAAACATTCTCTCAAGAAGAGACTCTAATATCCCATTATCAACCTAATATAACCTTAACTGCCTTAAAATGAGCTAATGAAGATTTGGGGCAAGTCTTTTAGAGAATGCACTTGCATTTGACATAATTAGTGGTAGGCAGATCTCACTACATCCAGGGGGAATCTTGAGGCAACTGCTTGGTCGACTATTAGTGCTTAATTTCTGAATGTCAAACCCTGCACATCTTAATTTCTAGAGAATAAGCTCAATTGAACTTGCTCCCCAGTTATGCAAAAACTGCTCAGATAAAACCAAGTGGACACCGATGTAATGAATGTGGTTATTAAATTGTTTCAATTGAAAGAACCCTATTCTTACACCATCATAATGGGAACAATTTATCCCCACTGATCGGCCTCTCTCTCTCTCTCCCTCTCTCTCTCTCGCTCACTCTCTTCTTTTTCTTTGAGCTCTCTTTGATCTTGAAGCGTATTTCGGTGATATGTCCTATTGAAAAGCGAATCTGGGGCAATTTTAATGCTTTTGTACCTTACCAGTGCTCTATTTTTTCGCTGTTTAAAAATAGCTGTTAATTATAAGTGCAGTTTAAATGTCTCAAGTGACCCAGAAATGCAGGTTGGAATGAGACAGATTGTGTGTCTCATATAAAACAGATGTACTTTTGCAGAGTATTCTGAATTCAGCCTTCCCTCTGTATCCTCCTCTTGGGTTATTTCAATCAGGTATTGAGCTGGTCTAGCACTGTGCTATAAAATTTGAACAGGGAAAAAGAAAAGTGGATTTTTTTTTTGTACCACAGAGAAAAGCCTCTTTTGTATATCAGTCCCTACTATGTGGATGAATATGGTGCTGTAGGTGTTAGATAATGGAACATGGGCCACTTTCCTGGCCAGGAAGACCATGTAATTTTCTAGAGCTCCACTCTTCCTGTCTTTTGGGTCAGGGGGCTTTACGTTAAAAGAAACCGCAGTAGTGGTAAACAGATCCCTTGAAGTCCTTCTTTAGCTTGATTCAATAGTGCCTGAGGACATATTAATCTGCTAGATTTCAAAGAACTTCGATTCTTCACCTGTTTCATAAACTTGTGGTTTTAGCTCCTTGCTGGCACTTAGACCCTGGAGATGGTCACACTGCTGGTGCTGGTTTCAGGCACCAAGGCCTTAATAAGCCATGTGCTACCTCAGTAAAATCACATTAATTATTTAGTCACAGACTAAACAAATCTAGTACTTACCTAATTATATGTGCTTGTGTGCATATAATTGGAAGTTACTCCTGTTCAATGTAGTTCTAAAAAATGATTTCATGGTTGAGTTTAAAATGGTGTGCATTCCAATGATTTGATGATTTTTCCCCAAGTTCTTTAAGATCTTAGGGACATATCCCAAAGTCACCTGAATTTGAACATTTGGATAGGGAAAGTGTTCAAGAGCCAGCCCCTCCTCTACTTGATTCAGATCTCATGGTCCAATCTCTCTTCCTCTCAGAACAGAAACATCTCAAAGTAGAGAGAGGACAGTTTAAATGCACTGGCTCCCTATCTACTTCTAGCTAGAAATGCCCAACAGAGAAGTTCTTTATTCCATAGCAACAACATGGAACATATCCATGGATTGGGCTTAAGGACTGATTCTTAAAGTTCTTCCTAGAAAACTTGTAGACATTTTAGACAAGTTCTAAATGCAGGCATTGATTCAAACATTTTTTATAGTTATTTTTCCAAATTTGTAATTTTAGCTTAATGGAATGATTCCAATACAATAATTCTAATTTATCCAATAAGATTTAGTCCACTTGTAATCTTATAAGTGACAGTCCAGAGTGCTTGGGTTATGGTCTCATGCCAAGCTGATAGTTTATTTTCAGGAAGAAGGGAAGGTATGGCCTCAGGTAAATTTAAAAGAGTCTATATCACACAGAGTTGATGTTGAAAACATACTCCGGAAAAAAATTCTTTAAATTCATGTTTTATAAAAATATTCTACTCACCGAGACACATTTATATTGCATTTGGAAGAGGAATGATAACACATTGATAGATACAATGAAAATAATACTATTTTTAAGCAGAGTAACTTTGAAAGTAGAACTGTTGGGAAAGGCAATCTTCTGTATGCAGCCTTTCAACCCCCACTCATCCACATAAGAATGAGTCTTGGGCCTAGAACCTGCTTTACCAAGAGATAAAGAGCCTTTATAGCCTGTACTGGACTGGTCACTTTGTGTGAGCACATCTTTCCCTGTTTCAAAATCAATGCATGCTCCTTTATTTTGCTTAAGCATATGTGTCTTATGGCACCTAGTCAACCTCACTGCTACAATCTGTCACCAGTGGAGAGAGCCAGGGTCCTTTATTCTGTGGCACAAGAGATGTGTGTACAGGCCAATGGTTCTGTGGCTGCCAGGAGTGACTACTGACCACCATGGAAGCTGATCTTGCTGTTTCTTCACTATATGAGACCTCTAGTGCCTGACTGTGTTTTCCCTTGGCAACTCAGATACCAAGATGCAGTAAGCAGAAGCGTTATGACTGCTACTACTGGGGATAGGCAACAGAAGCCACTTCTCAATAGGAACAAATTACTGTATAAGGTATATGGATTTGGAAATGTCTTTGATCCTTATTCTCTAACCAGGCTCTTGATAGAAGTGGAAAAGACTAGTTTCAATCTTGGGAAAGTTATAGTTCCTGATTATGGACATTCAGTGAGCATTGGGACTATGAAATCCAAGTCTGGAGAGAATCTAGATAGATGGTTAGTGTGGGGACAGGTTAGACTGTGGGTGAAACCTGGTTTTGAGAGATGAGCAGGTTGAATGGGAAAGTCCCAGTTCTGAAAGTCAGGTGTCAGAGTTATTCGTGGAAGCAACAGAAGAATGGGAATCAGACCATGCACTGAGCTGAAAGGCAGGTAGATATTTAAGAAAAAAGGAGCCTCTGCTTCCAGATGTCCAGATCAGGCAATTGCCAGCAATCAAGCACCTGGAGAGCTTAAGAGGCATGACCAAACAATAATGAGCACAGGTAAGAGGCCTCAGAAGCAGAAAGGGTTATGATGGATGAGGCAGATTTCTGACTTCAGGTGCCAGAAAAAGGGAGAGACCTCAGTTAGCTATGTAGGTGGAGTGGACAGGGGAGGGAATCAGATGCTGGCTTTGCTGAGGTGAGGGCTGACTTCTGGCAGACAGACATTGAGGACTGGTGTGTCACAGGAGTCTGCAGTAACTTCTTACTAGCTTAATTCTCCTGGCCCTGGGCCTGTGTCCTCCAACTCCCTCAGAAATTTTCTAATAATAATATGGTTCAAGCATTTTCTCAAACAGGCCATCTCATATAAAGGCAAAAGGCCCTGCACCAAGACACACATAAAGGCTCTGGGTGACCATGGCTGTTCTTAATTTTCTTCTCTTATTTGTATTCTCTACAGTGATCCTTTATTACCATTGCAAGAATTAAAAATATAAGTTAATTTCTTATGTGACATAAAGACAAATCCTGAATTCTCTTTTACTACACACCTTATGACTTGGGCAAGTTACTTACACTTCAGAACTATAGTCAGCTTGTTTGTAAAATGTGAATAACAAAACTAAATGATTATTATTCCCCCACTCTTCCATATAAAGGAGGGAATTTACTTCCCTAAGAAAAATAGTGAAGGAAGAACTCTTCCATCTACTTCCTTTCTTACTTTTCCCACTGGAACAAGAAATCATTTATTGATTGGGTAGTTTGTGTGATCTCTTTCCCTTTCTGTCTCTTCTGCAGACTTCTGCAGAATGCAGGCATCTTTTTTTTTTTTTTTTCCTACTATGAACTAAGTTTATAGGAATAGGTCTTAATGCTTATAGTGGAAGCTTTTCTTTTGGGGATATACAGTAAGAACCTCATTTGACAGCAAATCCGAGTCACGTTTTTCTAGTCCCATTTTTCAGAATTAAAATTGCCATTATAATCTACATTGATGTGATCCTTGTGTCTTATTTCTTAATTGGATCCACACTCAGAGTGCCAATAAGCAGCAATCAATACCAAGAAATAACACCACCTACCTTTCCTTTCACCACTTCATGGCTGTGAGGTTTGAAAATCATATGTGGAATGCCTACCACTGTGTCTGGCAAATAATGATAATTTAATAAATGGAAGTTAATAATAATGATCATTGTCATGGTTGCTTTCTTACTATCATTGCTAGCTGTGGTTTCTTACTATCATTACTAGCATCATTATTCCTCTGGGTTGGCAAGACTTTTTCTTTCCTCTGTTTTTATCTGTTGTTATAGACCAGCATATTCTCCAAAATCTACCTTTCCTACCGTATTACTGCCACAGCTGTTTCTTTCCCTTGTCATTAAATAGCATTGTTCATCAGTGGATGCAGAGTAGTTTTTCTGGTCTTCCCAGGGCTCCACAATGGTTTTAGGACTGTTTGGGGATGTGGAAGAGGAAAATATGAAGAAACTCCATCCTTGAACTAAGAAACAGGAGAGGAGGCTTGTAATGATCCCACTCTCCACCTGCCCAGGTCCTGCCCCAGCTAGCAGGACTTACTCCAGCCATATTTAAGAGCACAGTAAGTACTTGGCTCACTCAGTGTTAATTTACCCCAGGCTGCCAGACCTGTTCTTTCTGAGAGCCCACCTATGGGCAGTGGATTCTTTCTTGTTCTACAGCCAAGCCTCTACCTTGTTCCATAGCTCCATGAGCAGTGTCTCTCACTCCCTCTGCCCCATCATCCTTCTCAGGACAGAGATCTGCCCTTCGTGCCTGTGCTCCTGCCCTCCTAAATTGCCCCACGGTGCCTGTTTAGAGATTCTGTACAGTGGCACCTTGCTGGCCTCATTCTCCTCCCTGCCTGATTTCTACCTCTGGCCCACAGTCATCGCCTGGCTGTCTTCCTCTTATCACCGGTAGTCAACCATGGCCCCAGTCACCTGCCCCAATCCATTACACTCCCATTCTAAGAACCATGTCTAATTCCCCCACTTTTCTTCTGACCTCATTTCCCCTGTTTCTCTTTATCCCTTAGGACTCTACCACACTGGCTTCCTCAAGCAGCACCTTTGCCACCACACCCCTCAACCTGCATCAAATTTGCACTTGCTATTCCCTCAACCTGGAATACTCTTCCTCCAGAAAGTCACAAGGCTCACTCCATCATGCCTTTCAAGTATCCATTCAAATTCTACCTGCCCAGAGAGGCTACCCTTGACAGCCCCCAACCCTTGGCTACTCTTCATGTTTTTTCTCTGCTTTATCATTATTTATTTTCATTGCACATTTAACTACTGGATCTTTGATTATATTTTCATTTGCTAGTTTATTAATTTTTTTCCCCTGCCACCCTCTTCCCCATGTAAGCAAGCCCCACATGAGTAAGATTTTCATCTATTTTGTTCCCTAGGTACAGAGCCTAGAGTAGTACCTGGCATATAGTAGGTGCACAGTGAATTACCCATTCCTTTGACAACTCAGTTCCATCACTCTTAATAACCTTAACTGACTCTTAATAAAATTAAATGTGATAGGAATAAAAGAAAGAAATATTAATTTAGAAGTATAGATTTATAATCTCTTCTGTAATTTTGAAACCACTAAGGCTTTAAAAACAAAAAAAAATTTTTATCTGGCAAATTCACCTAGTCAAAAGCCTGACCTGAGCTTGTATAGTCTAGATATAATATTTATTTCACTTAATGCAAATACTCATATATTTACTGCCTAAATAATAATGTGCTTGATTTCAGTATGCTTCTCCAGATCCTGAATATAATATACAGTTTAGGCATTATACTAACCTTAAAATCTGAGAAATTCTGAGTTCTGGATACATCTAGCTCTGAGGACTTCAGACAAGGTTGCTCAGACCAGTGTTTTCTATCTGTTCTCTTTTGTTCTCTACTAAAGAGAGTAAAGGAGGAGAGAGAGAAGTAAGGAGGTGAAGAGAATTAGCACAGGGGTGAACTGGGAAAGTAGTTTGGGGAATTTGTGGACAGAAAAGAGTGGGAGAGGACAGCTGCCTTTGTGAGTAACTTTGTGGTATGTTAAGAAGATTTTTAGGTGAGTCTTGCTGCATGTTATGCAATGCAATTCTGCTATGCTACTAGCTCCAGACCTACAGTAAAAACTACTGTTATTTTTTAGTGTTTTATATACTTAGATTTTTATTTTGGATGTATCACTATACTGAGATTGAGTTCAAGGCACCTAGTATACTTCTAATAAATGTCCATGAATATTTATAAGAAATTGCATATCTGTTACTGGTTTTTACTGAAATGTGAAAACTTCAGTGTATTCCTGTTCTGAGAGTTTTTTTTTTCTTTTTAGAACATATGAATATGAGTAGGTTCTTACTAGAATATTAAAGAAACTACTTAGCTATAAGATTAATCTAATAAATTAATACATTAGATGTAGGATAGTGGGTAAATTCAGGTTGGTATTTAAATGTTACCTATTAAGTAGTTGTATTGGGTAGGTACTATGCTAGGAACTTTCACATAGGTCAAATTCTAAATTCTAAAGGAAACTGTATCAATATTTATTTCCCCATTGTGTTTTAATAAAATGTTAGTATACTGAGCCATCCCCCATATGGGATCTCTTAGCATGAAGTAGAATTAAATTTCTTTTTTTTTTTTGGCCATGCAATGGTTAATTTCCTATAGTAAAACATTAGGGTGATTGAATTTGCCATTTTTCTTCTGGATATTTGGGCAATATGTAAACATGGCCTTAATCATAGTTTCTATGGGTTGATGAGAAAATGTTTCAACATCAACTTAAAATTTTCTTAGTGGTTAAAATGATTAGATCCTGCCTTTGTATTGCTTTGTGTGTTTCTAGTACTTCACAGTGTGGTCACAGGAATTGAGAGCTTTGCTCCTTCAGGGGAGTATTTCATGCCTTGCTCTTGAGCAGAGTATTACTGTCTGCGAGTGAGGGTAAGAAGGGAAGGATTCATGCTAGGAGAATTAGGTCCCTGCATGACCAATTAGAGACCAAACCATGTGAGTAGAGGAGCTCAAATGAAAAAAGTCAGAGTTCCTGAAGCTGGTGGTGTCTTGATAACTATTCTAAAGTAACTTTAGTTAGCACGTTGGAAAATACAAAAATTTGATACAGTCATGGCAGGAACAGTATTGTTAATTATATGATGTGACAAGAAAACTAGCATTTGGAAACAAATTGGCAATTATCAAAATAATTTTTGCATCTCCTTTTACTCTGTCTTGGGGAATTAGCTTTTGGGTATTGCCTAGGTAACAACATTTCAATTTCATTTAAAATGAACACTATTATGATAGTAAAGATCAAATTTCATTAAATCTAGATACATAGTATTTTTCATTTTAAAAACTCAAAATCTTTTTTTAAAGAATACCTAATATCACATGTACTAAAAATCATGTTAATAACAAAATCTTTTCCAAAATTTGATAATAAAAAATTACACTAAGTGCCTACTATGTGCCAGGTACTGTGCAAGGAGGTTTCAATATATATTTTTTAATTCTCACAACAGTCCAGAGAGAGGAATTATTAAAATCATTGTACAGATGTGGAAACTGAGATTCAGAGAGGTTAAGGAATATGTTCAGGGTCACTCAGATAGTTAGCAGCAGATTTAGGATTTGAACATGGGTGTGTTTGATTGCCAGAGCCTTTGTAATTTTCCGTAATACTGTTGGGGACAAATAAATATTATTCTACCCTTCTAGGTTCTTTTGACTGGTCTAATAATTAAATCAACATGAGACAAATTAACAAGAGAAAATAACCAAATTTAATTACATATCTATGTATGGCAACCCCACTTATGTGAGAGAGTCAGAGACCCCACTGCATGAGAAATTCAGAGACAGAGAGTTAAAATGAGGTATATATAGCATTCTGAGCTAAGGATGAGAAAAGACACCCTGGGCTTCAGCAGGAAGATCATTCACAGGACAATAAGAAAAGCAGATGTTCAGTTATTAGTAGTTTGCCCTACCCTATACATAGGTCATAAAAAATTATTTCTGGTAATAACTCTTCTTATGAACAAGGCTCACAATTTAGATTCTTTAAGAGAGTCTTTAATAGTTTTTCTTAGGCCTGCAGGGTCTTGATTGCCTCCAGATCAGAATAATCTATGTGCTGAAGTATTATATCTCAGGGAGATTTGTTCTGAACCTCTTCAATACCATGCTACCTTCTCACTCTATGTAAACAGATGATGGTAGCTCATAAGAGGCATTAATGTGTTGAGTGTGTTCCAGGAAAAAAAAAAAAACCTAAATCCAGATGATGACAGAAAATGACAACCTATAAGATGTTCATCAACTTGTAATATACAGGTAATGTTAGACATATTTCATAAGAGTTAGAATAACTAACAGATACCTTGCAAAAGTTGCAGATGCATTTTCTAAGAATTAATTATTTTTAGACCAAAAATGTTCACATTTTTTTCTCTTAGTACCTCCATTAGTCTTATAAGACCTCAGGTATTCAGTGAAAGTGAACCAGATTGGAACTCTGAGGTCCGGTCAATGAGAATAGATCTTTAATACAGAAGTCAGCAGTATTTTTGGATGAGTACAAAAGCAATGATTCTTTAAGCAGAAGTGAGTAAGGGTGCACTACACTCATTTACTGCTCCTCCAATAGCATAATGATAGCAAGGGACTGTATGGTTTGAAGACAAAGCATCCTTTTGTTTAATTTCTTTGATTCAGTGCAAATAAGAACATTCATTTTGCTTTAAATTTTATAGGATATTAAAGGAAGGCATGAGATTTTGATACATCTCAAAAGAGGACATGAGTTTCAAAAATGTGAAGACGCTTCGCTAGAGAGAACTTTTCATTCCTTTTGGATTGTTTGCCTTCTACTGATTCACTAGAGCACAGTAACAGATATTAGATTTGCTTTTAGGATGAACCACTAAGAAAAACATGGTATCTCACTTATTATAGTAACACTCTTATAAGATAAAATATAATTTAAAAATTTAATACATAAATTTGTAATTTTCTCTATTATCAAGAAATTGACTTGGAAACCTCAATGAAAAAGCAATGTACCTTCTAAGATAAAATGTTATGTGAACCCACTTTAATCATTAGTCTATTTGGACCTTCCTCTGAACACTTGGGTCATTTTCACGGTATTTTATCAGTGTGGTATTATTTTATAATAACTACTGGTACTAGTCAGGTAAAGTTCATGCATTCAGCGTCTTCAAATGATTTATGGTATCTTCCAGCACAAAGCAGTTTATAATAGTCAGGTGTCAAATTTCTGCATCAGCTCTCAGCTCTTTTCTGCTATTTTGTGTTGTCTTGATTTGTATTCACCTTTCTTTTCTCTTGTGGAATTAAGCTGCCTTTTATAAAGTGGAAGCTCCTTATAGATACCTTCACTGCTGCCCTACCACTCCTAACTCCAATCGGTTTCCTTCCCAATGGGATACTTGGCTTTTTCTGAAGGGACCATGCCTTCTACTCTCCAATTCAGAAATAAAATAAAATATGTGAGAGCCACGTGATTAAGGAGGAGACAAAGGAAAGAACTGTCATTGGCTGAGTACCTCTGATGTATTGTATGATGGGTGGACCTTTCATATGTTCCCTCATTTGATCTAGGTAGATACTAGAAACATTAAATCCATTGCATTTATATTATTGTAATGATAACATCAGTTCAATTGCAGGCTCTTTTGATGGTACCTTCTTATGAAAAATTTTGTGATTTTGTTTGTGTGTAATTGAGAGAGAGAGGATGTGCTTTGTTTGTTCTAATTGTGCTACATGTTGACAGATTGTGGTTGGTTTGTGCAGTGGAGAATGAGGGTCAGAATGTCTCCAGAACTGCTTTGTTTCTAGGTGCTGATATGGTGAGGGCCATGTGGAAGGCATATGGACATCCTGAGGCATCCTAAATCAGATTTCAGCTTGGTAGGCTGTGCCTGGTGACTGATGACACATTGAGCAACAAGGAGCAAATTAGATGTTTCAATTACCTGTTTAACTGGATGTTAATGCCTTTCCCGACATTGATTGCAGTCTTCCTTTAAGTCTGTTTGCCACAGCAAACCAAATTAACACAACTTTGGGGTCTTAGTCTGGCTTGTCATGAGGCACGGGTATCAGGAGGCAGTACAGTATGATAGAGTGGTTCAGTGTGCTGTCTCTCGAAGGAAGCTGCCTGGGAATGAATCCTGGTCCTACCACAGACTTCCTTTGTGACCTTGGATAAGATGTTGAACCTCTCATAGACTCACTTCTTTTCAACTGTGAAATGAGTATAGTAATTGCATGTAAAAAAAAAAAACCCTATAAAGCATGTAAAGTACAAAGCACAGTGCCTGGTATACTTTTAGTGCTCAGTTGTCATTGCCGTCAGCATCATCATCATCATCGTTATAACAGTAACAACAACAATTATTGTTAAAACAAGAATCCCAATAATAATAAATCAAAACCATAACTTCAAGGAGGCAAGCTCTATAAACATTGTATCCCCTTAACTTTCCATATAATACATACCATAGTATGTATTTAATAATTTTAATTGTCAAAAAACTTTTCTTCATTTTTAACCTAAATCCTGAATGCTATAGATAAGTTCTCATTCCTCTTGAACTGCCCATGGAGATTGTGTTCCTTAGAGTTTTTATTTTTCTATAAATTTTTCTCCATCCTTCCCAGAAGGCCTAAATTTTATTAGATTTTTGGAGCACAAGAAATATAACTTTAACTCTTGCAATAGCCTCATTTTAGTCTATTTTGTCACCTTGAGTAAATTTTTTTTAAAAAATGAATTCTCCTTTACTTTTCATGGTCATTTTGTAATGGAATGAATCCAATGGATTTATTTAAGCATATCAAAATCATTCTTTGGCAAGGCAGTTTACCTGAAAGACAGAGGTAAATCTATTTAATAAGATATTTTGTAAAAGAGAAAAAGAAAAGTCATGTTTGTTAAAGATTTTGTTTTGGGCATGGTTTAGGGAACAAAATTATTTTACAGAAACTAGTTTTATTTTCCTTAATGTGTTTGCATAATTCATGTTCATGTTAAGTGTTATTAAAATAAATGTAACTATTTAAAATTTGATAAGCACATACATTTTTTTTCTTTCAGTGGAAGCATATATGATGTGAAAAATTTCACTGTCAGACAATTCATATCAGTAGAGACAGATCTTATAAGATGTCTTCTTATTTCAGTCACAAATCAGAAGGGCTTTGTGCTGTACTGCAGGGAAGACGTGTACATGCATTATAAATTTTCTCTCTCACATTTTAGAAATTACAACCAGGAACTTGAGGTAGTTTTGAAAGCTCTTTCAAATTATTAGTGCTATCAACTATAACTTTTCAAGCTTTAATGTGTGGAGGAATCACACAGTGGATCTTGTTAGACTGAATGGTCTGATTATCAGATCTGGGATGGAACCTGAAATTCTTCATTTCTAGCTGGTCTCAGGTAATGCTAAAGCTGCTGGTTCTGGACCACACTTTGAGTAACAAGACTGTATGGACTTCTCATTCTTTTGGGAGCTTCTACCCTTCTCAGAAACACAACAGGATTTTCTGTATCTAAAAAGTGGGGAGTAACTGAAATCATTAAAAGGGATAATGAAATAAATAATCAAATAGGTAAATGTGAGTCTCAGAATAAAGCCTTTGGCCATTATAATTTATGATCTCATGGGACAACAAGTCAGCTCTTCTGCATTGTGGTTCTCTTCTCCATGGCTCATTATTCACTATTATTATTATTATTATTATTATTATTATTATTATTATTATTATTTTGCCTTTGCCATTTGTATGTCTTTTTTTTTTTTTTTTACAAAGAATGGGAAGACAATGAAGTCTGCTAATCTTATGACCCAAGGAGGTTCTGAGCTAAAAGAAAGAGAAAGATGTGATCTTCACAGGAAAATAGATATCAGCCTTGAAATTTGGTGAGATCACTGCAATGTTTACAAGCAAATATTACCTTATACTATTTTTACATGCAGAGTGCCTAAAGTAGTGTCAGACACAGGAGGTGTTTAATGAGAAATTTGATAGCCGAATTCCAAATTGGTGTAAATGATCACTAGGGAACAATTCTGAATGAGGGTCTGAGGTTGGTGAATTAAAAAAGACAGTATTATGTATGTCAGAAAAGAAGTAAGTTAGGATGGCACTTCATTTCTCACCCAACAGGGTTTGGGGTTTGTTGTAGTTCAAAAAGTTAATTAAATAATGGACTGTCCTCGATGTTGACAAGAGAAACTAAGTTGTAAGTTATTTCAGTATCAAAATTAGTTACCAAAGGCAGTAAACTGGGAAAAATGTGAGAAAACTGCTGTATAACTTTCTTTAACAATAAAACAAAATAAACAACTTTTGCTTATTTTGTTTAAATTTTAGGAAAAAGTATGCCCCCTTTAAAAGTCTTAGAAATTTCTAGGAACGTTAATTAGTAATCTTTACTATTATGGGAATAATAGTAACTATTACAGCTTCAAAGTATTCTGGAATGAATGACTGAAAACTTATTGTCCAGGGCTTGTCTGGTTTTTTGAAAGAGAGGCTGATCTGGTTTTCTCCGTGCTCTGGGCTGCTCACAGGGGGTTGGTGGAAGATTGGCTCACAATGTTCATGGGCCAGTTGAAAGGGAACTGCTGGTAGTCAAGCTATGTGAAAGAAATAAAGAAGCATGCATGTGCAAAAAGAGGCACAGAAGGACATCTGCCCAGGAAGCTAAGACAAACCTCAGGGACCTTCAATGCCTGCTTTTCCTTCATATGCATGAGAACAAGTCAAAAACTGCTGTGGTAGCTCCTCCAAAATGGTTGACCAAATTGCCACATGCCATGAATTTCTAGATGAGCAGTGTTTTCTGTTGCTATTATTATTTTTGTTTGTTTTAATGTGGAGTAAAGCCTGAGTATTTTTCTTAAAGAAGTATAATATTAGAACTGTTTGACACTGTCAGTTCAGGCTGCTATAACAAAAATACTATAGGTTGGGTAATCGAGGCATGAAAATTAAGAAGCAGACTTGTTTAAGCTAATAATCACCATATCACACTGTATTTATTCTTCTCTTGCTGTGGGATAAAATTTAGGAAACACATTAACTTATGTGCTTTTTTTCCATTTCTTTTTATCCCATAGCCCCTTTTCTTGTAGCATTTGCTGGTTGAGAAAGGATCCTTGTAGTAAACTCATCATGGTATCCATGGGAAATAAATAAAAAATACTTGGCTTTTGAGTTTGGGAGAGATCCAGGTATATCATAAGATGATTTGGAAGAATATTAAATATACTTTTTATCAGAGCCAGGATCCCTTGCCTTTTGTAATGTTTACTGGCAAGGGAGGGACCGTATATAAAAGAGAAGAGAATCAGGCTGAAGTTGGAGGGATGTTGGGTTCTGAGGAGGGGCTTCTTGCATTGAATCCTAGTACATAGGTGAGAGTCATTGATAGAGTACCAGATTGGTTTGGAGAGCCAAGAAGAATCCTGTGCCCTGTCCAGGAATAGTTTAGAAAAGCAGCAAGATTCTGCCTGTTTTCCCTCCCGCCCCCCCATGACAGGGAGAGACTTTTTTTTTTATGACAGGGAAAGAACACCTCATGACAGAGGAGAAAACCTAAACATGAGACTCCTACAGAGACCTTAAGCATCCCAACCTGGCTTGGAGAGCCACAGAATGTTTTCCTAGTCAGAAGAAGCTGTTAGACCTTTGCAAAGAACAAAGGCACCTGAAAAGAGCTATAAAGCCAAGATGAAGCAGGGAAGTCATTGTGATCTCTATAAGAGCAAAATCTAGGCAGGAAGATGGGATAGTTCGTTATATGCTAGAGAAGCTAATGGCTAGAGAACAGAAATCTCCCATACCCTACTACACCCTGGGATTATAACTCAGACACAAGCCCCAGATAGGTATACTTTTAGGGGAATTCTGTATTGACTGATATTAAATTTTGCCACTTGGTGAAATAAGGGTGTGAAATAAAAATTAAGCTCTATAAAAAGTAGAATAGTTCTCTCTCCCTTACAGCCAAATTTTGCCTGGTATTTGTTCCCTCTATATTCCAAAGAGCTCACCAAGCCCTTTGCTTAGGAGTTTTATAAAATCCATTAAAGCAGAAAGAAAATACCCAATGACTAAATTTAGGCCAAACCAAATCAATGGGAAAACAAATTCTCTAAATACAGGCAATCCTTGATTTGCCACAGTTATCACAGTTGAGTTAGATACCACCAGTTCCCCAGCAACATGGTTCAAATTTCAGTTTTCATGGTGTATTAATCATGAGTAATTGTCTAAAAGACAAACTTCATTTCTAGCTCTTCAGTCCACAATCATGACGTGAAAAAGAGATGCAAGTCATGATCAGTGACCAATCACAGCTCTTTATTCAAGGCCTGTCAGTGATTGGTCACTATGGGGTTGTACTCAGTTCATGCATAGACAACAAAGTGCAGAGTGGTGTTATCTCTTTATTTCCCAGTGGTAAACCCACGTGACATTTAACAAAAACAAATCACTGAAACAGGTAACTGGCAACAAAGATGAAAGTGCAGCAAAGAAAGAAAAAATGATAACTCTGGAAGTGAAACTGGAAAGTGATTGTGAAGAAAGGATAAGGATGTCCCTGATGAAGTGATTTTGGTAAAAAACAAACTAAAAACTCCACATTAAAAAAAAAAGCTCTTGGAGATATTATATGATGTTTAAGAGAATAACATTCAAGAATAAAATGTTTTGAAGCTGACCCAAACTCAGAAAAGAATTTTGATATTAGCCACAAATAATTTGGACAATGCAGGAGAGTCAGTAAACTTTAAGAAGATAATAGCAATTACTTGAATTGAAAACACAGAAGAAAATCTGGGCAGGGGAGAACAGAATCTTGGTGATCTGTGGGAAAATATCAAGTGGTATAAGACACATTGAACTGTTGTTTCTAAAGGAAAAGAGGAAGAGAATGGGGCAGAAAAACTTTGAAGAAACTGAAGTTCTATTCAACATTATATTGGAGATCCTAGCTAGTGCAATAAAGCTAAACAGATACAAAAAGAAAATGAAACGAAATTAAAAGGAATGAAAGGCATAAATATTGAAAAGAAAAATGTCCAGTTGTCTCTATTTGCAGGTGCTCTAAATATTGTGTACAGAAATATCTTCAGAAAATAACATAAAAACTACTGGAACGAAGTTATTTTTGTAGTCACAGTATACTACGTGGTTTTTGTAGCCACAGTATACGTCCAAAGATAAAGTTGTTTGTATTTCTATATTATAGCAATAAAGAATTTAAAAATAAAATTTAAGAAAACAATACAATAAATTGCTATAGCATCAAAATCCATAAAATACATAGAAACAAATTTGGCAAAAGACTTCTGTTCTATACTAAACAAGACTTCTATACTCGAACAAGACTTCTATACTAAAAACTTCAAAACAATGCTGACAGTAATTAAATAAGACCTAAACAAAGGAGAATTATACCTTGTTCATGGATGGAGGACTCAATATTGCTGAGATGTCATTTCTGTCCAAATTGATATATAGATGAAGTCAACACAATTCCAATCAAAATTGCAGTAGCCTCCTCACCTTTTGGAGGAAACAGCTGATTCTCTGATTTCTATGGAAGTGAAAAGGGCCTAGAAGAGCCAAAACAATCTTAAAAAAAACAAAAGTTAGAGGAATCAAACTACCCGATTTTAAGACTTATTATAAACCTGTCATAATGAAAGCATAAGAATAGAAAAATATATCGATAGAATAAAGTCTAGAAATAGATAAACGTATATATGGTCAACTAATTTTTGACTAGATGTTACTGCAGTTCAATGAGGTAATGAAAAATATTTTCAGCTAATGGTGCTGAAACAGATGCATAAATGTATAGGAGAAAAAGGAATCTTAACCTCTTCCTCACACTATATATAAAATAATTTGAGGTAGAATATGAGCTTAAAGATAAAAGTATAATGCTTCTGGAAGAAAACCTAGAACATCACTGTGAACTTTGGGACAGGCAAAGATTTCTTAGAGTGCAAAAAGTATGAACTGCAAAATTTTAGAAATGATTAAATTAGACTTCATCAAAATTAAAACTTGACATTAAAAAAAAACCATTAAGAAAAAAAGAGGCTTGCAGTAGGCTAGAATAAATTATTTTAAAATATATCTTTTCAATGATTTTATTGGGACAATATAAAGAACTACATACCAATGAAAAAAGGCAAGCAATTCTATAAAAATTGGCAAAAGACTAGATCAGACACTTCAAAGAGAACACAGGCAAATGGACAATAAGCACCTGAAAACAGACTCATTAAAACTAATATAAGGTGAGATTTTGAAGTCAGAACAGTGACTGTCTTTGGGTTGGGAGGATTACTAAGAGGATGAATGAGAAAACTTTATGGGAGGATGAAAATTTTCTATATCTTTATTTAAAGGTTGTCACTTACATGGTTGTTTACATTTACTTTCTGAACTAATCACTTAAGATCTGTGGATTTCATTGTATTAAAATTTTACCTAAATTAAACCAATTAAGAATTTCATTGATTCAAAGATTTCAGATTTCCTATAAGTGATAATTATTAAGATAATATATTTTAAAGATTATTAATTGTTTGGTTATTAACATTTGCTTTTATCATTAAGTTTTCCTGTCAAATTTAATCTTTTGGTTTTGTTTGAGAGATGAATGGAGTTCTTCCTTGGAGAATATTTTCACTCAAAATAGGACACTGGTATCAAATTGTAAATTGAAAATTGAGATAAAATAATCTAACTTCCAGACTCCCCTCCAATAAGCATCTATTTAAAACATTTTTAAATACGTGGAAAAAAAAACATTTTAACTGTATGAGCCTTACTATCCACAAGTACAATGTAGGGGACAAGGTGAAGTCTGTCATACAAAAATGGTTACAAGCTCAGAGCAGCTGTCTTAAAATAAGCATCCTTTTCCCATCCTGTCTCTAATCTTCTGTTCTATTAAACTCAACCATGTTATTCGGAGGTCCAGGGACCTTTCCTATGTCAGTAATGATTCTTTTTGTCCATGGTTCTGTTTTATTGTATATAGAAAGGGATCCAAAGCAGGTGGGTTAGGTTTGTGAGCACCACAAAGTGGACTCACTCTCATTGGGTGCAAAAAACAGGATGGGCAGAGGTCAGTTGTAAAATCTGTCTGGTTGTTTGACTTAAGCTAGGGAAGAAGACTGGGTAGGTAGTGATGCAAAGAAACTCAACAACTATATAATATTTTTGCTACTGGGTAAAAGCCAGTGTTTAGAAGACTCTACATGACCTGGCCATCTCTTTATGACCTCTTCTACACTCCTTGCTCATTCTGCTTAAGCCACATTGGCTTACTGTGATTCGTCAACAAAACAGGCATGCTCTTAACTCAGGACCTCTGCACTTGCTCTGCACTGTGCTAATTCTCTTTCTCCAGATAACCACAAAGCTCACTCTTTCACCTCTTAAGTATTGGCTCAAATGTCGTCTTCTCAGCCAAGTCTTCCCTGATCCCTGTAGTTAAAATAGATCTTTGCCCCCTTATCTGATACTCATTCCCCTTCTCTCCTTAATGTTTTCCCATAGCACTATCACTGTGTAATATTTTATATTGTTTACTTATTCATTTTGTTTATTGTTTGTCTTCTCATACCAGAATGCAGGCTCCACAAAGGTAAGCACTACTCCAATGCCTGGCACAAAGTACGCAATCCATCCTTATTGAATGATGGCACAAATAAATATAGATGTGAGAGAGCCTGTGAGTAAGACTATAGAGGCTCTCAATCCAGACTGTCTGGGTTTGAAAGCTGGCTCTGATAGTTCTTGGCTGTGTGACCTTGGGGAAATCACCTAACCTCTCTGTGTCCAACTACCTCATTGATTGTTGTGAGGATTAAACCAGTTAATACTGTAAGATATTTATAATAGTGCCCCTCACATTTAAGTGCTCAACAGGTGTTAGTGATTGTTGGCATTCAGTGATCTATGGATAGCTTTTTTTCTTCAGGCATTCTTCAAGGTCCTGGAAACTGTTATAAGAGAATTGAAAACTAGAACTCAGACCCTCAAATAATTTATAATCGCACTTTTATACAGTTTCTTTTTTCACAGAAAGCCCTTTTACAGTCTACCTTACCTATTGAACTTCAACTTATTCTTTAAGACCTAGCTTACATGTGACCTCCTTGGTGAAGCAAACCCATCTTCTCCAGTTGGAGTGAGCGTTTTCTTGTTCCAAATGCAAAGCATTCATTTATTCCTTTCCTTGTTCTGCAAGCATTTATTGAACAACTAATCAAGGGCCAGTTGAGGCTCTAGGGATATAGAGAAGACTGATATGTGGGCTTTGACTTTGAGGGGAATGTAGTCTGTTAGCAAGTGCAGACACACAAAAATAAGGGCAAAATAGTGCCATGTGTTCACTAATAGTAGAATGCTTTTGTGTTTATACCTCTGTCTTATCTCCTGGATCGTGAGCTCCTGTAGCCACAATCTCCACATTTGTATCACAAATTCCCCTACAGTGTTTGTCAGGCACATGGCATGTATTTGAACATGTTTATTGAAATGATTGACATAATTGGGAGAAATGAGAAATGCATAACGAAGAGATAAGTAAAAGAAATGATGATGATGATATTAACAGTTAATACTGTGTATTTACTATGGGTCAGTTACCATTCTAAGTACTTTACATATTTTTAAATTTAATCTACATAATATCAGAAATGGCAAGGTATTATCATTCATATTCTATGGATGAGGAAACAGGCTCAGAGAAGTTAAGCAACTTGTCCGAAGATGTGATTATAACTTAGCACCCTTCGATTTCAAAGACTATTTTTGCTTACTGCTGTGTACATCAGTAAGATGTTGCCTGGCATCAGGAAACCTTTTGTGGTCAGCTACTTGTATCTGAGTATTTAGTATCTCCTACTATTTCTTTTTCTCTAAACTTTTCAGACACAATTATGGACATAAAAGTTGTGGACCAGTGGCTCCAGGGAGTCGTATTTCAATTAGCAAAGTTGAAGCCAGTGTGGTCAGATCTCTGGATTTTGACATACCTACTCTCTCCTTTTTCTTTTTCTTTTTTTTCAGTGTAGTTTAAAATGTGCTGATAGAGAATTGGACTGCTGATGGTAGCACCAACCTACCCATCAAAAAGAAAGAGGCAGTGGGGAACAGTTAGGAAGAACATAAAGATATTCCTTTCCATTTTTTAAAAGCCTTTACTGGTAGAGAGAGAGCTAGAAAGATAGGAGATGGTCCAAGGGGGCCTTGCATTTCAAGACTTTAAAGGTATTTAGTGTGGGGAAAAAAGTTATTTTTCTTTTTTGGTTTCTCTAAATAAAGATAGACAGATCATCTTAGGAAACAAAGAAGGACTCCGTTTCAGTATCTGATGCAGTGTAAGGTTTTGAAATTGTTCTGTACTCTGACCTGTTTTAATAAATATCTATTTAGATAAAACTTTTGAGGGAACATAAAATCATGTAGTTTCAACATTCACAATTAGGTAAAACCCTTAATTTTTTCCTGTCAAATGAGAGAGTCAGGATGAGAAACTCATTTATTTTAGCAGACTTACTGCTAGAACACTTTGACTGTAAGATGCCAGTACACTTTATTGGGGTGGCTATCTGTCTGAGGAGTTAGTCTATGTGCAGAACGAAATAAATACCTTCAAGGATTTTTTTGGAAAAAGAATCAGCTAGTTTTGTTAAATTAGGAATAGAAAAAGCAGCATATGACATTTTAAGCAACCTCAGGGACGGGTTTACTTTGAGGCAAACGCACGATTATCTCAGGTCAGATGACTGACTTCTTCGGCCCTGACACGGACAAAAAAGATCAGTCAATTTAACCATATAACAAAAGTCTGTTTTAAAATTGTGTTGTTATTGTGATTTCCCCCAGGAAAAAATCTCTGTATATGTTAATATTAGCAGAATTATTGTATAAAGACAAATTTGATAACATTAAATGAAATGGCAAAAACCTCTGATAGCAAAATTAGAGTTATATGTGGGAGAAGATAAAGCAATTCTGATATAATGACTATTAGAACTTCAGGATTGCTATTAACTTAGTATTGATATTATTGTATTGATGCTTTACATTTTTATAATAAATCTTAGTAAATTAAGTTTCTCCAATTTTTTTATATTCCACATTGAACAATTAATGTGACGTCTACATTCAGAGAATGTTGCATTTTTACTATTTTTATAATTTTAAATACAATGGTAATTATATTCTTAAATATTGGGTGTAAAAGTCTAATTATATAAGCTTTTATTAAATCCAGTCTGTGACATTGAGTAGTTAAACTCTGATTCTGACTCTTATTTTGAGATTCCCATGACCTATTCTCCCAGAACTCAGTTGGTAATATTACCTTATTGCTTTCCACTTAGTTCATCATTCTTGGAACAGAACTATTTTAATTATTAATCATTATAATGGAATACAAACAGCATGATAATAGGAAAGAACATGTCTTTTTTAATGTCAGAATAGAACAGGCATTTAATAATATTCATCAAATAAGTGAATGATAGCTTGATAGTCCATCTTCGTATCTGGTGATCATAATCATTATAATAACATTCATTGAGTACTTACCATATCTTAAGCACAATAACTTTTTTTTTTTTTGCTTTTTGTACATTATTTAATTTTCGCAAAAACTGAAGATTAGGTACCTTGTCCAAGTTCAGGTGGCCAGCAAGTTATAAACTCAAACCCTGCTTGTTCTCTCTCTGGATCTTGTGGAAGCTGCTCTCTTTCCCTTGTTCTTCAGTTTTTTTCTCATCCCTTTTCGTTCAGCCTCACCAGGAGTGAGCTCTGCAGATTGGGCATTGTTAGTGGAGAGGGTGAATAGATTGTGCTGGGCCCTACGCTCTGCTCCCTTGCATGGGATCTGATCTCCTCTTAGCTCTGGGCTGTGAGATGGGTTAATGGGCACTGAGTCATCTTCCTTCAAATAAGAGCTCACTAGTGTCCCTCTGATCTACAAACATTCTCTCTTCCTCCTTCCTCTCTTGCCACTTGTTTGTGTGCTGAGCTAATGTCTTGTAAGCAGTGTGATATTGTCTGGGCCCTCATCAGTATTTTCATCATATTAAATGAAGACACTATGTTGGAGCTGGTTGGCAAATACCATTTTGAATTGCAAGTCTCTTTGGCTTTGCATTTTTAATTATTTTAACTACAATGTACTGGAGTAACTTAGCAAATGTTTACAACTTGACCCAGTCGATGGCCTATTTAATAAACAAGGTTTATTAGGTTAAAATTCACACAGTCTTTTCTCTTCTGTCTCTGCCCTTTGCCCTTTGAACCAAACCAAACTAAACTACACCAATCAAACTTCACGAAAAAGACCAGATTTGGATTTTGACTGCAGAACGTTTTGAATCGAAGGAAATAACTTATTGGGTCACTTTCAGTGTATCTGTTTATGGGTGCCAGATTCCAATGCCATTACTCAGAATGTGTGCTTTAAAGCGTATTTATTTACTTGGTTGCCAGAACACTAGATATAGAATGCGGAGAAGACTATTTAGAGTTACATGACTCAGGACACTGTTATGGCTTCTTGTTTTTGTGTCTTAGTACATAAGAAAACACTTTATCTTAAGATAGTGCCCTTTAGCTTTTAAATATATTGTAAGAGTGATACAGCAATATTTAAGAACAAATATCAAAATGTGCTATGAAACTATTCACTTCAACACATTATCAAGTAAGGAATGATAAAATTTTTAGTTTGTTTAATATAATCATTACAGGTAATAACACTCCATTCCTTGTTAAAGAACAAATTTATATGACTTTACCACGCTCATTTATTTTTTTAACTAAAATAGAAAACATTTAATTTTAGGTAGAGTTTTTGTTTAACAAGTTTTTTCTTCAGCTTCGATGTAGCTGTCAAATTTACTTGTGGATTGACCTATAAAGAATAAAAAGTAATAATATAATACACTCATTCCATAAATTGAGAAACATATCTCAGCTGTGCAAATATTGCTGACTCAGCACTCCCTTTCTTCATCTAATCACCTTTCATTTACAATAAAAAAGTTCAAAATTTTATAACCCAAACTTTTTAAAAGTGATCTGAAAACAAGAGCCAGTTGCCAGAATGAGCAAGACTCACCAGTCCTGTTACAGCAATTGCAACTTGTCTGGAATGCTGGATGGTGAGGAGCATGATTGACAGAGCCAGACCTAACCTGGTGTGAAGGCCAAGGGCTCCAGGCCAATGAAAAACCTCTGGAAATGTGCCCAGTGGAAACACAGAACGGCATGAGTATGGTTTCATGCCAAAGATTTTGGGAGTGGGCCCAAACACATCTTTTCTAACAGGAAATGAAAGAGGAAATAACTTGTTATTCCAAAAGAGTGAGAGAGTTGGGGTGAGAGTTGAAAGAAGGGCTGAAAAGAGAGAAAGAGAAGTGAGCTGTGAAGGTGAGGATATGCTGAAGAGCGGAAGTGAGTAGTTGAAGCTGGAAATTTTAATAAGCTCACAAAGATAAGGGGGGAAGTAGGAACTGTTTGGAAGGTAAACACACCATAATGGAAAGGGCAGCCTTGCCAAGAATAACAACATCAAGATAATTAAAGGAAAGGGCTAACATAAATGTGAGGAAAAAGAGAAAATGCTGAACAGGTCTTAAATATAAGAACATTCCAAGTCAGCATTTCGTAGCTGACAACATTAACAGGAAAAGGAAAGAAAGGCATTCTGCAGCACGACACACACAGATATCCCATGCTTTGATATCACTCAGTTTTCTGTTGACTCAGCTATAGTGGGTTGCATTGGGTGGGGTGACAATTATAACCTTAATTGTTTGTCTCTTTTGGTTTGGAAGATTTTGTATTTTTGTCAGAAGGCTATTACACCAGGGTACTTTATTAATTTCTCTCAGTTGTGTTATTTTGCAGTGTTAATATCTGTAATTTATTAGGCTATAAGACTTATTCATACACCTCCTTAACACATGAGATTTTCTTGAGCTCTTTTTGTACTAATGAATGGAATACCTGAAAAACAATTTTAAAAGATGATCGAGCTTCTGAAAGAGTATATACTAATCCACATGCTATGTCACATTGCATAGTACTCCACCCCATTTTATTCTGTATGTCATACATTACTTCATGTTCTTTTTAAGTTCTTGAGCATTCCACAACCTTCTTTCTAGAATAAAATTATTCAGAAGACTGTATATATAAACGAAGTTACAAAGATCATAGGCAAATAAAAATAACATACTTTTTAGCAAGGATATCAAAATCAGACTTTTAATTTGGCCAAATGAAAGCAATTCTGTAGTCTCTTTTCTAAATTATTACCAAAAATAATAAAGAATGAAGAGTAAATATATGTATATACATATATGTTTTCCTATGTCATAAAATTCACCAAATCCAATTTTACTTTAATGCTTCTTTTTAACAAAATTCTCCCAAAATATATGTGTATTTAGATTTACAATGCTAGGTCACGTCATTCCAAAATGTGTATAAATACGTAAAACCCTAGGAATGATACATGATTAACCAAACTAACCATTCCTTCATTTCCTATCTTTGGGGTAACTTTTTGTTAAGTTTAATTTCTTTTGGCTCTTTAAAAACGTTTTCACAAGTTGTTATTTTACTGGTACATAGCATTGCTTACACAGCAGTTCATAAAGTCTTAAAAGCTTGACATATTTTTTTCTCTTTTGCCAGAGCAACTTGTGATGAGATAAATTAGAAACATTAACAGTGGCTTTTTCACCACCATAGGAGCCTTCGTATTTAGTAATGTTATCAATATGTTCTCAAAATTTAAAGAACCAAGAAAGGTGACATTTGAATAGAGTATGTTTTTTTTTCTTTTTTTTTTAAGTCAGGAGATCTATTTGGCTATCAGACCAGCAGGTGCTCTGGAGCCCTGGAGATACAAACTATCTATGTGACAAAAGGAAGAGCCAAGTGAGAAGGTAGAGAAAGAAAGGCTGCCTTTAGCATGGCTGGTGAAATGAGCAAAAAAAGAACAAGTCCCACAAGGACACTAAGAATGGAGAAGGAGGTTATTCAGATCCACCAGAAGAAAAGAATGCTAAAGGAAACCTGGAATCCAGTTAAAGAAAACAGAAAAAAATGCAGCTGCATTTCTTTGTCTAAGAGTTCAGAAAAGCTAGCCTAGCTTTTTATGAAGACTCTTAATAGAATTGCTGTTGGATTTTTGGAATTGAGAATGCTGTTCTCAACCACTGGCCAGACTGATACTAATATAATAATTTTATTTTCCTGGTTTGATACCTTCTGGAAAGAGATGTTTACTCTATAGTTTTTATTTTTTTTTTAGAAAAGAAGGACATATTGGTCTTAGGGTTATTCTTGTTGCAGCTGAGGAGAACATCTATACACTTGAGTTTTCTTTCTATATATATATAACTTTTGAACTGTCATCTCAGATAATTAAAAATCTATTTTCAACACACTTCAAAAAATATAAGCTAGCCCTAAATTTTTTATTGTACTGAAATAGTTCACTTGGACCAATTAAAATATGAAAATACCTGGGAATTTTGGATCTAGGCCGAGCCCCCAAATCTGAAACTCTTAAATTGTTATCTCAACTCTTAACTGAAGAAAGGGGGAGTAGAAGCAAAGTTGAAGTGAAACAACAGATATATAGATGTACCCATGGAAAGTTAAAGTTTGAATTGAGTTTTCTTGACTACATGCTTCCTTCTGTCTTTGTCTTAGAAAAGCTCAGTCAAGGCAGGTAACTCATTCATCACTGAGCTTCATTTGCAATTTCAACAGCTAGTTTATTTTCTTGCACACAGTAGGGGTTCATTATTTGTTTGATATAGCCAACTAAAAATAGTATTTAGATATTTTGTATGAGGCAAATATCCTTATTCATGGTAATTTTTCAAGTATAGAGAATTATGTAAGTCATATTTAAAATGAATTTTCACTAAAAGTCTCTGGGATGCTGACTGAGGATACATCAAACCCAAGTTGTAGCTCTCTTCCCAGTGGCATCAGAGATGAACAGAGACAAGCATATATCTGGGCACATGAATCACACATTGTGACAACTCAGAAAATACCATTTACTTACTGCTCAAGAGAAAGGTGGACTGTAAAAGACAGACATCCCCAGGCCTTTGTGTTCTGCCCCTATCTTTAAGGCATTCAGAGATTCTCCTGGAAGTCATACATATTTCATGAGTTGTACATATTTTCCTTAAAACCACCTGACAAAATTTAAGTGATTTTTTTTCTTTCTGGGAGGAGGTTTTACTTGGTGTCAGGATCTTATTGTTCAATAAAATGTCATATAAAAAAAAACTACTCATAAAACCATTTCTTCTTTTTCCTTTAGTGTGATCAGCTGCCAGGATACATGAGGGGAAGTTTGTGAGAATGGCAATTATCTAATATCTGCATTTTAAATACATCCTTATTTTATGAGTTGTGTTTGGAAACCACTTCCTTACACTGCAGGTTTTATTACTACTTAAAAATAAGCTTGAATTTCCCTGCTTCTTGGGCAAATAAAAAATGGAAACTTAACTTAGTCTGATTACCTTTTTATTGTATGTAATATTTAAAATGATTATCTTAATTTCACTTGATTAAAAAAAAGCAACATAAAACCATTCTCCTTAGCACATGTGAATCTCCTCTTGGGCTCTTGTTTGGAGGAGAATGAACAGTCCTCCTTTGCAGTCTGAGAAGCATTTCTTTGGAGTGAACTATTGGCTAGTCCATTTAGAAGATCCTGTTCTGTGGCCCAGAAATAAAAGAGGATTGGTAATTTTTATTTCTTCCTTCTTCTCTTGAAGATAGAAGACTTGATAACTTGCCTTAAGTAACAGAAGGAAGAAAATAATTGTATTAGTTTCCTGTTGCTGCTGTAGCACATTACCACAAATTTAGTGACTTAAAAATAATATAAATATCTTTTCTTAAAGTTTTGGAGGTCAGAAGTCTGAAATCAGTTTTACTGGGCTAAAGTTAAGGTGTCAGCAAGGCCATATTCTTGGAGAGACTTCGTTTTCCTGCCTTTTCCAGCTGCTGGAGTTTTATTCCTTGGCTCATGGCTCCTTCTTCCACCTTCAAAGTCACTGACTGGCATCTTTGTTCTTGAGTCTGCTTCCTACTGCTTATCTCTTCTTGTATCACATGGCCTTCTTCTCTTCTGTCTCCTAATATTCCCTGCCTTCTTCATATAAAGACACTTGTGATTACTTTTCAGGCTCGCCTGGATAATTCCAGATAATCTCCCCTTCTCAAGATTCTTAATTTAAGGATATTTGAAAAGTGCTTCCTCCTTTTGTTTGCATATGAAATAACAGTCAAAATTCCAGAGATTAGAATCTAGATATTTTAGGAGCCACTATTCAGCCAGTACAACAGTTTTTCAGCCTTTTCTAAGAATGGTGGGGCTTGATTTGTGGTCTATCTAGAGGAGACTCCTCACTATTTTTTTGCTTTTGTAAAAATTTACAATATTAACACAATGTTTCAATAGGAGAAACAGGGAATATTTGAATCACAAAAACAGCTGTTTTACTTGTAGGAATTTAGTAAATAAAAGTATTTTTTATAGCTATAAGCAAATTGCCATCAAAGCTAAAAAGATCCAGCTTTGAAGCATGAAGGCATTTCTGTTTTACAGATGAGGAAACTGAGGCACAGTGAGATTACATAACTTGCCTATAATCACACAAGAAGTAAGTGATGAAACTTGGATTAAAACAGACTGTGTTTTACCTACTAGACTAGAATGAAGGTGATGGTTGAGGCTCAGTGCTAAGGTCATATATGATGTTAAGAGGAGATGAGTTTGGTTAGAGGTGGGAATTAGGGTTGGCTTGTAAAGTCAGTCACAGTATCATAGAGTGAGAAGGCAACTAGATTTTCTAGATTTCCTGGTATGGTACCTTTCAATCTGTCACGTTGGGCACCTAGAATCCAACCTAGGTTAGATTTTTGTTATTATTATTATAAATAGCAGTTATCCTAAAGAAGAACTTTGGAACACAAGGCTTGCGCCTGCTAAAAGATAGAGATAGAAGTCAAGTGAAGGCCTGACAACCCATCCATTCTTAATTGCTCTAGATCTTGTTCCATCAGTCACTGTCTTCTTGTATTGTCACCCCCTCATTCTGTTCTGGTCCCCTGTGATCAGTCTGCAAACTTGTTTAAATTTTTCTCCATCATTAATTTTATTTTCTTTTGGCGCAACCTACCCCCATCATGCTATTACTCAATTTCTATCTTTCAATTTACCACCAAAGTTTTTGAAAGCATAATTTAGTCTTGCCAAATTTACTTCCTCCACTCCCACTCATTTCTCCTCTCATTACACTCGGGGTTCTATTCCCATCACTCCACCAGAACTTTTCTCAGAGGCCAAAGTCTAGTTGCCAAGTCTAGTGACCTATTTTCAGCTCTCATCAACTTCTCTGATATCTTCTTCTAGATATGCTGGATATGTCTATAGAGCTATAAACTCATTATCTCAAAACGGGACTTGGTGTCTTCTAACTTTATATTGTCTTTTCCATTATTTACCTTGTTTTATTTGAATTCCATCTACCTAATATAACAACACAAGAACTGTGGGATTATCTTTTCTTTCTCTTATTTTTTTCACATCTCATTAATCATTAAATTCTGTGTGTTTGGCATCTTCATTACCACCCCCTTAAGCTAGGGCTTTATTTTCACTGTTTTGATTGTAATAATCTTCTAACTTTCTCTATACCTCTAGTCCTCTTCAGTGTCTATGTTGCTCTAAAGTGATCTGTAGTCTATTCTCTGTTGGGAATACCTTCTGCACTTCACAAAGTCCTTCCAGTTCCAACTGGAATGTTGAAAACCTTTCTGTAGAGGAGGAATTGGCCACCCTGTATTTGTGCCTGTGCTGTACGCAATTCTTGTTCCTGGCCTGATCTTTCAAAAACAGGAACTGAGTCTTTAAGGCTTTATCTTGGTATTTTCAGAGGCTGGCACAGGTCCTGGCTCCCAGGAAGTGCTTATGAATGTCTGTTGGATGAATTGTGGGAGTTAATGATGAGAAGAGTAAGGATGAATCAATGAAGCTATAGCAAGATGATTTTCAAAATGAATGAAAGATACTTTTAATAATCATATTTTCTTTCTTTTCCAGTTTTAGTTTGGACTTTGAAGCTCATTGACCACGACCATTTTTTTCAATTCTACAGTAAGGAGAGGAACTTTTGGAGACAAAAAGATGTAAAGTAATTAAATTAGGAGTTCCCCAGTTTGCATATTTGTTTCTTGGCATTAGGTTAAACTTTTACCCATTAGTTCCCTTCAACAATTTGCAGAAAGCTTCACTCATACTTTGTTAATTGGGAAAAAGATTTTTACTTGGCCTCTCAGTAATTGATAGGTGATTTGGGCTGTGTTTATTATTTTTTTTTATAAGATACACATTTATAGGTAGGGAACTTCCAAAGCATTTTTGAATGCCAACTGAGTTTCTCTATTAGAAATCTCATATACATCATGAGAAAAAGGAGGTAGCTATCAAGAATAAAGAAAAGTAAATTCTCTGAGTCCAAAATACTTGGCTAGAACTCTCCTAAGTGCTTTCAGAAACATCTTGCATCTCAGAACAATTCTACCCAAAGGGTAAGACAAGACTGAGATGTGTCCTAGGGATTCTACCTTCAAGTTGGTATTCTGTAAATATTCGTTCACATTTATATAAAGACTCAGCCAGGCATTGCCTGTGGGGAGAGCTGAGAAGGAGGATATTACACAGATTCAGCCTCCTTTATATTGTTCATGGCAATTGAGTTCTGCTGCAAAAAACGAAGCAAAACCCTGCATTACCTAGACCTTTTCTCCTTTGAAAGCAGTTTATGCTCAGTTGCTCTAACTCAAGGACACCTTTTGCAATCTCATTCTAACTTTCCACCCCTAGTGGTGCTGCATTAGACATAGATAAAACTAGTGTCACTGAGACCAAAAATAGCAAGATGGAAGTTTGTCACATAATAGTACAGCATGTAAGCAGTATGGTATTAGAGACTTTTGTTACCTTTAGCTTATTGCTATGCTATTCCTACAGCAAGATTTTCATATTCACGGTTCAAAATGGCTTTCTAGCATGTCCAAATTCCATCCAGTGGGAAAGAGAAAAGGGACAAGGGCAAGAAGAGGCCACTCCTGTTTCTTTATGGGCATGATTTAGGAGTTGCAGATATCACATTATTTCTACTTACACCCCATCAGCCAAAACCTAGTCAAATGACTACATTGAGAAACTGCAGCCTTCCCAGACTGGTCTCATAAAAAAGAGGAGAATGGATATTATATATCAACTATTCTCTATTAAAAGATTATCAAATAATGTATTTTGACCAAATGTCATATTTTTTATGGAATGAATTCTGCATCGATGTTTCTCCTTCAGCTCTATTTTCAGAGAGTTGCAAATGTCAGGGACATTTAATGTCCTTTTTAGGTGGGTACCTTTGGTCACTGCCCTGGATACCCATCCCTTTGGCGAACTTGACTGTAAGCCGTGTGTCCCCATATCACTGATGAGATCAGAGAACATGAATGAGATACTGGTGGTTCGTTTTTTTTTTTTTGGTTTTCCCTTACTTTCAAAACTTAGTAAGATAGAGGATGTTTAAAAGAAGCACTCAACCTCTGAGTTTAAATAGCTTCCACAGTCTCACACTAATAGGCATTTATATGCAATGACTAGTTCCTGGGTGTTCTTACAGGAGAACTTTCTGGAAGGTAATAAAAATCAGAACATTCTTTCTGTTACCACTGATTAATCTTAAGTGTTTAAAAATTATTTTTTGTTAGCATTCAATCTCAGCCATTCTCTTTCCTCCTTTTCTACATATTAATGTCTACAGAAAAAGTTCTCTGTTTGGAGGCTCTCAAGTAGTTGTAGGGAGACACAATTGAAGAATCAACTGTGTAATCATGGCAGTTGTCAGTTCCTGGGGACCCAGTCACCCTGCCTGGCAGTTCCCCTTCAGAAGCAGAGGCACCAAGATCAAACTTCAGGATCAGCATGGCCAAGCATTTCAAAGGCAGAGGAACAGTGTTTATTGTTTTCTGTATTTGTCCCAATCCTTTGCCTCTTTTTTTCCTCTTTTCATTTTTTTCTGAAGGTCTTTCTTAAGCATGGATTTTCTGAATCAACTGAAACAGCTTTTTATATTCTAGTACCAGTCTAAGAGCTTTACTTCTCTTAAACTTTCAATCCTCACCTATAAGGTAAGAACTCTTAATACTCTCATTTTATAAGAGAGAATATTGAGGCACAGAGAGGTTGTATAATTGGTAAGTGGCAGACCCAGGATTCATAACTGTTACTATCGCAATTCTATTTGTTAAGAAAATTGTGGCTACTCGAGCTTAAGTGACTTGCTGATGGCTGTACAGGTGTGGAATTGGGATTCAAACTCAGGTCTCTTATTCTGGACCTCCACCTCTTCTTATCGACCATGTTTAGAATGAAATATGGTCCTTACAAGACCGTGAGCACCTAATGGGGGTATTGAGCTCCTGGTGTGTGGCCTGTAGTTCTCCCAGAAGCCTTCCTGGGCCCCACCTACATGTCGGAAACACTGATTTAATCTCAGCATAGTATAAAAGCAGCTGTTGCACATATGCTGCAACATAAGGCACTTCAGAAGTATTACCTATATTTCATATCCTTGTTCAAATCTCCACTCACCCATTCACCTGCCAGCATAAAGAGTATGGTTTTCTTTTGAAAGAGGATAACCTGAAATGCTACTTTTGCATCAAAAAGCTAAAGGGTTCATATATCCTGCCTGGATGAGAACATTTTTCAGTCTCAGAGCCTATAAAAATATTGTGGTATGAACGGTTCAGCTGAAACAACAGAATGCTGGTAAAATGAGTCTGCAAAATGTACTTGAAATATTAGTCATCAACATGGTATAAAACACCTCTTCTCCCACAGAGGGAGGCCTGTGTCTGGGAGCTGAGTTCACTTTTGCCCACAGGACCAGGTGGGGATTTGTAGGTTTATGATTGGCAAGCTCTTAACTACTCAAACCCGTCTACTAAGATGAATATTTATATTCCTCTGGCCTTGATATTTCTTCAAAGGTAGTAAAAATATAAAAGTGTCTTTGTGCAGTAAAGACATTGGAATATAGGCATATTAAATATACATGTAAACATTATGTGAGAAATTATATGTGCACACTTATATATTATATATAAATATAATAATAAAATGTTATATTGTATATTATAAAATTATTTATTACATATAATACATAAAATTACATATTCTATTACATATAATTATGTATAATCTATTCATAAAATATATACTTTATATATTTATAAATTTTATATAATTTATATATTTATGTATAAGTAGAATACATTTTATATACATTTTATATAAATATACAATACACATATTTCTGTATAAATAGAATATATTTTATATACATTTTATATAAATATATAATAAATAATGTATAATATATAGAATATATATATATATATATATACACATATACAAAGGTTTAGTTTTAAATTATCCTAGAAACAAAAGGTTAGCTGACTATTCTTTGTTTCAATACAAACATTAAACTAAAAATGTAAAAAATAGGATAAATACAAAAAATATTAAAATTTGCTGATGGTATTACTTTGAGTGTCTTGTGAAGAGATAGATACGGCAGGGGGAGGTGAATGTAGCTTTAGTTAAAAATGATAATTAAAAATCTTTTCTTCTTAAAATCTACTTGAGTATTTCTGCAGAATTTCAGCCCAAATTGTCAAAGATTTTTATTATTAGGGAGACTCCTCATCTAATCTGCTTAGGTAATAGCTTCAAATTCCACACCTTCATTTTAGCCGGAGAATTCAGTTTTTATGCAGACATCCTGACACTCGTGAACTATCCTCCCTTGCATTTCAAGGGAGTCACTGTGTGGGTGCCTGGATGGGCGAGGTGCAGGGTCATAAGAATCCAGGGTGCATCTCCCTGGCTGATGAAGGCTGCCCCTGCACTCCCAGCAGCAGCTCAGGAGCCCGAGTCAGCCTGTCCACAGCACAACTTGACACATTTTTACTCAGAGCACTTGAGTAAGCTGGCAGAGCTGGTTCTCCAAGTGTATTGTAAACACAGGGAATTGATGTTCTGCTTTAATTAGCAGCTTCGTTGATCCTCAAACTTCCCCACATGTTCTGCTGTGGTGGATACACACCTCATTTAAGTAAAGGGCTTCTTTGCAAGAGTCACTTGTCAGTGCAGTACATTTCTAGGAAGCTGATGGATTGACCATTCCCTCCCCACCCCCACTTCCCAGTCAAGGCACCAGAATTTGGTAACTGCTGGTAATGGATTTCCATGTTTGCTCTATGAAGATTTTCATTCAAATCCTTTGAAGAACTTTAACAGCACTTGAGTGCATGCAGCTCAGTGTGTGACATGAACTTCAGAGCAGCTATCCAGCCCATAGTGCCTGCAGTCTGCTCTATTCCTCTAAGGCTGGTGGTTATTGAAATTTCAAGAGAACTGGTTAGTCTGGCTGAGCAAGAAGCCATCCTGTCCCATCAGGGGTAGCACTAGTTCTTAGAGATGTTGTGGCAATGTGGGCTTGGCAGTATTTTAGGAGTCCTGGGCTGAGGCTTGCTAGAGTTATAGAGTGAAAGATATTGTCACAAAGATCCCAAAGGTGCTGGGGCCAAAATTGTATCTAACACCCAGAGGCTTTTCAAGATTCTGATCTAAGACTTTATTCCTAAAAGGCAGCACTGTAGCATTCTGTCTGGTGCATCTCAATGTGAGCCTGGTTGTGTGGAATGAGCACTGGACTGGGAGTCCTCTGATGTTTGTTTGGCAACCATCTGGACATGAGACCTTGGTCATGTTCCTCTCAGAGTAGCTGTTAAACGCAGCAGATGGAGGAAAGATTCTTATAGCGGCTGGTTTGGAGTAGTGAAAATGGAGTCCAGGGGTGAGACAGATTTGCACACATCCAGGAGCACACCAGCAGAAGCATGGTTGGTCATGTTCTCCTTCACTCCAGAGAGCGCAGCGAGGAGTTTTCACAGGCACGGCAAGCAGGACCTCATGGAGTGTGACAAATGAAAAATTTTAAAACGACATTTACTTTTACAAGTCAGACATTTAAGCGGGTCCTTTTTATGGAGCATTTTCAATTTTTATATCACCTAAGAGACTTTTGCATTTCTTAAAATTCTGCACATTAAAAATGAATTATAGTCTTATTCATTTCAGAAAAGAATTTTGAGAGAATTTGTGAAACAGACAAAGGCCACATATGCCCTGAGACAGTCCAATGAACTAAATGAGGTTTTCTCTTTGATTGATATACTAGTACTGGTTACTTTGGAAAATAAATTAAATGTCAAAATTTTAGTATGAATCTAGTATCTGATATCATTTGTAAATATTTTTAGTGTCTCTCCCACTGTTTAATGTGTTTCTTAATGTTTTTTTGGGGGAAAGTCACATGAACAGAAATAAGCAAACAGTGGTGGGCCAATGTTCTGAGCCCAGAGTGCCCAGACATCTGTGAGATGTGTCCCAGAATTGTAGCTACCACTTAGATATGACTTTGCACCAGGCTCAGTATACCTTGCATCCCTAACTCATTTCATTCTCACAGTATCCCTGTGAGGAAGCACTGTTTTGTTTTCTGTATTTTCAGATGGATGCCCTAAAAGGTTAAGGAATGTGCCAAGGTGGAAGGTCATGAGCCCAGATATTTTGGTCCAGAGTCCTTGTTGGGTACCACTGTTCTATCTTGCTGCTCAGTAGCACCCAGTCTGGCCTTGGCCTTTGCCTACTGGTTTTTATTACAGAAGGTCAAGAATGACATCTCAGCAGGCTCTGTAAACTCTCTTGTTAGGTGTACTTTTCTGGAGAAGAGGATCCAGGTTTGGTTAAAAGAACTAATTTTATACTTGCTGTATATCTGAATGGAATTGAATGGTGTGGCTTCTCTTCAGTCTGTACTCCAGGGAAGAAGTTGAGAAGGCCAGCTTTCTCCCAGAGTGCACAGCACTGACGTGGGCTATGCCATGTGCTCCCCTTGCCAGTTGGAGAGCAATAGACTCTAGAATTTGATTAGCATACAGCTAATCTGTACTGGTAAGGAGAAGGATTTCTTTAAATTGAGATATAGCTGCCTGTGACTCCTCCCAGTCCTATAACCAGTGGTGAAACCAGTTCTGGAATCTTTTTCCTCTCCCCACACTGTCAAACATCATATATAGCACCCACAAGTTACAGAGCAAGAAGGAGATGGGAACCCACGCCTATGAAAGTCTAGTAACCTCTAGAATAGTGGAAGGTCCTGAGAATATTTACTTAAGAAAGAAAGGTTTAATCTGTACTAGTAATATTGTAATTTGTTTCATCTTTTATAAATGAGAACATTAATTTATGGAATATTTTGCTTCACAAAATTCATTTTGCTGTTATTCCATGGCATATTTGAAGTATGGGACAAAGCATTCCTAATACAGTTACTTTAAGAAGTTTAAAAGCAAATACTATAAGCCTATACCACTTTTCTAGAACACAGGCAGGAATCTGATCCCCTTATTCACAGCTATTTTCCAAGCTCGTAGAGCAGCACCAGGCATTGGTACTGGGAAATATCTGTTGAATGACTGTGAATGAATAAAGTGTGTAGATTGCTTAAAAACCCTTTGAGTTCATGACAGACCTCATTACCTTTACTCTTGATGCTTTATTTTACGGTTTTATATATTTTTAAAAAAATGAAAAGTTATATAAAACTTGAATATATAAATGAAGTATTTTTAATTGCTAAGTTTAAATATGTAACTTTCCCTTATTTTACAGCTAGTCAATGATAACAATGAAGCTGTTATGTGGCAAACTAAAAATTTGAAATCCAGAAATCTGAATGACAACTTTATTTCCGTCTTCTATTTTGTTTACCCAATACTTTTTCAAGAAAATATTGGTTCATACGGAAGTAGTTTGCCTTGCTATCTCAGGATATTTCTCAATGAAACCAATTTGAGAGAGCTAAAGTTGAGAGAGCTAATAGAGATTGTTTGTTCCAAAGTTGAATCATTAACCGTACAATATCTATTTGCTCATGAACCTCACTGTCAACATGTCAGATCAGAAGTGCTGCAAACTTTACACAAGTCCTAAGTGTATCTTTGATATGCATACATGCCATGCATTCATTTATCCCTGACAACTAGTAAATTTGTCATGAAGGGGAGGTGCCTTGCAGGTTTGCCTGATCCTTGCTGTGGGTAGTATTCTTAGATGTGTGCCCAAACCCGAATGCTCTCCTATGCTTACAGAACCCTGGAGTTCCAAAGAACATTGGGGGTAGGGGAAAAGGAGGTAGATAGGTAACAAAGTGTCATGAGACTGTGACTGAATGAGACATTTATTCCTTCATCTATTTTTTTTCATTTATCCATTCCCCAAAATCTGTTGAGCATCTACTGTAAATAAAGGGCTTCTCTCTTTAAAGAGGTTAAAATCTAACTTCTATAGATATAAAATCTATGATAGAGAAAATGGAGAATGCAAGGAGAGCAGGGATAACATAGTTTAAATCACTTTAAGGGAATGCAAAGAGGATAATTGGTATGAGGTAAAGGTGGTTGGTGAAGCTTTCTCTAGTTGCCAGTTTTTTGAATTGCTTTAAGATAGCATTTATCACCTAACTATTCACACACACACACACACACACACACACACACACACACACACACACCATACAGATTCACTGTTTTTCAGGAAGGATTTAGTTTTACAAACTCAGGGAAGTCAAGGGCAACATCAAAGAAGAACATTTTTTTTGACAGGTCTTTTGTGTTGGCCTTAACTGCATGTCATCCAGTAATGAGTAACTCAACTTACTCTGGGTCAAACTGGTAACATAAATTAGGTCAGTTGAGAAATTTCCCCACATTATGAGTGGTTTGAGTTATGGGGAATACTTTATTTTACCCAATAACTGCAAGTGTATTTAAATTTGAGTCAGCTGCCAAGTAAATATTTAAAGTTGAATAGCTGGAGCCAAGGAAGCTCGTAATCTCTGAATAGCAATGTTCCTTTTTTTCTTCTTCCCATGTATTGAGAACATAGAGATTACTTGGGAAATAAGAAAGAAAAACATAATTCAGAATAGAATAAAATGTTTGTTTATAGGTTGAAGACTATGAACTACAACCCATTTCATTTGTGGATGCTTTCATTTTTACACAGGAAAGGAAACACTGTAATTTTACTTCTTCCCATATCTGTTTCCCTCTCAGGCTATGACTGGGTCATCATTGCTCAGATTATTTTGACTTCTAGGAGCAGAAAAGAGTTAACAATTACAATTATTAATCACCTGTAATAGGAACTGAAACCTGTAAAAAGTAAAAGATGAGAAGTGAGCAAATTAGCGGAAAGGGGAGAAAGGAAGTCTGTGATAACTGTTTCGCTATTAACCATTTAATGAAGCAACTCCTTTGACCTATCGTTTGGCTGTCTCTCTGCTATACTTCTGCAGGGAGGAGGAGAGATGTATAGGGCAAGCTTGGTCCTGAGAGGAGGCTGTGGTTTCTTGGTCTAGTCTGAGATCCAATTCAAACGTTAGGTACAAGGTCAAGTAAGGTCAGGTCAATAGGAACCAGCCTAGGCAAGCAGTAGCTGCTCTAGGCCTTGAATGCTTTTCAGTTTAGAAGAACTGAGAAGAGCAGCTTCTCTCTGTATCATTGCTCTCCCATGCTTATGAATTTCAGAACCTCCTGTACTTTCCATTGCTTTCCAAACATGGACTTGTTTCAGGCTTCACTGCTCATAGATTGCAGTGATGTGGGCAAACAATTTTGACAAGATATGCAGCCTTGAGAAACAGCACTGTCGGCTTATAAGGACATGCACTATCATTGGCGTAGTGGGATGATGGTTAACACCTACTGTTTTCAGCACCTGAGAGGAAAACCCAGGTCTAGAGGCCCTGTGATACAGTGGAACCCAGGCAGTCAGTGAGCACACATCTGGTGTCCTTAGTAGAGCTTATCCTCAGATTTGTAACCAACAGATGGTCATTTTCTATTTGGGCTCTAGGAAAAAGAAAAAAAAAACAACATGCATCATTCAGTTTTTTATTCATACCTCTTACATTTGAGTTCCAAAAACATTTTAAAACTCTAGCCATGTGCAGAGTACTGTAAGGGGTGAGGAAGAAATTGGAGATTGTCACTCCTTCTTTGAGGAGCTACCTTCTAAATTAGAACCGAAAGCTTATGAAAGTGGATATAAATGGTTATGAACCAGTAGAGAGAGGATTAATGAATACGTCAGTAAAGGAGGAGATGGACAGGATATTCTGCCTCTTCCCACTCAGACATTCAAAGAGGCTGTGGTTCTGCAGCAAACTTCCTTTTTTTAAAAAATAAGGTTTTATGCCATCTATTAATTTTCTTTAGCCTCCTCTAGTTAATCTTGTTTTGATTTAGTTTCCTTTTGTGCAAGAATGTGGGTCTAATCCTTAACTCTCAGCCTCCATGCTTATTGCCTTCAGAAAGTAACTCCTTCCATTTAGGTGATCCACTGTGGGGAAAGAAATCAAATGCCTTTAAAGGCAGGCAGCAAAAGACAAAGTGAAATGAATTTGAATTGAACTCTTTGAAAATAGGAGAATTATAAAATTATCTTAATTTCAAAATTAAGATATTTACTTTATAAATGTACATAGCACTTTATTGAATGTATATGAAGAGCGATAAAATAAATTTTGAGACTATGTATTGACCAATGTTTTTCCAGAAAGGAAATTATAAAGAGAATGTTTAGATATGGAAATGAAGAAATCAGAAAAGAGGCAGATCCAACACTGATGTTTTTCAAAATCCTGAAAAACACATTCTGCAAAGCAAGGCAGTATGTGTGGCTCCGAGAGAGCACAGTGCTGTGGAAAGACCACAGGTCTGGGGCCAGAGAGATGGGTGTTTCACCTCCAGGTGTTCTGGGTAATCATCAGAAAGTGACTTAACTACTTCCAGCCCCAGTTGCTTCATTTGGTATAAATAAACAATAAGAATACTGCGCATAAAGGATCTGGCACAAGGTAGGCCCTAAATAAATGCTAAAAACTGCCTAGCTGGAGACTACATTGCCTAGCCTCCCTTGCAGCTAGGTGTGTCCATGTGATTAAATTCTGAATATGAGAAGAAGTGATTGGCACAATCATGGCCTCCCTTGCTGAAAAAAATAAATCACTCTAAACTTTCTCTTTTCTTATTCCTATGAATTCTTATGAATTTCAGAACCTCCTTTACTTTCCATTGCTTTCCAAACATGGACTTGTTTCAGGCTTCCCTGAACACAGATTGTAGTGATATGGGCAAACAATTTTGACAAGATATTCAGCCTTGAGAAAAAGCACTGTCGGCTTATAAGGACATGCCCTGTCATTGGCTACTGGAGTGGTGGTAGCACCTACTGTTTTAAGCACCTGAGAGGAAAACCCAGGTCTGGAGGCACTGTGATGCAGTGGGACCTGGACAGTCAGTGAGCATACTTCTGTTGGCCTAGTGGGGTAACCCCATGTTGGCTGTGCTGATGAGGACAATGATGGTGTGGCAACATTAGGATAGAAGGAATCTGGGCTGAAGGATGGGATTGTGGTCAGAGCTGCCTCATCAGCTGAGATGGGTTGCCTGTTATATCAGAGAGATCTAAACTTCTTACTTATTTTTAGAAAAAAATCTATAATATTGGCTTAGTTTACACTTTAACTAATATAGTGGGATTTTAGACATTTTTTAAAATTGAGATAGTCACCAGTTTCCAAGCAGCTTCTGAAAATAGGTGTTGAGGATGTCCAGAACCAGAATTCTGAGACATGAGCTACTAGGAGACATAGGTACTGACTTCTGCCTCTTCTTAAAGATCCTCTGCCTTGGCCTTCAAGTTTTCATGATACAGCTTCTCCCTCCCCACATCCCTCTCTTCTCGGTGAGCCAGTGCCAGCTCACGTTGCTGAGGTACTCATGGAAGGCAGTTTCATGGCAAGGCTGTGAGTTGGAGAGTCTGGCCTAGTGTTGCAGTGGTGGCTAAGGGGTCCTCCCCAGGGTATATATCTCTGTGGGATTGTTCATGTTTAAGAGGGGTGCTAGTGTTGGGTCTTCCTTGGGACTTATATTGCTTTTGGGGTATCATCAAAGCTCTTGTTGTCAAAATATGCTAGCTAATAGTTTACTATCTGTGGTAGGTAGAATAATGTTTAGGTTCTATGAATGTGTGAGGTTACATGACAAAGGGAAATTTGGGTTGCAGTTAGAATTGATGTTGTTGATTAGCTGACCTTAAGATGGAGGGAAAATCCTCAGTTACCCAGGTGGGCCCAATATAATCACATGTCTTCTTAAGAGAGGAATTGAGAATGGGAAGAGAGAAGCAGAGTGGCAACAGCATAAGAACTTGAAGTTGCTGGCTTTGAAGATGGAAGAAGGGAGCCATGAGCCAAGGAAAGTTAGTGGCCTCCAGAAGCTTGCTATGGTCTGAACGTGTCCCCTCAAAATCTTAATGCCCAAGGTGATGGTGTTAGGAGGTGGGGCCATTGAGAGGTGTTTAGGGCATGAAGGTGGAGCCTCCACGAATGAGATTAGTGCCCTCATTCAAGAGATCCCACAGAGCTCCCTCAGCCCTTTCACCATGTGAGAAAATGAGAAGTCTATGTCCCAGAAGAGAACCCTCACCTGACTATGCTGGCACCCTGACTTTGGACTTATAGCTTTCACAACTGTGAGAAGTAAGTTTCTATTTTTATAAGGTATCTAGTCTGTGGTATTTTGTTAAAGCAGCCCAAACGGACTAAGATAGAGCTTGGAAAAGCAAATAAATGGATTATTATTATTATTATTATTTTTTTTTTTTTTTGCTGCCTACAGCACCCGGTCTTCCTAGGTGGTCTCTTAGCCGAGTATTAACCAGGCCTGACCCTGTTTAGCTTCCAAGATCAGATGGGATAGGGCGCAATCAGGGTTGCAAGGCCATAGACATAAATTGATTTTTTTTTCCTACAGCCTATAGAAGAAACATAGTTCTGCTGACATCTTAATTTTAGCCCAGTGAGATTCATTTGGACTTCTGACTCCTAGAACTATGAGATAATACATTCGTGTTGTTTTACGTCAGTAATTTGTTACAATTGCCATAGTAAGCATTCGAATACATTGCCTTAATAATTAACAGAGTTGATTGTTGGTATTTGGAGACAGTTCTCAGACCCAGTTTGCTCAGGGATGGGTAATTATCCAATAGTAAATTTTGGGAAGAGATCTGAACAAGATCTCAAGAGTGGATAAGAAGTGTTAGGGACTTGAAGCAACAGCATTGCAGCTCTGATCATTTTGCTGCAAATAAAGCTCTTTTCCTGACCACCCCAAATTTCCTCTTTATCCTTTCTCTATTAAAAGTGAACCACAAGCCTTTCATGGCAGGGTGTGATCTTTATGTATACTCATTCACAAAAGTGTGACAGGTTGAGAATTACTAAAATATTATGGAAAAAAATCAGGGTTTAGGATTATTCCAATAAAGGTTACTACATGGAATAAAATTAGAATCAGTCAATAATTGTGAGAATATGACAAACAAAGGATTTTTATGCGGTAGCTTAACCTTTGAACACAACCGTTTAAGCATTGTTAGGTCACTTAAAATTATACATGGCAAAGTAGGCAAAACTATAAAACTACTAATTTGAATATCTAATTTGAATGTCCCCACCATAGGTTAGAGTTTGTTCCTAATCTAGGCATGTACATCCTAACAGTGTAAATATGCTGCCTGTTAATCTTCTGTGCTAAAGTAGATGTTTGAGTCAAAGGACAGCTTCCATTAGCCAAGGCCATTATTATGCTTTTGAACATTAAGCTTTTAGAGGAGCATAAGAAATGAAATACCAGCACCTCGTTTCCTAAATTCTAGACCATTTAGGAACTGGAAATTTGATATTGTTTAGGAAAGCAAATGAGAAAAGTAAAAAGAACTGCTTTTTAATATATTGGGAGTAAAGTTTAGAGTTTCTGTCAGAGGTGTATGTTCAAGAAAAATACTGGTAAAAAATCCCAACACCTTTTACCATCATGTTCATCAGCTTAATACAGAAAGCTATTTTTATTGGATAAAATGAAGCATAATTGTTTTGAGCATTTTTTTAGACTGTAATTAAAGGAAAATAGAGTCGATGTACTGTGTTTAGTGACACAGGCACATGTTTAGGTCCTTTTATATCTGGAGTCTCTTTGCTTCTGCACACCTTTCAGAGGAAACAGTAGAGAGAAGACAAGTATAAACTTTGAAAGGATAAATTTAGGGAATTAGAAAAGACAATAGCTAATGTCAAAAGGTGCCAAGGAAATTGCCTAGAACATTTAAAACTGTTGCTTTTTGGAGACATATAAAAAGTCAAAGCAAGAAAACCCAAAATCCTACTATTTCAGTTTTATAATCATTTTATTTAAAAGCTCATTTTTGAAACGGGTAGTTTTCTCTGCTCTTTGTCATATTTATTGAGCTAAATCTCTTCGTGCATCTCTAGAAATATATGAACTTTTCCTGGTCGCTGAGGCAATGGTTTTTTATATGATCCTCCGAAGTCTGAAAAGCTAGGACAGCTTCCAACGTTCATTTGATTTTTGTTCCTATAGCTCATGAGGAGTTGTGGAGAAGTGTGAAGTGCCGGGGGCAATATCTAGGGTTGTTTAATCTGCCCTGGCATATTAAACTGCACATTTCCGTTAGACCTGGTGTTGCTGTTGCTATTGTTTGGCTAGTTCTGGTTCTGAAGGAAGAATGTGTATACCGGGAGACCCTAGATTATTCACTCTAACAATTTGTTTTTTATGTATTCTATTTACAAAATGTGAAAAGGAGAAACATTCGTTGGAGTTGGAAAGGGTAGGCATGGTCATTTAAAAGAGCATCTTTCCAAATTTGGGTTCCCAAGTTCATTTAGATGTCATTATTTTGACACTAGTAGTTATTATTTTTTTTAAAATTGAGATATAATTGACATACAACATTATGTTATTTTCAGGTGTATAATGATTTAATGTTTGAATATATTGTGAAATGAGCACAATAAATCTAGTTAACGTCCATCACCATACATAGTTATAATTTTATTTTCTTATGATGAAACCTTTTAGGATTAACTCTTAGCAGCTTTTTACACATATAATACACTATTATTAACTATATATTTAATTTAAAACTAATTTAAGCAGTAGTTTTTTATACTTTTTTTTCCCAGATAGCACATTTACCCAGAAGTATCTCTAACCACCATAATTATTGGCACCAAACCTTTTCTAACAATATTAGAATGCATTCTGAAATGTTTCTTCACTATGGAAACTACTGTTTTTGTTCTTTTACTATCTCTGTTGTCTTCTATGCCTATTGAGCATTTCCACCTGGATTTGACTATTGCATTCAAAGTCAATTTGTTCAAAACGGAGCTCCTTTTACTCCATCTCCCTGCCCCAAATTGTTTCTTCTTTCTATATATTAATTTATATCATCATCCATTCAGTTACTCATTCTGGATGGAGGCCTGAGTCTAGTTCTAATGATTTCCTCAGATTATGAGGTTTTGTTTTGGCCTTTTGGCATTGTAATTTTTTTGTGTGTATGGTAAGCTGGACATATCATATCAAGTAATAGGAACTAATTTAATAGACTTTTAAGTATGAGGATTTATGATAATATTCCTGAGAGTTTGGATTTTTGTATCTATGGTTCTAGAGGCTTTGAATTCCTCTAGCATCCTTGTTTTTGTCTCCTCTCTTCGTCTTGGGGCTTCTCTATGTACTGGTCCTTAGAGAGAGCCTGGTTCTTGCAGTTGTAATCCACTATTATTATACTGAAGCTCTGTTGGTGTGGTGGTAGGGGCAGGAGATGAGGAGCATTCTGTAATATTCTGATGAACTCTTAGTCTTTCAGTGAGCCTGTGTCTAGGGCTGGGGTCTTCACAAATGTTTCTGTCCCTCCTCCAGTGGTTTGCTTTTATTCTTCCACCCCTTACTCTCTTCCTAGGCTGTAGCATTTCAAATCTATTTTCTTGAAGCCCTGTCCCCTCCCAGTTCACTATGGTTTTTGGTTTTTGCTCTTGAGTAAGACAGGAAGGCTGGGGGGAACTAAAACAGAGAGGAATTCCTTTCCCCTAGCTGGGATCAGGTTTCAGAAATGCCCTAAGGCCTAGAGAGTGCTTTTAATAGAGATGTCTCTGGATATACTTCACAAGGATTACTCTTCCCTTTCCCATGCTGGAGCCACAAGGGAATCCTTTTCTAATCCTTAGATCCTCAAGTGAGAACCTGTTGGAGAATTTGTTGGAGTCCTTGGGAAAAAAAACATGAAAATTTTGGGGTCATTCTAAGACTGCAGTCCCAGGAGTTTCTTACGCTTCTTTTAGTCCACATTTAGCCTTCAGCAACTGTTAAAATTACCATTTAATTGTACCTCTCAGATTATGGCTCCAGCAGTTTATACTCTGAAGAGACTTGGTATGCCCCTCTCTAGGTTTGGGTGGCAATTTGTCTTCACCTCAGTTATCCAATAGATACAAGAAAAGTTTTGAGTTTTCAGTTCGTCCCGCTTTTTCTTGTTGTGAGAATGGGAGTGACAACTTCCAAGATTCTTATATTTTGGTGCTGAAATCACAAATCTTAATTTTGTGCTCTTGATAGAAATGGAACAGTAGTTAAGTTTACTAATATTTTGCTTGCGATTTTTGAATCAATGTGAAATTAGCCTGTAATTTTTCTTTTTCTTACTGTCCTTATTTGGTTTTAGTTTCCTGGTTTTATAAAATCACATAAAATGACTTGTCCTCTCTCCTCTGCTTTTTCTATACTCTAGAATATTTTGTATAAAATTAGAATTATTATGAAAATTTTATAGAAATTGCCCCATAAAATTATCTGGGCCCATTGTTTTCTTTGTGGAAGGTTTTCAACTCTACTCTAATGTTCTTTATACTTATGGAACTACTTGGGTTACTATCTTCTTGAGTATTTTTTGGTAAGTTATTGTCTCCTAGAAATTTGTTCATTTAGTCTAAGTCTACAAATGTGTGTACAAAAATTATTCATTGCATTTTCCTAATGGTGTATCTACTGTTTTCTCTGTTGGTGTTTTGGCCCTGTAGAGAGGATCATAATTGGGCCAGAGATAATTTTCTTTAGGAAACTTCTCTGGTAGTCCAACATGTGATTATGTCAGAACTGGTTTATAGAAAATGTACTTTCTGCCACTCTCCAATCAGGGTCATTCATCTGTTACTAAATCTAAGAGCTTCCAAATGTCTTCTGTCATTCTGTGGCACATGTTGGGCCTTGGCCCACACTTTGTCTGGGTCTATAAATTTAAGATGTCTTTAATAATCGGATCTTTTTGATATCTTAACATTTGATGAAGATCTCTGCAACCAATTTGGCTAGATTCTGCCTGAAGCAATCCAACCCAGAGGCTGCATTTAGACACAGCCTGTGAATCTAAAGTAACATGAGCAAAGTTCTAGTCACGCCACAGTTTGTGGCTGCCAAAATGTGGACACGGAAGCAGTTATTTTAAAACTTGATAAGCAACACAGCATTTTGGAGAACTGTGGAATAAAATGAATACTTCTAGATTCCCAACTGGAAAGGCATTTGCATGATTATTTGCGTCCTTATCATTGAATACCCTTTATCTGAGCATACAATATATGTTTTGGGTAAGGATTCTCTTTAAAAGCATAATTTATATTTTAGGTAAAAATTTTTTCAAGCAAGAATTATGTTCTAGGGACTTTCCTATGTTTGGTACTTTATTCTGGTGGGATTTAGTAAAATTTCTGTTAAAAATGAGGATATTTTTAATTTTTATATTTTAAAATATAATTTATACATAAATATAGTCTATATATCTATTATATTTTTAGATACCTACATGTCTTAATATAATATTCTTGTATTACATTTTTCTTGAGGAGGGGTATAATTTATACACAAGTTAAATTGGGAAGTTGGAAACTTCTTCAGTTTTCATGTAATGTTTCATTTAAATTATTTCCAACCACAGTCCAAGTCTCATGCTGCTATGGACAATCTGTGTTTCTTGGTATATGTTCCAACATTTTATTTAACAAAATAGAAATAGAAGAACAAATATAAAGGCACCAAATGTGAAGTATAGCTAGAAGGCTTTGACAGACATAACAGCAAAGCTACTTCATCTTTACAGCATTCGATTCAGGGACATTGTGGCTCAAGATTTCTTCTTTGAGAATTTAATTCTGTAATTTAAAGAACAACTCAATGTAACATAAAAAGAAGAAATGTCCAGCTCAATTCTCATGCTTTTCAATCCAACAGTATGAAGTGACATCGGGTCTACAAAATTCATTTGATTCTGACTATTTCAGAAGACCCTCCTTTTGACCTTCTAACTAACTTTCTTATTTAGTCAGATTTGAGGATACTAAGTCATCTTGGGAAAATAATGATCAATTATTAAAAATATGTCCTACATTGATAAAATATGATTGTATCTTGTGATCTTTGGGACATATATTTATAACTAAAGTGAACCACATAAAAAGCTAAAATTGCCCTCTATTTAGTGGTTAAAAAGAGACATTAAACATTAAAAAAACTGTCAAATAATTAGAAAGTCTGACCAAGATAAATAGTTTAGTTTATACTCCCTTCACAGAGATTTCATAGGAAACAAAAGATAACTGCTAATGATATATTGGCAGGTGCATTTTCAGGGAAGCAAGAGTAAGAGGGGAAATATTTGGAAGGCTGGGAATAAAAAGAGCAAATCCAACATGGTGCATTGCAGAACTTCAACAAAAGAAATGTATTTGGTTTTTAGGTCATGTAGAATGACTCCAGAGAGGCTATAGGAACATTGAATCTTGAGTCTCTCACAGAGATATGGGCATAGCTCTTTCCCATCTCCTGTATTTTATTGGTCTAAATCAAAGGAATTAAGTCCTGGAAACTTCTAGACAGCTGCTGGGAAAGCTAGAGTTTTTCTTTGTCAATTGGTGATGAGCATGGATGTTCCCTTGGCTTTTCCACCACAGGATTGGCCTACACCTTAGCTAAAGTAGCTCCTAAGCAGAAAGCAAGAGAAGTAGCAAAGGCAAGGGCTGGGGGATTGTGGCTGGAGCAAGAAGGCAGGATTTGGGGTGGCATTTAAATTGGTTTTGTTACTAGTACACTTCTGAATAGAGTGTATATTTGGATGTGGATATTTGCTTGTGCAAGTGATAAATTCAAGGATATGCACGGGTATGATTTCCCAATGGGGGCCTATAAACTAGGACTATGAGTAAATGTGAAAGTAGATGGCAGGTTGTCTCTGTAAAAGAGATTGTTACAGAGCTTGAAGGAAGAATCCAAATCCTTTCAGAGCTGAGAAGCCTTTAGATGTTTCAGTGGGGGCAAAGGAAATTCTAGTGTAATGGCCAAAGGTTCTGGGTGGCAATGTATTTGCATAAACCCAGAAGGAACGTGTAGCTGACAGATGGCTGTACTGAGATGAGGTCTTTGGGTAAAGTTGGCCAGGAAGGTGACCTGTGACATTAGCTTGAGAAGAAGTAGCCAGGAGAATCCAAACAAGTATGAGGGCAGCCCCACAGCACTTGTCAAAGTCTAAGTGGACAGCATTGTAGGGCATATTCCTATGTAGTCTGTTTTCCACTCATTTCTAATGACTGGTTTCTTAGTTTGGCATATGTTCTACATCACCTCAACTATAGAAATTTAAGTCTTCTCAGAGACTCAAAGAAAAAGAACTTCTAAAGGCCCATCGATCAGAAAGAAAAAGTCTCCATCAGGACCAATACACAAAAGTGCTGGAGTGTGAGGAAATCGGGAATAACAAATAATCAGTACAGTGTGATTAGAAAGACAATATATCGATTGACTAAATCAAGAGTTTCTCCTTGCTCATCTACCTGGTTTCTGTCATGTAGACATACTTGATGCCATAAATGTGATTCAGAAACACTTTTGTAAATAAAAGGACCCTTGTATTCAGCACCTTATTCTTTTTTTAAGATGATTTTGAAAAATTTCTCAGATTTTACATCTGGCTGTCTGCTTTCTACCAGGTGGATGTTGAGACTAAGTTTAGTCACAATCTAAGCAAACAATGTTTCTTAAATACCATTTTAAAATTATTTAGGGGATCTTTGTATTTTCAGCATGTACTAGATAATGGTTTATAAGACAACCATCATTATCATCTAAAATGTTTATTAATTGCTTATCTACAATATGTTGAAAATCTAATTTATCCTGCTGAATTATATATCTGTTTATGGAAAGATATTTTGTAACATAGTTTTGTTTCCGTGCTTACTGGTAAATTTAATGTAGACTATTAAAATAATAAATTTAAATGAGACTTTTTCAACATAGTTACATGATAAAATGTTTTAGTGAAAAAAATAGTTTTGAAGGGGCATTTATTTATATTATTGTAAAAATATTCTTTAAAATGAAGAAAAAGCTTTTGTGGATGAATATGGAAATACTGTCATCAATTGCCTCCATAAATGTAAGATGTAGAATTTAGAAGTAGAACCTTGGATAATGTAAGTAAATCACCGTTTTTCAGAGAAAATATTTGAAGCATCCTGACATTACCAAATTACTGACATTACCATTTTGAACTTCAAAGTATATTTTAGATTGCAATGGTAATAATTTGTGTAAATAATAGGAGCCCATAAGATGCATGGTAAAACTAAAAAGTGTTCCCTTATTCCTTTGTTCATTCAAACGTGCTTGGAATAGATCTTATCTGCTCTTCAGATAGAATTTTGGCAGGTCTCATGACTTTTCCAGTCACTCCTAGAAAGTCAAAAGCCTCAAGTTCCTTTTATCATAAAACCAATTCTTGTTTCAAGTCCCATGTCAGAGCAAAACTTTACATTTCGTATTTAATTAAGGCTTCTTCCTTCCCCCAGCTTAGACCTGTTCTGGCTGGAAGTCTGCAGTGGCAGGATGGTATGGAGAACAACTCTACATTCTTGTATATTTTTTTCTCTCTACCCACCCTATTTAGCTGCCTCTGGTTCCTAGGGTTTGCGAGGGGGAAGAGAGAGAGGGAATAGACATGAAATAGCTTGGTCTGGCATTGAGGTTCTCTGGGTTTTTTGGTTGTTAGAAACTGATTCTTTCTTAAAGTGGTATTTTTACAGGTCTTTCTGAAAAATCACTCCATTGGGCACACCAGAGTAAATTTTCTGTGATATAGGCAATGAGTCTTTTGTCCTCCAGCTGGCTATTTAAAATTTTTTCTCCAGCCCAAGTGCATGTAGTAGTCTATACCCTTCACCCTGCAAGAGTCGTATCAGACCTACATGTATTCCTCTTAGACAAAATTTAAAATAGATTCAGCCTGATCCTCTCCTTCATGAACAACATCTGGTTCATGAAAAATTTTTACACATCTTTGCCTCTACTTTCATGTTTATTATCTCAATTTACTTCCAATAAAGCTTTCTTTCTTGGCTGTCACCAGCCATTTTAGTTAATTCCTCCCTTCTAGACTATTTTTCTGGGGGATTCAATTACCAGTTTGCTGGGTCCCTAAACTCCCAGGGAGACATTCCAAGTTTCTCTCAACTGACTTGAGGGGAGGGAAAGGGAAAGCAGCCTCCTCCCTCCCACCCCAGGTGGTTGGAAAGAAATGCCATAGCACTCCAACACCTTTCTCCAGAAATTTTTTTTAATGGCCTCTTTAATCACAAACTTGGTTTTAGTCACCTCTTTTTTGCAAGTCAAAATGCATACTGCTATTTTGCATAAGTAGTACGACATTATACTTTGGAAACTGGGAATATCTGCTATCAATATTCTCTGATTCATACCTAAAACTAAGCTATAAGTGGTTCACTTTTAACATTGTAGTATATAAAGATCCAAGCTAAGAAATTTAAGAAACTATGGCCATATTCTTATTTTCTTCTCTTTATATGTGAATTTAGTAAAATTGTATTAAGAAACATTAAAAACAATTAACAGAACAAGAAATTAAACAGAACGCCCCAAGACTATTTTTGTATGTATTACTCTATCAACAATTTAGGTTACATATTTTAAAATAATACCTAATAGTAAATAATGGCTAAATAAAGAAAACCTGTTTTAAATTAGTTACATTTATTTGTGCATTAGCAAACATTTATAGACATTTACTATGGACCAGTTATATGTGAGATAGAGAAACAAACATGAACAAGAGTCCTTATCCTTGTGGAGCAGGGGCTAGGCAGGGATGTAGGGGTAGAAGGAGGGATGCCTGTGGTCATCCAGATAGAGAAAGACAGTAGAGTTGAATATATGAGTTTGGGGGGCAGAAGAAATATTTGGCCCAAAGTTATAGTGCTAGCATAACTAAATGATGATCTTTAAGAGGAAAAGCTAAAAAGCAACAAAGTAAGATGTTTCCTTGCCTTTTCTTAGAATGACCTACATAGGCAGGACCCAAGTGGAAATCAGGTTGAAACTTGTAGTGCACATTCCTTGAATATAACCATGGGTAAATTCTTAGGCTAGTCACAGCATAGAAACGACTCTCTAAAACTTTTTATTTGTAATTTTTAGAATGATAGAACTATCTCCCCTTGTCCTGGCTGCAAAACTGGGGCTGGTTGTAGTTCATGAAAAGAGCACATTCCTGTAGGACTTGGGTGAATTAGATACACCTTAGAATTAGCAGCTTGGTAAGCCTTAATGTTTTTATGAGAGAAGATGTCTTTCTGGGTCAGCCTTCTCCCAGTTCTTAGTTGAGGGAAATGTTGTCAGCTGGAGAGGACAGAACAGCCAGGGCTGGTGTAGCTGAGTATGCCAGTGTCCATAGGGTACTTGTGTACTGTGGACTGTTTGCACTGGGAGCTCATGTTCTTTTGTCTCCTCTAATCCTCTGAGAATTTTCAAGTTGGATGGATTTGCTCCACAAATGAACATATACAGGTTTTGCATAAACGTTTGGAGGGTTCCTGGACTTCTCAAAGCCCATCTATGGACCTCTTTTTTTTTTTCAAACTATAAAAATAAAACATTAAATATGTTCTTATAAAAGAAAGTTTATATAACTACATCCAAGAGAAAAGTATATGAGAATTGTAAAGGATAAAATTTTATATATATATTTGTTTAAGACATACAGATAAAAGTATGAAAAAATGAGTGGCTCCAGAAAAAGGGCTAGAGGGAAAAGGTAGATCCATACAAGGTAAATCTATCAATTTAAGAGATACTGTAGAGAAAAATAAATCCCTTTATAAATGCAGGAGACAAAATTAATGAAATAACTTCTTTAAAAAATTTGTTTCAGCAGATAGACTCATGGACATAGACAACAGCTTAGTGGTTACCAGAGGGCAAGGAGGGAGGGGGAGACAGATGAGAATAAAAGGGTCACCTATATGGTGACAGAAGGTAATTTAACTTTGGATGGTGAACACACAATGCAAAATACATATGACCTATTATTGAATTGTACACTTGAAACCTATCTAATTTTATTAACCAATAAAATTAATAAAATTAAAAAAATTGTCTCTAAAGAGAAAAATAAAGAATAGAAATTTAGCCAACTAGGAAGTACTGGAGATGTTACAAGAATAGCCATTTCCCATACGTATATAAGGAAGAACTTAAGAACTCCAAAAATTTAAGAACTCCAAATCAATAGTTCTAAATAAAGGACTATTAAGAGAATTGGCCATTATTCTTAAAGTACCACAAATAATCATTTTTAAAAACGTATTTTAGAGCCCAGATAATTGAGATCTGTGCAAAATAATTATATTTTATGTTGACAAATATGTACATACCATTTTTTATGTTCTCTGAGGGCCTAATCTTTCATTTGTTAGTGCTTTCTTCCAGAAAACTCTGCTTTATATTTAATCCCTGTCTGGAAATAATTTTAATTGATAATGAAAATACTTAAACTGTGGCAGTATGGTAATGTGTACATTTTTCTTTATACTGTGTAGCCCAAACGAATATAGAAAGCATTAAGTAGCATTGGAAATAGGCTCTTGAGGAGTTACTGCCCAAATATAAATGTAAAGACATCAGATATATTCAGATGGAATATTAAAATGTGATCGACTTGGATGAGAAACATAACCAGTGTACCTCATGTCTCTTGAAGGTAATTTCAATATTGAAATAAAAACTTTTATTAAAACATAGGTGTAACATTAAAATCTGGAGTGAACCTGGGGTGGTGGGGGGCAGGATTTGACAGGCATTTCTATTGCAAGTAATTCATTACACTGGTGTGGAGGGTTTCAGGATCTGGACACCTTAGGGAGATGTTTATACATTAAACACTGGGGAGTTATCTGGAGTGGAAATGGTAGTAGTTTCTACCAACCAAGATACCCAGGTGTAGATAGATGATACAGTCTATGGGGAAATATATTGCAAAGAAGACAATGACAAGATCGATATTAAATGGGGATAAAACTGATAGTAAATCCAATTCCTACCAATATTTTGCCTATGAAGTGGACAAAATGACAAATGTGTTTCTAGTCCCATGCAAACTAAAAGATCTAGTCACACTTGTGAAAATTCCTACATACTAGGATTTGGTATTTAAAGTAACATATCTTGATATTTGTCAAACAAGATGAGATAGATTATGAATGTTTATTTCTAGTGCCAACTGTCCAAACTAAAACTAGAAACATCTGTCAAATGATTTTCATTCTACTCTTTAATGCTATTTTCTTCTGTTTTAGTTTTTCTGAATACAATGTGACAGAATGTCAATATGAAAATTCTTGATATAACACAAGAAATTTTTGTACTTTTTGAAGTTGCTAGAGGGCTTGGAATCAACTATTTTTTTGGTTCAGATATTATTTGGGAGTTCCAGGTAGTAATCTTTTTCTAAACATTCTAAACTGTTTTCATAATATTTTTATGGTTGTTATAGTAAATGAAGTTTATCAAGTGGACCTTGAAATATATTTACTAAGCAAATTATATCTGACATAACTTGGTAAATTGAAGTATCTCTTCTATTTAGTCTTAAGTGCAGCTGTCAAATTAGAAATGGTAACTAGCAACACCTTGAAAACACATGTTTGATAATCAATTTATATTTAATATAAAATGCTTACCACTTTGAATAACAATTGAACATAGTTTTTTTTAATATTGTGACATGTTTAATAAACTTTTGTTGAGTTTAAAAAATGCAATGATTTTTAATTCATGTAATATTAAAACGGTCATTCAATTTAAGCTGAGAAACTACTTGGAAAATATAAAAAGCGAAAAAAAACCCCAAAATATCCTAATTGGTAAATACTTTATTTATTTTTGTTTCTGCTTTAGTGAAATATAGAATCAGAACAAGACTGCACAAAATTCCAGAAAAAACACTAAGCGAAATGTTGTTCTTCCAAGGGAACATGGGGCCCAGATTGCCCATCGCGTTGGAGCAATCTCACATTTCTTTTGCTCTAATATTTCCAGCTAGTGATTGTCCCAATGGAGGCTTAAAAATCTGGTATGTGTGGACCACTTAAACTTGTACAAACAGTCAAAATATTAATAGAAGATACTGCAAGTCAGTCTTGTACTCACCAATGTGAAGTGGCAAATCTTGAGCCCCAGGCTAACTTTCTACTGATTCCAATCCTTCAATAATTAAAATGGGAACTTATAAATCCTCTTGTAGTAAAGCATCTATATAGTCTCCTGCATATATTAATCAAGTCTGTTATGAATGCCCCTTAAAGCAAAGAATGTTCTTTCCTTTTTAGCTATGAGTGTGTTCTTTAAAGGGAAGAGGAAGATCACTGAACACGATTATATCAAAATTGAAAATTCTTTTCATGGAGTTATTTTTGGGCCTTAAAAGTAACAGGAGGTGGTTAATTCTGAACATTTATCTGCGGTTTTACAGCAGCTTTGCCCTGGGTGAGTTTGCAAATTTTCTTTCCTGCCATTGGGTTCAACTTAGGAACTTCCATTTGCAGAACCGTATGTGCAATAACTGATCCTTAGGGTCACCTTGGCAACCACACAGTCCCCTCTTTCCAAGCCACACTTGTGCTTTACCAATAAGAAGGACAACATGGAGGATCCCAATGTGATGCTGAGAAGGAGAAAAAAAAAAATGGAAGAAATTTCTGAAATCAAGTGAGCTGATTTCACTACCCTCTATAAAGATTTTTGTCTTGATTTGTGTTTCTGTTCTCTCTCTTTCATTTTTACTTGGTAGATAAAACAACAAATACCTGAAAGAGAGCAATTAGAATTTGAAGAGAAAAATCTTAAGACGTATACAAAAATAAAAATAATTTTTTTTCTTGATTGTGATAAGAACAAAGCAGAAATACATTTTGGTGCTGAGAAAATACAGTGTTACCTCTCACTTTGGCATTTTGCCTTGTTAATACAAACTAGCACCCCTCGGAGAACCTAGTTCCTAATTCAGAGTTCCATTAGTCCCTGGGCAGGAGCCATTCTTTCAGTTTAAGGATGAAATCATTGGTATTCCTGATTTTATAGAGAAGGACATTTTTTGTAGACTCTATAAGATCCCTTGAACTTAAAAGAAAAAAGAAACCTGTAGGAGTTTATGAGTTTAGTCAAATAGCAGTCTAAAAATTTATGTCAACATTAGAGTTTAAGGCATATTGCAATCAGAATTAGATCTTTCAATCAAAGATTTATTTCAAAAGAGAATAACCTAAAATATTTGTACCTACTCATATATAGTCTCTGTTCTTTGCATTACCAAAAAAGCCAGCAGTATTCTGTCAATAGGATATTTGAAAATGCACGAGAATGGTTGTAATGTTTAGTCATATTTAAAGCTGAATTGATATTGCTGGTAATGTTAATGATGAATTGAGTTTGAAAAAGGGTGTATTTCAGTGATTGTTTTTCTGATTAAAATGCCAGAAAGAGGTAATTTTTTTCTATGTGAAATTATGATTTATGCTTTTCGAATTAAGATATGTGTCTCTATGTGTGTAGGAACTGAAATAGTATCCCCACCAAGATTTAATCAAATCTTCTTGCTCTGACCATGTCTCCTGTCTTTCAGTATCTGGGTAGAGAGGGGAGATAGTAGCAGAAAACTAGGGTGAAAGAAAGATTTGGAAAGATGAGGGGAAAAGGATAGGAGAGGGTACAGAAAGTTTGGATAAAAGAGAGAAGTGAGTGGGATTAAGACTGTCCATACCTCCACAACCTCCTTACTGCTGGTAAATAATACCAGTCAGATTGGAAGAGGCAGAAACGAAAAAACAAAACAAAACAAAACAAAACCACAAAACTCAGAAAGGTCACAGAATGCTGTGTGGCTTATCTGTATTAGGAATAACCTGAATTTTGGTTCTTGTACAAGTCAAGAAATATCCTATGACCCACGATTCTTTACATAAAATTCCTTGGCAGTTGTCACTGCAAATCTTGTGGTCTTTTACTGTCTCTGGAAAACAATATTGTGAATACAACTGCTGTCAATCATGGAAGGTTGCCTCAAGGTTATACCAGGTCAAATCTGCAATTTCAAGGATCAATGAGTGAGGTGTCCATGGTAGGGTGGGTGGCAAATCTGAATGGAGAGAGCTTGAAATTTATAAGCTGTTGTCACAGGAAGATTAGGGCTAAAAGAAGGCATAGTTTGAAAGAGAAAAGTCAGAGTGAAGGAAGATCAAGAAGTAGAGGACTAAAGGAAAAGTGTTGTAATTTTATTACTGAAAGTTTCATAAATTTAAACACTCAACTGAAAGAGGTTTAATTTCATAGCAAACATGGTTGTTCCTTATAACTTGATTAAGTAATATTCCACCTTCTTACAGTATTTTCCTTTTTGTTGCATAAAAATTGCCTGTTTCATAAGACATCCCTGTAGTTTTGCTGAGTTGCACAGTCTCTGGTCCATCTCATCTTTCTCATTTTGCTGTTTGGAATTGTTTACTGTTCAGGACAATAGATTAGATATAATTGAAAGGATAGCAGTTAAGTCAGCCAGAATTTATACCTTTGACAGAGAAGAATGAGTTAGGGTATAAATAATAGTAGAAGAAGAAAAAAGATCAACCACATCTTCTAGCTTTCCTCTGTTTTCCAACATCCCTTATTGATTTTTGTAAAAACAACTTGAGATGTAACAGCAAATTGCCATAAACTATTGAAAATGCTTCTTTCACAACCCATTTCCAAGTTTTCAACATATTTTGAGAGATTGATAAGTTTATACTGAACTCTCTTGATATGCTCTATCTAGATAAAATTATTTTTATGCTCTGTAACATATAAAATATAAGTATTATTTTTAAATAATAAAAAATCTTTCTAACAATTAAAAGATGAGGTATTTATTACCTCTCTTCCTTCTGCATGAAAGTCATTAGGGTTATATAATGGTAGTTGAGAATTAGTGTGTGTAGTTGATGGAGTTCAATATTTCTATTTTTAGTGTAGAATACACCTCAACAGGATGTCTTAATGTTCAGTGACTGAATGGCAGAATTGTCAACCAGATTCTACAGTGCCTCTGCTCCATTTTTAAAAAGATTTGAAAGCATCAAAGATTTGATGTACATAACTAAACCTAATTAGTCATCCTTTGGGACTTAAACATACAAAAACACTGAAGATAAAATGAAAAAGTCTAAAATCCATATAAAACATCATTAATATTTTTTCTTTAGTCTCATATGGATAACACTATATCTATTTGAAATATGCAACAGATCATTTCTCTCATGTTATTGAAATTAAATGCGACCATGAAAATAGAAAGTCTAAAACTGATTTATGATTTTTTTAGTTTAACTCCTCTGGCAACACAGAACAGTTAAAGCTTTTATGAACAAAGGCTAACAGGTACATCCTAAGGAAACAGAAGCATCTTCCTAGAGCCAAATACTCTCTTAAGTTGCCCCACAAATGTAATTCAAATAATAACTTAAAATATTTTAAGCCTGTGGATCTCTATGAATTCTAAGCATGAAAAAGTTTTCTTACTGAAATGAAAGGAGATTACAGCTCATTGTGATGGTCCACACAAAAAAGTGTCTCAAATCTTTCCCCTTAGCTCTCTTCCCTAGGCTTCTGGGACTACAACATTCTATGACTTTTCTAGCTACCTTTCTGGCAGTGGCTTCTCAGCTTTTTTTGTGAGCTCCAGTCTCCCTATTGCCCTTAAATGATGATGCTACCTGTTTCCAGCTTTAGGTCCTCTTCTCTCACCACACTCACTCTCCTTGGGTGTGCTCACTCACAACTTTGGTTTCCATGAAGACTCATGCAGATCGATAATCTCATATCAACATCTCTAGTCTAGCTTTTACTCCTGATGTTCGGATCTGAAGATCTATTGGGTTCAGCATGCTGCTAACTGAACTCTGGAGCTACAATCCCTCCACTCCGCCCTGTTTGTGTTCTTCACAGATGGTACCATCATTCATCCTGTGGCCAAGAGATAGAGCAGACTCATCCTAATTCTGCTTTCTCGCTCAGTGCCTGCAGCCAGTTAACCACCCTTCCCTATCAGGTCTCCTTCTTAAACATCTCTGGATTCTGCCCACCTCCCATCACCATCACCCTTTATTTGGGTTACTGTTATCTTTCTTATAGATTAATGCAAAAATATCCTAATGGATCTTCCGGCCTCAGGTCTTACTTTCCTTCAATCCATTTTTCAAACCACTTAGAATGATTTTCTAGAGTGTGAATATGGCCTTATCATTCCCTGGTGAATCTCTTTAATGGCTCCCCAGTGCCCTTAGGTTAAGTCCAGTCTCCTTAATGAGGTTTGCAAGGCCCTTCACTGTTTGACCCCTGACTGCTTCTCCAGTCTCCTCATTCCTCCTTCCTATTACATTTGTGCTCTTTGCTGAGACTTATGGAAATTCTGATTTCAAATTCTCAAATAGAATATACTTTCTCTCTTCCCTCTGGGTCTTTGCTGCTGTGATTCCCGTTTCTCCTTTTCAGGGAGGTTTTTTTGTGTGCTCTGGTTAAGAGCACAGGCTCTAAAATGAGATTACCTGGATCAGAATTCTGGCTTCTCATTTCCTAGTCCTTAACTTTACTGGGCCTCAGTGGTAGTGGTGGTGAGGATGATGATGATGATGATAATGATGTTAGTAATAGTATGTACTTTTCAGGGTTATTATGAAGATTAAATGAGTGGGACTTAGAGTGATGCCTGGGTCCTAGTAAACATCAGTATTAGTGACCATGACTATTACTTCTCACCTGATTAGGCTTTTTTTTTTTCCTGTGAATCCTTCCCTGAACCTCTGCATTTGATTAGATGCCCTTTTACGGTTTTCTGCATATAGCAGAAAACCTGCGTATACCTTTCTGGTGGTAGGTATCACACTGTATGGTCACTGCCTCTCTATTTGCCTCTCTTCCCTAATTGGTTATACATTTCTTAAAGTGAGAGTTTTATTTTGTTCACTGTGGCTTCTCCAGGATCTAAAACAAGAACATTTTTATCTTATAGTTTTAAAGTAGATCCGTAGCAGAAATGAACTTGCAGCCACCACATTTCAATGAATAGCCTTTAAAATTCAGCAAGAGGTTTAACCTTAGACTGATTGAATGACAGAGCTCAGACATTAATCCTTAAGGAGCAAGAGAGAAATAAGAGGAATCTGATTTATATTGGAGAGGCCTTTCCTGGCTCCTTATAACTAACTCTCCCCACCACCCTTTTAAGCCCAGGGTCTTATAGTTCTTCTGGAAAAAGACCATGTGAAGAAACAGTGTGGAAGCAGCCACCAGCAAACCAAGGGAGAGGCCTCAGGAGAGTCCGAATCTGCTGACTTCTTGATCTTGGACTTTCCCACCTCCACAACTGTGAGAAAATAAATTTCTGTTGTTTAAGCTACCCAGTGTGTGGTATTTGGTATGGCAGCCCTAGCAAACTAATACAGATGGTAAATTTTATGTTATGTGTATTTTTATCACAATTTAAAAAAATATGTGCAAAACAATGGTCTAGCCAGCTTTATCTTGAGAGAAAGTCTGGGGAAAAGCTCGTGAAGCAATAAATAATGAGATTGTAAAGAAAGGAATTTGTATTCTTTGTAAAAAGATTTGACTGTGTGTTCAGACACATCTTGAGAGCTGAAGACATGTAATATAGGCTTCTGAGTTAGAGGCTAAATTATAAGTTAAATGTTTGTGAGCATTACTTGCCTTATCTAATGTGATCACTGTTTGGTAGGAAGCTTTTGGAGGGGCAATGTAGGTACCTGAAACTTATCAATAGTGCAAGTATAAAATAATCATGACAACTGTTAAATTTTTTAATAAACTTCTCTGTGCTTAGTATAGTGTTAGAAGCATAGACATTGATCATGTAAGTTAAGTATTATTATTCAAATTTTACAGATGAAGAAATTAAGGATCAAAGATGTTAAGTTGCTCAAGTTCCTGTACCTCATAACACACATAATTCACATGTAACTGGGTTTGAAGTAGAGTAAAATATATATAATTTTTAACTCTAGCTGCAGCAGTGTCTGAGGAAAGATATCTAACCGGAAACAATTATGTGGCAAAGGACTTTAAAGTAATAGGAAGAAAATATTATCGTTAGCATGTATTGGAAGTCTTACTATTCTTAATAAAAGTGGGAAGTGAGGTGATCCCTAAAAACTTTTGAAATTTACTTTTGGGTTTGTTCACAGCAATCTTTTTTTTTTTTTTTTTTTTTTTAGGCGAGGCAACCCTTGGTTGATCTCACAGATTGCAAGGAGTTTGTCAGCTTACAATTCCTTATTTTTTTCATTTATTTAGTTACTTATTTTTTTATGCCTATAGCACCTGGTCTTCCTAGGTGGTCTCCCATCCAAGTACAAACCAGGCTGACCCTGCCTAGCTTCCAAGATCAGACGGGATCAGACTTATTCAGAGTGGCATGGCCGTAGACCGTTCACAGCAATCTTTTAAATCATGTTATTGAAGTATAATTAACATGATAAATATACCCATTTTAAGCATAGAATTTAATGTGCTTTGATATATATACCTATAAGCTATTTTCAAAATCAAGACATAGAACTTTTTCATCACCCCCAAATTTCCAAATGTATTTTATTAGTCAGATTCCCTGCTGCACTCTCCTGGCTTCCTCATCCCCAACCCCAGACTCCAGGAAAGTTCTACTTTGCATTCTATTACTATAGATGAGTTGTTTAACCAATAGTTTATGGCTATTATGGATAAAATAGCTATGAAATTTCAAGTACAGTTGTTTACATATGTTTTCATTGCTCTTGGGTAATTACCTCAGAGTAGGATTATTGAGTTGTAGGTACATGTTTAACTTCATAAGAAACTGTCAAACTATTTCCCAAAGAGGCACCATGATACATTCTCGTTACCAATATGTGAGTTTCAGTTTCTCCATATTGTCATCAGCATTTGGTATTGTTGGTCATTTTAATTTTAGACATTCTAGTGGGGATATAAAGGTTTCTCACTGTGATTTTAATTTGCATTTTGCTGACGATTAATGACATTGAAAACATATTCACATGCTTATTAGCCATTTTTATATCTTCTTTTGGAAAGTGCCTGTCAAAATTCTTTGTCTATTTTTAATTATGACTCTAAGTTATAAAAATTATTTATATACTCTGGATACAAGTATTTTGTCATATAGGTGTTTTGTGAAATTTTTTCCTCAGTCTGTGGCTTACCTCTCCATTTTCTTAATGGCATCTTTAGAAGAGTTTTAAATTTTGACCAAGTCTAGTTTATTAATTTTTCTTTTATGATTATTGATTGTTGCATCCATTAGAGAAATCATCACCTATCTTAAAGTTATGAAGTTTCTTTCTATCTTAGAAATATTGAAACAGGTATTTTATAATAGGCATTTACTCTGAAGCAGAGTCATGTAAACTTGAAAATTAATAAATAGCAAAATAAATTGCTAGATATAAAATTATGGTTATATGTTGAAGATAATGATTTAAACAATGTCATTATTGGAAACAGATGTTTTTCAAATTAGCATATCGCCTCTATAAAATGAAATTTCTAGCCTGTTATTGAACAGTCGGGGCCATCACTGGTGCCAAACTAGTGAGAGTTGCATATGTGCATGGCAGAGAACAAAATGAGAATAGAGGCAGACCAAAACTAGAATCAAGGCAGACATGACACAGATCTGACTAAGAGTTCTGCTAATATGGGAGTGACAAAGGATATTTAAAAGCAAGCATATATTATTAATAAGTTGCATATATTTATGCTCATGTTAATTTTAGTGAGTTAAATATGTTTTATTTCAAAACACTAATCATTTATGTTTTCCTAATGAAAGTTTAATGATTTATTCACTCCAGGTTTGAATTAGAGACACCTGAATTGAGAATACCAGTCAACATTTTAACGCAAGCCAATAGCCTGGCACAGTTCTTTACAGAGGCACATAAGGAGCCTTGTCTGATTCTAACATGGAACTTAAACTAGATGACTTTGAAAGCAGAAGGAAAATCATGACATTTCTTTGCCATTCAGGGTTCTGATGAAGTGAATAAAAGAATAACCCGTTGTCCATTTGAGAGCTAAACTTGAACTGAACATTTCTTTACCTTCTAAAATGTTCAGTTAAGTGCTTTTGCACTTCAATTTTCCAGCCTGGACCAAGACCAGAAATGCCAAAATGATATGAAAAAGGCTGTGCTTACTGTTTTTCTGGCTGGGATTGGAAGAGAAAGTGCCAACAATTTTGTGAGAAAGCCTGTTCTTGAAAGATCTGCAACCCAGTTTGCAGAATCAAGGGGTTTGGATAGTTCAGATGAGTTTGGCTGAGTGTCCTGGTGTGCTCATCCGAATCACACCCTGCAGAAAGCATTTTGTCTTATCAAAGTCAACCGCAGAATACTTTGTGTACTTCTTCAGACATCTTAACCATCATGTGTGCCCATCCAGATAAACCGCTAAAGGCTAGCTGAAAGCTGCCAAGTTGAAATGTTTGAGTGTGATCCCTACAACTAGGTTTCAGATTTCAACCTGAAATAATGAAAATAGTAATCACAGTGATAACTTTATAAAATGTTTATAAAATGTTTATAAAAGTACATGAGAGTCTTTAAACTACAGACGACATTAGAGATCATTTAGCCTAGCCTTTATTTTATATTTTAGACATTTAAGGTTCAGATAGGTGAGTTTATTTGCCCAACATCACAAAGCAAGTTTAAAGCAGAGTCCGGTCTGGAAAATAGGATCCTTTCTTCCCTACAACACATCATGATATACACATATTCTTTTTAACATATTAGCCCCCAAAAGAAAAAAAGTAGCTATAAAATAACAATGTGGTCATAGTATAACAGTACAGAGAAAATTCCTTAGGTGAACTGAAATGGAAGAACATCATTTCAATATTGAGGGCTTGAATCCAAATAATATATTCAAATCTATTAAAACCCCTCATTGATAGGCTGGTTTTAATATACATAAACTTTGAGGGTAATATTTTATGCTAAAAGTTTTTCTTTATAAAACCTTTATTTGTAGAAAAATCTTGTAAGGAAGAAAGTTATTGCTTTGAAGACCTAAGCTGAGAATTCTCATTCATACACATCTATTCAAGAATCAGCAGTGGAAGCAACCATTCATCATGACCGTCCTATGTGGAATATGGTAAGGACAAGGCAGCCTGGCTGAAGCCTGCATGGAGGCAAACAGTGGGGGTGGGTGGCCCATAGAGAAGATCGGTGTTAGTATCCCCGAGTGAAATTCCTGGCCTAAGTGGGACCACGTGACCTCAGTTACAGAGGCAGCTTTACCTCCATTACCTGCTTCCATGAAACAGTGCAACGGCCGTTCCATAGTTTCTCTGTTCTGGAAAATAGGTGACGTGTGTTCATTCCCAAATCTACAAAATGGTGGATATCTCCCTGTTGCCAAAACCTTTATTCCTCCCCTCTTGTGGAATACCCATTTCTTGTTCGTTTTTTTAACTTCCCTATAGCTACAGTTTTTTTTTTTTTTAATGGGCCCTGCTTAGCTGGGTGATTTGATTAAAGATAATGTTTTAAAGATATATAGCATTTGTGAATATAATTATTAACTTAGTTTCGTCATAGGCAAAAATTGAGTTTAGACTCTATAATCTCGAGGTCCCCTTTATCTCTAACATGTTAGGAGACTATGAATCAGAGCTCTCTGTTTTTATACACACCTCCTGTTTCTCAGCCAGGCAGCCAACTAGCCCCCCTGTAGTCTGTAGCACATATATTTGTGTAACAAGAGTATTATGGGAATCCGGCAAAAACGAATGTAAAAGCATTTCCCACATGACTGCATCATATTATCTTAACCAGTGGGAAAAGTATTTCTATATGAATAGCACATGCACTACAGAGTTTCAATAATATGGAAAACTTCAAAGTTATGATAAAATTTGTGCTGAAACAGACATGAAGAACTTTGGTGACTGCTCCAAGTGGAGCTGCAACCCTGCCAGTACTGTATATTCTTTACTACCAGGTTGAACATACCCCTGCTAGAGCAGTATAAAGGAGCCTGTGATGTTCACTACAGTTGACAATTTATTCTTAAAGCATTTAAATAAAAGTTTAATCCTGCTATTGGTTTGGATAACATAGGCACAATGACTTTTTCAGAATACAAGGGAAAGACATGATGTTCTTAAGATGATTGTAGTATAGTTGATTTAACTCATTTTATTTACTACCATTGGTTTAATTTAGCAGATGTTGCAATGTAAGCAATTTCTATTAGTGGGAGTATTGAACAGTTTGAAGCTGGGCTTTCGAGTGAACCAGCTGGTTCAGAAATGATGTTTATGTACACGTACATCCTATGTGATAACAAACCTAACCCAAAATACATGTTTTTCCACAATGTAAAAATCTCACCTAATTCTCTACCCTTTAAATAGCTATCAATTTTACTGTAGAGTTTAAGGAGGGAAAACCACAAAATAATTCTTATTCTAGCTCCTATTATGAAATATAGTGTATATATTAGAAACCGTTGAGCCTGCTTATATGAGGCATCCAAAATAGTCAAACTCAAAGAAGCAGTGTATGGAATGATGGTTGCCAGGGGCTGGGTGTAGGGGAGATGTTAATCAAAGGGTACAAAGTTTCAGTTATACAGATGAATTAGCCCTGGAGAGCTACTGCATAGTATAGTGGATGTAGTTAACAATACTGTTCTGTTTATGTAAAAATTTTCTAAGAGAGTAAATCTTATGTTAAATGTTCTTATCTTCAAAAAAAAGAAAAGAAAAAGAGTAAGACAAGAGGAAACTTTTGGAGGTGATGACTAAGTTTATGGCATAGATTGTGGTGATAATTTAACAAGCATATACTTATCTCTGAATTCAAGTTATATACATTAAATATTACAGCTTTTCATATTTTAAAAATGAAAAGAAAAACCCATGAAGCTAAATAGGCTTTAGCTCCCTGTTGGATCAACAAAGCAAAGGTTCTGCAATGATCTAGAGCATTTGCCACCAGCAGCAAGTTTCCAGGCAAAAGTGAAAATAGGCTTTTGATTAGTCATCCTCTCACCTCTCTTTCTCTAGCCCTTTTTCTCTCTCAGTCCTACCCATTCCTCTCTGTCCTCTACTGGGCTGTCTGCCCACTGCTACTTTCACACAGTCCTTCCCTTTCTACAGGCTTTCCTTCAGTTGAAAACACCCACCCCTCAACAGATATGGACTATTCTTTAAGAGATTATCAAATTAAATAATGCACACCGAGTTTCAAGATACTTGTATGAAATAACCCCTGTATTTGCATTTTAAAAAAGCAGATTATTAAACCAAATCAATACGAAATTAATATGGGAATGTTTCTAAGTAGGAAAAAACTTCCTGGTATTTTCCCTGACTCTAACCTACTGTGATGTCAATGTATTTCCAATAAATTAAAAAGTAGTGCTCAGTAGGCAATTGCTTTATTCTTAAACTTTGTAGACTCCCTTTCCTGGCTTACAAACTTCTGGAGATGGCAGAGAGTTGCACCTCCAAATACTAGGATTTTGCCAAGCCAGATAAATAAGACTGAAATACCCTCCTTTTTCTTAATAGTTATATTTTAATATTTATTTTTTTACTAAGTAATAGCTGCATTTAGTTTAAAATTTAATAAGATTAAAATTAAGCATAGCAAAAGCTTCCCTCTCCTCAGTCCCCCATCTGCTGCTTTCTACCCCTACACCAGAATAGATCATTTCTGTTATTAGTTTCTTGTGTAGACATCCAAATATTTAATAAATTGTTTATATAAGAAAATGCTAACACCCACTTCTTTCCCCATTTTTTAAACAAATGTAGCATACTATACCATTTGAATCCTCTCCCCTGCCCTTGCTTAATATATCTTACATATGCATGTCGGGACTAGGAACTTTGTCATATGAAATTTTGGCTGAACAGTATCCCATTATTTAGATGTCCCATGACTTATTTAAACAGTTCTCTATTGATGAACTTTTAGATTATTCCAGTTTTTTTGCTATTACAAGAACTACTGCAGTAAATAACCCTGTACATTCATGATTTTGCCCATGTGTGAATATATCTGTAGAATAAAATCCAGAATTGGAACTGCTGAGTCAAAGAGTATATGCATTTGTAATTTCAACAAATATTGCCAAATTGCCTTCCAGAATGATTATACCTATTTACACTCCCACCAGCAATGAATCACTGTTCCCGTTTCTCTATATCTTGCCAACCCTAGGGGTTGTCAAATTTTTGGATTTTTACCAACCTGATAGTGAAATATGGTATCTTGATGTAGTTTTAATTTGCATTTTTTCTATGTAGGAGTGATTTGAACATCTTTTCATATGTTTATGAGTCACTTGTATTTCCTTTTCTGTGAACTATTACTCATTTTTCTAATAGGAGTTTTTTCCCTTTTTTTGAATTCTATGGTTTCCATACAGATTAGAGAGTTTAATTCTTTCCATGTATTGTAAATACAATAAATAGCAAAAATTTCCTCCCAGTTGGTTAGTCTTTTTACTTAAGAGAGTTGTTTTAAACACTGAATAATATAAATAATTACCCTGGTGTTTCATGTTATTTTGTCTGCGCGTACATCCATGGGTGAGGATAGATAGATTAGATAGAGAAATAGATTTTTTTAAAGGCTCTCTTTTTTTTCTTAGAGCATTAATGATGGATGTCATACAAACCACTCAAGCATTTATATGTGGGGCCAGCCCTTCCTGTAGGTGGAGGAGTGCACACATATTCTCCAGTGTTTTGAGTTGCCTACTATGTACTGTGCATTGACACTGGCATTAGGCATAGAAACATGACAGACATTGAATTTTTACTAAAAGTTCACAGTTTGGTCATAGGGTAAAGTTCAGTATTCAAATGAAGAAAAGTAATAGAGTTTAAGGCATAAATATGTAAATAAAGCATTAAAACACAGCAAGCGAAATGTGTATATAGTTATAAACACAATAATAAGGGAGTAGGGAGGATGGAATGATTAACTGAACCTGTATTAATCATTAACTACTGCATCAGTCAGAGGTGCTGAAAAGAGAAGCTGCTCTGGATGTAAGCAGAAAGGAATTTAATACAGGGGATTATGAATTTCCAAAACCAGTGGGAGAGCTGGAAGTCAGGGAGCTGCCCTGAGTTCTGCTTTTGGTTGTCCTGCTGCCGCTGCAGTCGAGCAGTTAGAGAGGCACTGAAGACCAAGCTACCACAGCTTCTGCCCTGGCTGCCTCTCACCCCAGACCCTGATGAGCAATGAGGAGAAATAGGACCCCAGCCACTGCTAGCATGTGTGACTATTAGAGCTTGTTTGTCAAGTGCAACTGCCACAGAAAGATAGCCTCTACTGTGTTTCAAATTTGTCACAAATACACCCTTTTGGCCAAGTCCAGAATGCACCTGGAACTCCAATTGCAAGGGAGCCTGAGAAATGTGTTTTATTCTTTCTAGTCTAGTAATTCAGGGAGTGGCAATGGACATAAAGAGCTAATACACATTTTCAGTCACCTTGATATGAATTTATCAGATTAAATGTAAATCAGGTAATTTGTAAATAAAGAATGGATACCTTAAATCAATATTTTTTTTATCTAAGTGAGAAGAAGTCTAAGACGATTCTAGAAAACAGGATTTAGAAAAGAGCCCACCTGGCAGCAAACCTGGTAGGTGGGAGTTAGAAGATTGAGAATGTGGAGCTACAAAGCATGGAAATGCCTGGGAAAGCTATCAAAAGAATGCTTGAGAATGTTGAGAAAAGATAAAAATTATACAATGATGATAGGAATAACAATAAAAATAATACGATTATTTAATAACAATATATTCTAAAACCTCTGATAAACCACAATGCCCTGACTATAAATAATATTGGTGTTAGGTGTTACTCACATTCATACACAAGAAAACAGGTTTTAGAAAGTTTATGATTTGTCCAAGTTCACTTTACTGTGTCTTCAAATTTGAACTGAATCTTTCTTTCTTCATCCTTTTCATTCTGTCTCTCCCTCCTACTCTCTCCTCTGTTTTTACTGAGCATTTAGTATCCGCTAAGATATTTGATTAGGTGGTCAAGACAAAATCCTTTCCTTCAATGAGACAGTAGTCTTCTAGTCTGTCTGATGTTCGTTTAGGATTGTTTTCATTGTATAGCATGTGCCTCCCAGATTTCTATTAGGAGCACTGGATTCTGTTAGGAGCTAACCACTTTTATCTTATTCAGAACACACACACACACACACACACACACGCACGCACACACACACGCACACAGGGCCTAGGCCAGTTTTAACAATGGAGCAGTAGAATCTAGACTCAGATCTTCAGAATTCAGTTGTAACAGTAAACATGGCTTCTTTGGTGATAAATGGGTCACATGGATTTTATATAGAATTGCCTATATGTATAAGGACTGAAGGATTTGACTTCTGGGAAAAAATAAAATGAAAGACTAAAAATGGCTACAAAATAGCTCCAGGATATTAAAGGGAAGCTAACCACATAAAAGACACATGACATTTGCCTGTGAATAGATAGACTGAGCATTTTGGTTCTTATGCTGGTTTTTAGCTGCCAGTGATTCTTGTGGAAACAATCCAAGTTTTCAGGACACTATCACATTTTTAAGTTTTTCTAATGAATTATAATAAGATTTCTGTAGTTTATATCAAATTATGTTGAATGGCATTTTTAGCAAATTGTGTCACTTTGTGAATTTCCAAATTTTACAAAATTTCTTGTGCCAAAAAATAATCAGTGCAAATGATTTTGTGTGAAACTTTTTGAAAGCCAAGTTTAGCTGATTTTGCTAAACAGCACAAGCAAACAATTTATTCAGTCTTTCTCCAAGTCCTTTTTCTGTGTCTTGTTCTCTGCTTCCAGGCCCCCCTCCTTCTTCCCCCTTCTAAGCTTCTTTCACTGTTTACTGGCTTTTGTTTCTGCTCTTAGTTGGCTTTCTCCAACATTATCAGCCCTCCCCAAACCCCTCCATGCTTAGCTATATCAAGCCTTGAGCTATGACTTTGGGTTGAGGGTCACAGAGGTCATGGATTTTCTACTGAAAGAAAGAAAGGAAAAAGGAATGATCACTTTTGCTCTCTTCTGCCCTTGGTGCTGAGAAATTCATTTGAAAGTGTCCCGGTGAGCATTATTACTGTGGGATTGAGACAAACACAGGGCTACTCACCACGAGAGAAGCTGTAATAGTGTTGCTGAGGATAAAAGAATATATTTCTATGCCTGGACTCGTGTTTTGAGATCCTTGCATGTGGGTGGTTAGACTATCTTAGTAGAATTGTGAGCATGTCCTTCTGAACTGCTCTGACTCTATTTCCCAAAGTGGGAAATAGTGATGAGTAGTGGAAACAGCATGTGTTTTGCGGGCAGAGTTCCTGGGTTGGAATTCTGGCTTGCCAGCCACTTGATCTTCCCCAGTGTCAATATTCTCAATTACCAAATAAGAAAACTAGCTACTGAAATTGCTATAACAACATTGCTAACAATGCTGTTAACATTAATCGAATAATTAATATATGACAAGCATTCTGTTAAATACGTACATGCCTCATCTCAAGCCTCTTTCAATATTAACCATTATTATTCATGTTTTATGGATGAGGAGACTGAAGTAAGAAAATATTAAATTACTTACTCAAAGCCACTTGGCTAAGAGGTAGAGATGTCCAATTCCAAAGCCAATTTTTTGAACCACTACACTAGGTAAAAATGATGATTACATAATTCAACACAGAGTATCAAACATACAGGAAGAAGTTATTCTTTTGTTTTGTTTTGAATTGTTTTATTTAAAGCTAGAAATTGTAGGAGGCATAAAGACAGCTGTAGTTCCTACTCTGGTTTTCTCAGAATTTCCTCTACTATCTCTTTTATGTGGGCACACACTAGACCTAAAGATGATGACTGAAATCTGTGACTCAAATCGTGGGAGATATCAAGTCACCACCAGTCCTTTTTCTTTCACCATGTAGAAAAATTGGTAAACCATCTAGAAAATACTGTGATAGACTATGGGGCATTGTCTAGTCTCAGATCAGAGATTGTAGGAGAGTGTTATGCCCAGCAGAAATGGGAGAGGGAGAATGGGTAGAGACCAGAAAAATCTTGCTGCCAATTACCCTTAGTGGTATTTTTAATAGAAGCCACAGAAGCCTACAGTGACTGTTGAAAAAAGCCACATAATTATAGGGTAGCACTATATTTCAGCCTCTTGTGGCTTCCATGTGTGTTTTGTGATCCTAGGTTGTATCTAGCCCATGTGTTAATTTCTACCTGCTGAATACAATTTGGTTTGTAGTAAGTAAAGCTTTCAAGAACTTTATCAGTCACTCATTTCTGGGTAAGATTCTTTTCTAAACTGTGTGAAACCATAGAATCTGCACAAAAGCCTGATTGGTATATTCTTCTTCAAGAGAACAAGTCTTCTGCAAAAAAAGATCATGAAGTTCCTAAACTAAATATTGTAAATCACTGTAAATTTGGGCTTCTGTGAATTTAGTTGTGCCTTCTCAGCTATGCCTAGATCACAGTTTGTCAAATCAGTGTTATTATTGAGGTTGCAGGAGGTCTTTGATTATTTCATGACCTTTTCCCTAAATAGCACCTATTACTTTGATACAAGAATTTTTGAAGTGCTTCACAATCTTTCGCTATTCCCTGGGGCCTGGGTCAACATTCCTATCATCTCTATTTTAAGATGAAACACAAAGAGTTTAAGTGATTTTCCTAGGGGCTCCCAGCAAGTCAGTGTCTATGCTGGACACAAACTTCTTAAGCTGTTGGCTTTAGATGAGCTCACTGAGCCACAAATTTCCCCCAGCAATTATTTATGCACATTATGTATCTGACCTGGATAAGCTAGTGCTTATTTCCCATTTGCATAATGAGGAATACATCAGGCATCCAAGAAGGAGTAATTCCTTAACACAAGTAGCAGAGTCTTAATGTGGACCTGGCTTTCTAGTCTCAGGGAGGAGGAAGATGACTCTGGCCAGTGCTCAGGGACCTGAAGTTTGCCTTCTGGGTAGAGACTGGTCGGAGTGAGGTCTAGCCCTGATTAGTTGCTGCCTTCAGGCAAAAAGACTAGGTGGGTGGGGAGCATGTTTTCTCACTGGTTTTTCTAAATGTAAAACACAGTTTAATTATGGAATGCTGGAATCTTTTCCTGCCTGTTAGGCAACTGGAGAGAGGTCCTCAGGAAATCCTGTGTGAGGCTCACAGACAACGATATATATGAGATGTGAGCAGGAGAAAAACTTTTTAATTTCTTTTGCCTTTTGCCTTTGGCACTCCGAGAGACAGATCGTAAAGTGTACTTTAGAAAGTACGCCTGAAGAATTAAATATCATAGTTTGGTAAGCTATTTCTATTTAAATAATTTTTATTAATAGTTTCTTTGTTACAAAACTGTCTTGTCTTATTATAAGTTCATTAAATAAACTTTAGAAAATACAGATAAGAAGAGAGAAGAAAATAAAACGACTCTGAATGTCACTAGTTAGGGGTAACCTTTATTAACATTTTGGTGTATTTTTTTCTTTAAAAGTGAGCTTACTTTTTTTTTTACAATGATTATATATTTAAGTATATAATTACTACATATTTTATACACACACACACACACACACACACACACACAGAATTATACTATACACATTGCCTTGAAATCTGCTTTTTAAATGTAAACCTATTTTGAAAACCTTCTCTGGTCATTAAATAGTCTTACCCAGCATCATTCCTGATGGTTGCATAGCATTTCATTGGATGGATGTATCATCATTTATTTCACTCATCCCTGATTGCTAGACACTTATGCTGTTTCCAAGTTTTCTGTTATACACAGGGTATGGTAAAGATGTTAATTTTATTTATAATGGCATCAGAGCATATATTTTATTTGTGTCTTCTGGAACACTTAAAACATAAAATTGCTAAGCAATATCACTGCCATATTATTCTTTTAATGGGAAAACTTGAGGTGAGAGAACTTCTTTGAGTCTAGTCAGGGCGAAAGTGAAAATATGTCAAATAGTAAAGTGCTCATTCTTGTTCACTAGAAAAAGAGATAAATGCAGTAAGTTAAGAGCTGTACGTGGCTAAGAAAATATACTTCTCACACAACAGGCTAGATAATGTAGAATAGCAATTAAGATACTGACTACAACACTAAAAATGTGTTAGAAAGGAACGAACTCATTTGTCTAAACTTTAAGTGTGCTGAAATAGTTGCTGAGGACATAAACATACTGATCAGTGGTCTTTGATGCAGGCCTTTCTAAGGCACATTTCTAAAATAAAAACAAACACAAAACAAACAGAAGAACTCCAAACATCAATAACAACAACAGCAGCAGCAACAAAACCCTAAAACCTACCTTTCGTTTCATTTGGTTCTCCATCAGCTAGATTTGATTCTTTTTCAAATTCAGTAGGTCTCATTAAATGCTTTTAGAAAGATCAAGTTGCCTCATACAATTTTGCCATGTGTAGACCTATATTGTTAAAGAAACAAGCCAGCTCGTTAAGCTAAAAAAAAAAAAAAAAAAGAAGAAAGAAAGAAAAAGATAAAAAAGAAAAAGAAAGAATTTTTGTGAAAATCAAAAGGAGCCCATTTAAATTTTATTAATTCTTATGGAAATACTCCTCAAATGCAGCTATTAGGAAAAAAAGCACATTTTCTATGAGTTTTGAGCCAGCATTGATAACTTGACAGCATGAAGGTCTAGGCTGAAGGGACATGTGATCTGAGCAAATTGAAGTAATCAAAAACATGCATTTTTGCTTATTCAGAAACTTATGGTCTGTATCTTCTATACCAGGACTAAGAGTGACATAATGATGTCAGCCTCTCTCAGATAGTTTTGATGGCTCTGTGAACATCGTTAGAGAATAACATGTTTTGTTTTCCTTCTCCTTGGGGTGACCATTGTCTCCAGTTGGTCCTAGGCTCAGTGAGTCATTAATTAAACCCAGAATCTTTATAAGTGACCTGTTGCGGCATTGAGGTTTATTCTCAACTTATTCTGCTTCACTGCATAATATTTGCCCAATGTGCCTTGTTCTTACTTTTTAAAAATCTCCCTCATTCTTCCTCACACCATGAAGATTCATTTTTGAGATGAAGAGCAAAAGGCTAGGTTAAGAAAAACACAGCCACCTCCAGAGTGCAAAAACTGCAATAAACCCATCACCTCTAACAACAGCAGAGCATGAAAAGATAAAAAACAGCCTGCCAAGAATGTAGTAACCACCCATTCACTTTTAAATGCTCTCCACACTTCAATGCACAGACCTAATTACTTTTCTGCATTCCCAAATCCACTTTGCCTGTACTGCAATCAGAAACCTGGCGTTAAAATATTTTAGACTTGGGGGATCAAGACTAATTATGGGCCTTAGCTGCACCTTTTGGTTTTTCACCCTGCAACCCCCTCCTTCTCTTTGGGTTACTTTAAAGCACGCTCCACTGGAAGAAAGGCTGCCCAGTCCCGGTTGGGGGTGAAGCCATGAGAGAATAAAACAAAGAGCAACTCAACTCAATTCAGTAAGCTTCAATGAGGCTGGTATATTTAATCTGAGCCCAGGGTTAGCCCACAGAATTGTGGCAGAATGCAATATTCTCAACAAAAAAAGATGTGTTTAAGTTCTGCTAAGGCCCCATAAGGCTGTTGTTGGTGTTTAAGCAGTCCACTGAGGTATTTAGCACCATGGGTTTCTAAACATTCCAGCTGAGAATTAAACTGCAGCTTTACAGTAGCTGCTTAAAGGTTTGGGGGGCTGGGAGCGTCCCCTCCCCCTTGTATTGAAAGGTCAACAAACAGTAGGAAAGATCATGTCATAACAAAGATGAAGCCACCTATTATCGAGGATAGTGACAGCTAATAGCACTATCAGAGGGACTAATCCAAGGTATTAAATAGTGTAATTGTTAAAATAATATCATGGTTATTAGAACACCCAAGCACGAGGCATTTTTCATTTTACGTAACATGCAAGTATAACAGGTTAGCTTAGCCTTCGCATGACAGGCACTTGTTATAAATATGTAAATATTAGAAAATTGCTTCGCTACTGCAATTTTCCTGCAGCACACACAATGCATTTTTGAGATGCAGATGTTATGTTTCATGGCATTTACTAAACTACTTTTGGGTAATTTTGCCGAGAGTTACACTTTTAAAAAGCTTTCATTCACACAAAACAATTTACTGTGAAAGTTGGTGATAATGTTTTACTTTGTTGAGGCATTTTTAGCTTCATGGATTTAATAAGACAAATAGTAACACACAAAAAAGCATAATTTCTCTAAGAGGAATTTGAGAAATGGCTAAGGGAGGCTGAATGCTCATAGAGTTAACTTTATGAAAACTTTAAGTTTGAATTCTGGTAAGTTTTATGAGATTGGATCTGGGCATAGGCATTTTAGGCTTACGCAATTCTTATCATAATATTAGAAATGTGGGAGTACAAATGTCACAGAACCAGGAGAACCTTCAACATTGTAACACATGAAACTACCAAAAAGCTTCCTTATCTCTTTAGTTTCCAGTAGTCCACAATTTAAACCACAAGTTGTACTGGAGGAGATGGGTTAGAACAAAAAGTTGTTTCAGATGGTCAGAGTATGCAGGGCACTTAAAAAAAAATACAAGGGGCACATACATTGGCTCACAACCACCAATTAACCCTCCTTGTTAGATAGGTAATTTATTCCACCCAGAGGCATCAAATATCAGAGAAATCATGAGCCAAAACAGTAATTATCTTCAGGGAATTCAAAAGCTTTGAAAGCCAATCATTCCAAAGAAATAAAAACAGAGTTCTTTTCACTGTATAGACTTCAACTTAAAACCTGTAATAAGAGCGAAGTCCTGACTGTGAACCTGTATTCTTCAAGGAGAAAAAGGGAGGCTGCAGAAGGTGAAGGCAACAATCATGATTTTTTTTCTGCATAAAACTATCTGGAACTGGAGGTCAAAGACCAAACTATTCCAGGCACTCTCTATATCATACAAAGACCTGATCCAAGGTGGAAAAAAAGGGCTAGATTGGCCAAAAATGGGAATGGGGAAACATATTAAATTACTGAGGTAAAGAAGATGTCAAGAAACTTTATTTTAAAAAGTCTAAAGTTGAATTTGAAATTTTAAAGTTTGAGTGAATAAAACATTTTTTACAAAATTTTTTAAATTTCATGACAAACTTCTTAAGGAAAGCATTTATTCTTAATATCTCATCTCCTTTATGTTGCATTCATAATTTATAATTTATAAAGTCTAGGCTTGGAAATCTATAACTAGGGGATCTGGTCATTGAATATTTAACAATGAAGCTCTCCCTTAATTCTACCCTCACTTATTCTCTACCTTTTTTCTTATGTTTTTACTATATATAAATATAAATATAAATATATATATATATACGTATATATATATATATATACATACATATATATATATATATATATATATATATATATATATATATATAGCCCAAGTTCAAATCTGTAATAAATCATCTAAGTTGTATCTGTATGTTCCATGTCTGAGTGTACTAGAATTGGGTGTCTCTACTCTTTTAAACATATGGCTTCTTAATATTCTATAGGGGGGTCTTGACTTTTACACATTTACCACCAATTTCATAGAAATTCATGGGAGTAACACCTACTTTTCACTTAACAAGGTCAAGGCACAAATCCACATGCCTAATTTAAATGATTCCTTTTTTTTTTTTTGCATCATTATAAATTCATACCAGATGTGAAGGGAAGAGGAACGGGATTCCCTGTAATTTAGTTGCTCTGACTACCTCTGATGATTCTCCTGTGAACCTAGAAGGCCAGATTTGCATTTTCTATAGCAAACTTTTCCAATGAGATAGAACTTTCCAGAATTCTGTTTTTGTCCTAGGTTAGATTAATGTTAGAATTAGACACTACTGTCATCTGTGATAATCCAAAATACTCATTGTGGTCACTTCATGGACTGATAAAGCTTCTTGGGTGATATTTGAGGACTGATGACAACATGTATGTCTAAGTAATCATGTAGCCCAGCTGTCATTCATCAGTGGCTTAGTGAACACCTCCTGATATTGTCATCCAAGGGAGCTGGCCTAGGTCTCTTTGATACTCCCTGTCAGCACTTATGGTTCTGTGATACTATAATTTGTCCAATTTAGAAAAAGACATTTTATAATACTTAAGAGAGCAGTTTATTCTCTGACTTTAGGTATGCAAGAAAAATTTTTAATTTCATTTATTTTGGTAATTAAAATTGCCTGTATCTGAGCTGGCAGGACCATTGTAATTCTTATCCAGCCAATGCTAAAGTGCCATTTTTAGCATTTCAAATTTCTAAGCACATTTACATTCTCACATGTGTTCCTTTTCCAGAGGTTCAACAAGGAAATAAATAGTGGCTACTCCTCCCAGAAAATGGAAAGCAAATTCATGGATAGTGAGAATGCCCCTTACCTCCTGCCTGCTCTTCAGAAGTCAGATGCTGAACATTTTGTGGTATTTATTAAAAAATAGAACAAGAGATGAACAATGGAAATTCTTCTTGGTGCTCATGGACAAGGTAGAACATCTCAGTGGTCATTTATGCTACTTAGTCAAATGATTCACTTTCCATACTTTTTTGTGTGTGTGTTGATGACTTTTGCATTTATATTTTCATCTTAACTGCTAAGCAGAGTTTTAGTCCTATGCACAACTTTGCATAACACATTAGTGTTTGTATGTCCCAGCGTCACGTGGAACTCAACAGAATTAGAATTAAACTCAGTTTGGCTTCCCAGAGTCTCCTGTTTGTGGTGTTTATTTCCTTCTAAGTGAAAGGCTTTGCCCTTGTCTTTCCCCGATCTGGGTGCCTCTCTTCCTCCCTTGCTCGGTGTTCTCATTATTAACAGTATCACACTGTTGAAATTCTCCAGGTTCAGAGCCCTAAGGTATTTCTAACTTACTGCTCTCCTTCATGCTTCACAATCATTAAGTTCTTAACATTTTTCCTCAGCTAAGTACTGTGATGTTATCTCTTTTCTATTCCATAGTCATCAGACAACTGCAGACACTTGTCACACCTTGCCTGAATTAATGCAGTAAGTAGCCTTCTAGCAGCTCTCCTGACTACCTCTTCCTTTTCTCTAATTCTGCCACTACACAAATAATTGTAACACACCCACTCCCCTACTCAAAAGCCTGGAAAGGCTCCTGATCTTTCAATATTGTGCCCTGACTCTGCTACCTGAGTGTCTACCTCCATCTTAATTCCGAAATCATCTTTACCATCGCTCCCCTTGCTCCCCACTGCTCAGTCTGGCCTTTCTTCACATTCTCCTCGGTTGCTCTTCTTGGCTTTCCACTGTGGCCCTTTTTCTTTCTCTTTCACCTCCCCAAATCCTAATAACTTTTAGCTTCTTCCCTGTGAGATTTTTTTTTTTTTTATCAACTTCGATTCCCTTTCCTTTGAACTTCTGAACATCTTGTCTTTAAATTAGATGATCATCTTGGCAGCTTTGGCAAAATGGAAAAATTTTAGATTGGACTCAGATCGATTTGGTTCCAAAATAGGTTTCAATATGTTTCAACTTTGTGCCTGGAGTAAGTCATTTTATCTCGGAGTATTTATTGCCTTTTTTAGAAAATGAGGAAATTAATGATAACAAATGTAAAAGTACTGGCATGGAATCAGATCCTAAGTGTTAGTTGAATTAGATTTTTTTTTTACTTATTTATTATTATTTATGCCTACAGCACCTGGTCTTCCTAGGTGGTCTCCCATCCAAATACTAATCAGGCAAGACACTGCTTAGCTTCCAAGATCAGACATTGGGCTTGTTCAGGATGGCATGGCCATAGACCATGGACTGTGTCTCCACTGGGGTGTGAACCCAGGATCTTCTGTGTGTAAAGCAGAAGTGCTAACCACTACACTATGGAATCACGTCCTGACTTTGATCTTTAAAATTGTTTTTAACTACTTTATGTCTGTTTGTCTTCTTAATTTGACTTCTGGAGAGCAAGTATTGTATTTTATATCCATTTCTCCTCTCCAAACCCCTGGACATTGTGATGTAAAAATTTGTGGCCAATAAATACATTGGGAATCAAACTTTCATTTTGGAAACGTGGACTAAAATTTTCTAACAAGGTATCGTAAAGCTAGTTCAATCTTGGATTTTGAAAATACCAAGAGTAGAAACAAACATACAGTGTCTTGTATGGAGAAAACCTTACTCATACTAAATTCCTTGGACAAACATTTTAACTTTATATGAACTCTTGAACCCTGACATAAATAGAAGATATCATTTACTAGATAGTTTATCTCATTTTCTTATGAACTGCATATGTCAACTGTAAAGTTAAAAAATAAAGATTTGAAGAAACCCTAACTTACCTCCACCCAGAGTAGTTTAAAAAAAATACAAGCTACAAGGCAGGCAGTTGGCTTCCAGAGTCTCTTACTATTAACCAACATGCTATGGTGTGGACCTTTTGAACCTTTTACGTTTTCATACTTTTATCCTTGTTTGGACACCTTTCATTGGTCCCTGAATAATAACTAACAAAACTCTAGGACACAATAAATATTAATCACAGTAGTCAAACTCTGCTCTATGCCTTGATCTGTCATACTGAAAGTTGGCTGTCAAACTGTCAGGAAAAAACTCCATAGGCTTATGGGAGGGGAGAATTAATTTCTCTCTTAAGGGAGGGTAGAGATCATTCCTTTTAGATGCAGAGGATGTTTTGCTTTACCTGAGAGATTAAGAAAGGAGAATTAACCTAATTAAGTCATTTTTTTAGTCACCACCAAGAATTTTAAAATATGTGTAAATGCATTGCCTCAGATAATATATCTCACATTGTGAGTCAGATAATAGCAAATTATATTGAATTGGCCAGTTCACTTAATTATATTTTGCCAGTACTGAGCTGTACTTTCTTGAATTGTAATTTTAGATTTGAAGCAGTTCAACAATTCCTGAGGAAAGGACTTCAAATGGTTAATGTGTTCAAATAGCCTATTTTTCTAGAGCTTTATCACGTTTAAAAGGTCATCGGCCACCATACCACTGATGTCATCTGATGGAACGGGAAGGTCAGACTCTATCCCCTTTGTATGTTGGCATGTTTCTATTTGTTCTATTACACAGTAATATGGGGCTTGCAATTTTTCACATGTGTTCTCAGAGAACTTCTGCTTTCTTCTGATATTGTTATGGTAGAACATGTTTCTTACCCCAGCCTGGTTGGTCTGGGACTCTCTTGGAGGAGGGCCTACTAATTTCTTATTAGTCTTTGTAGAAACATTCATATATCATGAGAGAACCTAGTTCAATGAGCCGTATTTGTATACAAAGAATTTTATAAGAAAAGAGAAATAATTTAATTGTAAGAAGGAATTTTAAGCCCCAGAATGTAGTTTTACAAATGTAGATTCAAATGAGGTTTGAAAAGTCACTACTTTACACTCACTAAAACCTACATATATAAGAATTTGGTAGATTTTCTGTGGATACCCACGTTGTCACTTTCCTTCCTAAGGATAAAAGCGGAATACTGGTACCCTCCCATCCTCTTGTCCATGAAGGGGCCTTTGCTTTTGTTAACTAAATAGACTATATCTGTGTAAATCTGAAGGTAAAGTGGCTATTAAAAACAAACATAGCAGAGGGTGTGATTATCAGTTCACAAACTCATATGTACTAGAAACATCACATTTAAATATTGCTCTGAGTCAACTACAACCCATGCCCAAACCATCTTGTGGGCCTAATAGGAAGTTCAGTTAGATTTAGGATCCTCTCTCCCTCCTGCCTGTGCAAAGGCCCAGGGGACTTTCAGAGAAGCACTGCATACTCTCTGCCCATCTTGGATCCACTGAGATAATAATTACATTTGGATACCCATTCTCTTAGTCTGGATGTTTACTTCTGGTTAGGATGTTTTTCTGCTTTGCTTCTGTGCCAGGAACCTTTGTGAAGCTCAGTGTTTGTAGTTCAGTCCTACAAGCCACACAGAGCCCTCCCTCCCTGATCACCTTCTGTTCCCACTGCTATAGAGCAGTGTACGATACCCACTCCCCACGGGAGTCCCACAGGCTCTGCCCTTCTCGAAGGACATGGGGAAATCTCAGAGCTACTCCCTTCTCTTTCTTCACCCTTGAGGACACCTGACACAATCTCTTTGATGACAGCAACTGTCTTTTACAGCTTAAGCTTTCTGCTCCATCGCAAATCATCCCAGAGCCAGGAGAGCACAAAACCTGGCCCTTGGCTAGTAGCGGCAGGAGGGAGGAGTAGGAAAAAATAAAGAGAGAACAAAACCAAAATAATTTCTTGGTTAATTATCCCACCATCCTACTATTTAAATAAAGAAATTCTCCTGTGCTGGGCTTATCTCTACATATGATGTGTAATAAAATCCCACCACAATCCCATGAGGACAGATTTATTCTTTCCATTTTACAGATGTAGAGTTGTTCAGTTTTCCTTCAATAGCCAGTCATGCTGCCGGCAAGTAGCAGGGCCAGCATTTCAATTCAGCCTTGTCAGACTCTAAAGTCGATTTTCTCTCAAAATTATGCTGTAAGTGTGAGATGTAACCAAAGTTTTCTTTCAATTCTTCTCTTTCTGAAGAGAGCATTTCCACCCTTAGAATGTTTCTGCCTTATTAATAATGCAACCTGAATTGGATGATATCTTTTGTCTGGGCTTCTGTGGGCTGCCTGCCTGCCTGCGTGAGAAGTTTGTGCTTCTCATTCTTACAGGGCAGATTTTCCCGAAGGATGCTGCATGGAGGAGTGCGTGGTGTTTCAACTTGTTCTAGGTCAGAGTTAAACTTTAGTGTGCATCCAAAAGTCAGAAGGCTTGTTGGAACACAGATTGCTGGGCCTCATCACGGGGTCCCTGATTCAGTAAGTCTGGAGTGATGCCTAAAGATTTGCATTTCTAAGTTCACAGAGGGTGCTAATGCTCCTGGTCCAGGAGACACATTTGAGAACCAATGTTCTAGGTAGTCATGGCATCTCTGATTTAATTTCATTTGGGTGAGGATGTAGAGATGAGTATTCTTATGACTCAGCTAGCTAGCTACTCAGGGGATTTATCTCGGCTCCATATTGCTAACTGCTGTAGAGGTTAGACACTATCCAGTTTTATTTTCTCAGTCATACATTATTTAATTTACTCCTATAATGGACTGTTGTATAAGGATAAGAAATTCACAGCAGTGATACCTAAAGACAATAAATTTAAGGAGGAGCATAGATATAACAATTCTTCAAAATTTCTTTGAGACTCTTCAGCAGTTGTGTAAGCTGCATTCATCTGATCAAATTCTTGTGTAGGAAACAAAATGAGTCTCATATTTCAAAAATTAATGTTAAAAAGAGAAAATAATAGCTTTCCAGTTGATTGGATCTACAACAGGCTGTCACTGTATAGTTTAATTTACATCTACTTTTTAATACTTAAACAAAAACATGCTACTTTTAAATTGTGTAAGACAAGAATAGCGTATGCTTTATTACATAAATTGATTTACTTAAATAACATGAATTTCTTGTTAAATATAAAACAAATTAAAATTCCTAATATAAAATATCTTTAAATAACTTATTAAATGAACTATACAACACATAACTTACATAACTTTTTATTAAATGGTACACAAAAATATTTAAAATATCTTTAAGTGTGTTTAAGAGATTAAATAATCCTAGGAAAAGGATTCAGGATTCAGAAAATACAGGGGGATCTTAGTCTAGGGAATGCCTCCATTCACCCATTGTTTGTTTCTATGTGTTGCTATTACTTTTTTTCCTCTGGCTGGTGTGATATGCAAGATCCTATCTGTCCAGGGCAATACCTTTACCCTGAGAAGTCCTGTTAGACACAGGGCATACAGAGTGAATTCTTAATTGGAGCAGGTTCTTCACTAGGTTCGTGGAAAAAACATTCTCTCATTTTTGTGCCTCCTCTTTGAGTCAGAGGACTCACACACTCAGAGGTTGGAGACCTAGCTCCAGTCCCAGTGGAAGGTGGTTTGGGAGGCCCCCACTGGGCCCCATAACGGGCCTTTTGGTAAAGAACAAAAGGAATCCTCCCAGTTTATATATGACCAAGCCTAGTTTACCAGGATGTTAGGTCATATTGGAATTTGGGACCAAAACCCAATAAAGTGGACATTCATCTATGTTTTTTGTTCTTAGGTGACATTATGAGATTCAGGGTACAGGATTTGAGATTCTAACCCTTCTTTCTTCTTTCCTCAGCAAAAATGACTAACTGAACCTGTCCATCAGAATCCCCTGGGAGTGGATTAACTTTGGTTTTTCTTCACCCTTGTGCAAAATTCTTTATTGTCTCTCCATTGCCTATTCAGGTAATGTCCATATTTCTCAGTTGGGCACCAGGAGTGCAAATTGGAGGTAACAGAACAGACTTTGCAAAATAGTTGTTGCTGTAAAGTAAGGAGAGGTTATTCTTAGTAATTGGGGTAGAAAACTTGATGGCTTATTAACATTTTGAAGGCATATGCCTATAGATGGAGATGCCATAGTGATATCTTCTGAAACCTATTAAGAACTGCCCATATTCTGAAGAACATTGTCTGATCTGTAAATGGCAATGGACTCTGAACTATTATGAAGGGTTGGTTATGGCCATTTGCAATAGGATTTTTCATTAGAGTGACTAATGCTAACTCATACTAGGTAGAAGGGTCTTACTTTTTTCTGTTGGACTTACTCTTAGATTGAGTTTAGGAATCTATATACTCCATTTGACACATAGCTTATTTCTATAGTTGTGCTTTCCTTCAACTTTCTTTGTTGGTTATTCTCTATTTAACTGGGAACACTGAAATTGGTTCTGAAAAATGGGGGTTCCTAGTAAGAAAATTGGGTGAAGTATATAGTTTTTGTAGAAAATTTTTTTTAACAATACAATTCTAAAACATTCATTTACACATTTTTCCTATAAGAGGTAAGTCTGTGTCTCCTAGTCCTGCGTCTGGGTGAGCTCTATGAATGTTTTGACCATTGGATCATAACGGAAATGATGCTCTGCCTGTTTCTGGGTCTAGGCCTGAAGAGGTTAAAATGTCTACTGACTCTCTCTTGGAACAATCACTCTTAGAGCCCTGACTGACTATGTAAGAAATATGACTACCTCAAGATTGCCTTGCTGAGTGGAAGCACAGCTAGCCATGTGGAGAGGCAGCAGGGAGAGAGACCAATGTCTGTCAATTCCGTGTCAGCTATCCTACCCCAAGCTCTAAGTTATGTGAGTGAGGAATCAACATCGGGGTAACCTTTAGCTGAATGTTACCAAATAACCAGTTAATACCATATGAAGCAGAAGAACTACGCAGCTTGAGTCCTGCTTTAATTTCTGACTCAGAAAATAATGAAAAATTATAAAATAATAAGCAAGTTTTAGAGAAAGTTTTATTTAGCAATAGACAACCAGAACTTTAATCTTAAAGCTTATGTAAGGATGATGTAAACTTCAAAAATGCTTATTTATAATCATGTAAAGTTAATTTCTGGCAAAATCTAGAATTTTCTAACTTGACTGACTTGGACAAATTTAATCTTCTGTTGAGTATTTTTAACTATTCAAGAAACTGTATCTGTATGCTTATATCAAGAATAAATGTTGAATGGTTTTTGAAAAAGACTTTTTTAAAAAAGTTTTAGGTTCACAGAAAAATTGAGTAGAAGGTACAGAGATTTCCCATAGACCCTCCCATCCCCACACATACACAGCCTCCCCATTCCCAATATTCCCCATTAGGTGGTACATTTGTTATAATTCATGAACCTACATTAACACATAACCACCCAAAGTCCATAGTTTACATTAAGGTTCTGTCTTGGTATTTTACGTTTTATGGGTTTAGACAAATGTATAATAACAAGTATTTATCATTATAGTATCATATAGAATATTTTCACTGCCCTAAAAATCTTCACTTTGCTTCATTATCTTAACTCTTCCTCAACCCCAGAGAAGCATTGATCTTTTTACTGTGTCCATAGTTTTGCCTTTTCTAGAATGTCACATAGTTGGAATCACAGAGTATGAAGACTTTTAAGATTGGCTTCTTTCACTTAGTAATATGCACTTAAGTTTGCTCAAAATCTTTTCATGCTTAATAGCTTATTTCTTTTTGGTGCTGAATAATAGTTCATTATCTGGATGCACCACAATTTATTTATTCATTCATCAACTGAAGGACATCTTTGTTACTTCTAAGTTTTGACAATTATGAATAAAGCTTCTGTGAACATCTGCTTGCAGGTTTTTGTGTAAACATGTTTTCAACTCCTTTGGCTAAATATCAAATTGTGATTGTTTGATTGTATGTTAAGAATATGTTTAGTTATGTAGGAAACCACCAAACTATCTTCCATAGTGGCTGCACCATTTTGTATTTCCACCAGCACTGAATGAGAGCTTTTGTTGCTCCATATCCTCACCAGTATTTGGTGTTGTCAGTGTTCTGGATTTTGGCCATTCTAATAGGTGTGTAGTGGTATCTCATTGTTTTGATTTTCATTTCCCTGATGACATATGATGTGGAGTTTGTGGTTTCCTAAATGTATTTTTTTGCTCTCTTTAAAAAAATAAACTAAATTGGTTTCAAATATTACATTTTTCAGTAAAATTAAATGTAACAATGCTACAAATACAGGTCTCTTCATTCTGTAACTTGTTTGAATAAAAATTATATAATATATAATATAGGATAAACAGGAAAATGTAGATGTTAATGAAATATTGTCTACTTTACTAATAGAGCTTTGGCATGAAAGGGGATAATTTATTATTTATATGATCATTTTGTAAAGTTAAAATATCCAGGCATGCAGAGAAAACAATTTTTATTTCTTTTCCCTATTAAAACAGAAACATAATGTGTTAAAGATTAATTGATGCCTTATGTTTCTATCAGTGCTATAAATTAAGATTAATTTATAATATAATTGAGACCTCAAAAAATACAGAATAGCATTTTCATGTGGAATTGGAACTTTCCTCTATTCTTCCCATTTAAAAAATTATTCTTATGTGTGTAGGAGCTAATGAAGAATTGTTTCTATAATAGGCATTTTCTCTCTTTTTTTTCTGATGTTTTATGTCAATGGAAAAGAACCCCCAAAATAAGTGCTGCTCCTTATCATTGTGCAAATGTGATTCCAGAGCGTATTTCTGTCTTAATCACTGAAATTATTTGGTTATCAAAGCCATACACAGTTCATAATTTGACTTTCATCCTTTTCAGACTTATCCATGATATTGGTCTGGCCTTGAAAACATTAAAAAGGTCTTTGTTTGATATTCGACATGTAATTTCAGAAAGACGTGTTCATTTTAAAAATTGAGACATTTAGTGTGATAGAGGAGTCTTAACAAGGCCTGAGAATAGAACCATAATTTCTAAGCGGGTGTCTGTGTGTGTGGGGAAATGTGTTGGGTAAAGAATAAAATGGCTGAGGGTGTATTTGTATGTGTGATCGTGGGGTGTGTGTGTGTGTGTGCGCCTGTGCATGGGTGTGTGTTTATATTCAACTCTTTCCTATAGAGGACAAAAACTTTTTTTAAAGTAGACTATTTCCAAAAAAAAAATCTTTAAAGTCTTTTTTAACAAAATTATTCTAACTTTTATTTTTGGAAACTAATTTCTTGCAATCAGCTGTTTCTAATAAAGAGGAAACAGGCCATATGTTCTATGACAAATTAGACTTATTTTGGCTATGGGAGTCATATGACCTAGTTTGGAAGGATCAGAACACTAAGAGATTAGATACCACCTGCCCTCAGTTAACTTACTCCTTCTGTGTGAAGGTATTTTCCTATGTCAGGATCATCTAATAATAACACAATTGTAATGTTTTCAAAATAAAGATTAAGTTACTTTCTTATAAGTATGTCCAGGTTTTCATGCTGCTTTCTGCCATCATTAATGAGTGAATAATTCATGCACAATTTCTATAGATCACTTCTCCTACAGAAGGAGGTATTGTATTTATTTGATTTCTTTTCTTGCTCTGGGTAATGTGAGGCACAGTGATAGGACTGGTGCAAGGGTTCTGACAATAAGGAGGTGGATGCTACAGGACTGCGGGCTCTGGGGAACCCTAATTGTCTTGGCAGGGGATCCTAAGCTAGCATGAGTTTTTGGAGAGTGGGTGTTTTTAAACAAGGATTTACCATGCAGGTGGTCCAAAATAACTGTATGTAAAACATCATTCTGAGGGTTATCACCTTGTTTATTATCTACACCATGGAATGGACCTTAAACAATATGAGAGAGTAACAAAATTTCTGCTGGCCTCAATGAACAATAAATTTAATGCTGCTTCAGAGTATAAAATAGATTGATTCTTCCCATGGAAAGGCACTAAATATAAAATGCAAATCATTTATTACTGATAAATACTTTTTAATTTTGATCTTTATCAAGACTGTTACATTAATACTTGTGTTCTCAATTCTGATTTTATCCGTGAAATGCTTTCTCATTATGTATCCTTAAGAGTGCCTCCTCAAAACTTTGATTTCTGATAAAGCTCTGATAAGTTCCTGCTTCTAAGAAATCCTTAAAAACATTACCATTTTTTGCTTGCTATACCTATAACTGAAATGGTGAAACTCCATGGCTTCTAATAATGTTATCCTCCTTCCTGCTTCTATTTTTGCCACTTCTCTTGGTGCACACCCCACCCCAGCCTGGTGCCCACATGATAAGTCTGGCAGCTGTGGTCATGCAGTTGGCCCGCCGCCTCCCCAGCCTCTTGCTCTCAGGAGTGTGTTTAAGGGACAAGTGACGCTGAAGAATTTCTCAGGTCATCTTCACTGACCTAGAAAACCAAAGAGGTTCTAGCTTTTGCCTGCGGCTTGTACAGTGACACGGCTCTGCTTAGCACAGCTAAAGCATTCAGCAGGCTGGGAAGCTGTTAAGGCTGCCACCCCAAAGTCAGGATGGGGAAGTAAGAGCAATCTGTGTTCTCAAACTTTATGTTAAAATATCCGAATAACCCCAAGTGTTATTTTCCCTAACCCCAAGTGTTATTTTCCCTTTTTGCTTTTTGGTGGCATATCTGTAAAGCTGTGATTCTGTTTTGGAAAATACACAACTCAAATTATTTTTCAAAAGGTAAGATGGCACAAACCATCAAAAGGACTTCAGCGAGCTTAAAGTGAGCTTTCCTTTTGTTTGCAGTTTCCTACTCAGATAAGAAAATCAACTAGCAAACATGGATGAAGGATAATTCCTCTGCATGGCATCTGATCTGTCATCTAGCTATCATTCTTTAGTGAGCACACACTTGCTGGAGATGTTTTAATGTCTTAATGAAAGGACAGGGAAATTATCACTCACTGATTTGTGTTTTTAAATTTGGAGTTTCTAAATTAAGACTACTTAATGATACAGGCATGCCCATTTCCAGGACTGGATGTGCAGCTCCTGCATTTGACGTGTCACCTTGAGGATTTCCTGTGAGGTAATTATCATGCTGGGATGAGCTAATCTCCCCTAGCATAGTACACCTGCCTCATTCTGCTAACAAATAGGCCCCTGCCTTCTTGAGACTGCCTGGCCTGACTTATTATATCTCCTTCATCAGCAGAAAGACTCATATCATCATTGGGCCAAAGGTGAATTGCCTAGAGACAATGTTGGAATGAATTTTTTGCAGTCCCATTTCACCAGACATTCAAACCACTTCATTCTGAAGAGTGGAGACCTTTAACTCTGTCACATATTTATGTATGCTTATAAGGCCAGGGAAGGGTCTCTCTACAGATCTGCTTAGGATGAATGTATCAAAATAGTATTCCAGAAGAAATTGCCTGCTCCCCAAACCTTTGTTCTTCAATGTTATTACTTTGAGATAAGAGAAATACTGTTGGTGGTGTTTTAGTTTACTTGCATTTTGGAAGTTGCACTTGTAATGCTTTTATTACGTGGCAACTGGCATAGAGTTTCAAGTCCAAACACAATCTAGACCTGAAGTAGGGTGAAGGTCACACGAATGTCCATCTAATCTTGGGAAAAAAATTTAGACATTTTAGTTGGTGCCTGTTTTCCATATAAAATGTGGCTTTGCTTTTTTATAGTTTTTCTTATTCCCTATAGCAAAAGAGGCTAATATTCATTTAAAACCCAATAACAATTAAAAACCCCAATAACAATTAAAACCTACAATGAACAACTGCTCGAGCTTTTGTTTATTGCATGCATAAATAATCATACTTCAATGAACATGTTAGTATCTATGATCTCTTCCCAGATTGAGGTTGCCTCGAGACTGCTTGCCTTGGCTACTGTAAATGTGACATGAATTACGCTCAGGAAAATGTGTCTAACATGCTGGGTTTGAAGTAAATTATTTTCTTCTAATATACCTACACAACTGTCACAAGGAATTACACTGCAGATTTAGTGATGTTAAGTGTCAATTGTAATTTGGTGACAGCCATTTTATTGGCTATGCATACTGCTCTGCTAGGACTGCTTCTCAGTATGGAGGCCACCGTATCATTAAAAACCAGTGATCCTTCACTGATGACATAATTTGACTGGCAGAGAGAGGAGCAGAGAGGGGCTTGCTTCCACCTGCACAGAATCTGCTGTATGTCAGAGATGAATTTGCCTTCAAATTAGAAACAGCACTGCAGATGAGGGGCTGCGATTTTGCTTGAGTTCTTTTAAGGCATTTTTCTGGAATGGTTACTGAACAGCTGATAGAAGTCTCCTTTAATATGTCAAACATATATATTATACAGCTGTAAACATTTCAAATATTTTTAGTCATAGCTTACAGTAAGTTATCTACGAAACTGCTTCAGTTGAACTGAGCCACATACATTTCTGCACACTCATCCATCCATTCTTTTGTCTATAATTCTTTCTTTGGAATAGGTTCCAGGAATAAAATTTATGTGATAAAATGGTAACCAAAAAGAAAGAAAGAAAAAAAGCCCGACAAAAAAAAAAACAAGGTCTATCTAATACGAGCCCAGTTTTGGCAGGTAGAATAAATCATCGGAGCTATGTAAAAATTTACAGTAAGAACAGAACTATATAATCATACATTCTGAAAATTTTATAAACTGACAATTCAAGTTATGTGTTTTATGCTAATATACATTGTGGTAGGGTCTAATAAACTGTGACTCACTCAGAAATAGCAGAAAAGCTGACGGACGGCACTCACATGCAAGCACATACACAGACACACACATTCTGTACTGATGCAAGAAACAGGAAATAGAGTCCAAGCCTTTCTTAGCAAATTTAAATCAATATAACTGCATTCCATTTTCAGTATTTAAATTAAAATTTTTGCTGCAAGGCACTGTAAGGAACAAAGCAAAGTACCTTAAAAGAAAATGTATCGCTCGTAATTTTACCTCATTTCACACCTATTTGACAGCTTCTCTTAGCCAATTGGTTTCATTGAAAATGCTGACAATGTTCACCTATTAGAGTCCTGTCCTTCTATGTGGAGACCATTCCTCTTAGATACACTTTATTAGCTTTCAACATGGAAAAAGATAACTTTTTCCCTCCTCATACTACTGACACTTGCCACTATTTCCCCTTCTCTTAACACAGCATTATTTATTTATTTATTCATTTTTTTTAAAAAAGATAAACTTTCCCAAACAATAAATAGCATAAATTATTCAGCCAATTTCAGTCCAGCCACATAAATCATACTTAGGCAGACAAGCTACTTATGACAAATGCTTTGTCTGAGAGAAATATACCACTGAAGGTTTAATCAGAAACGTGAAACATTTCAGACTTTCCCCTTTTTTATTCTTGGCCAGAAACTCTATTTCTCTATCTACAGAGACTCTTGAGAATGCTCTTTTTTTTTCCCCATGAGAATATTGAGACCATTTTTATCCATAATAGGGGAGAGGGTGCTAATAAAAGTGCACTCCTCTGAAGAAAAATTCAAATGGGGGTTGGCAAATCTTCTAAATTCTTGAAAGCATATCTCAGGGCCAACTGTGGATATGTTAATAGCTTTTCACATGATGGACCATCAAGTCCTTCTTTTGGAGACTGGTCAGGGTGTTCCCACATGGACCACAGAAAAAGCAAATGGAATTTGGAAACAGGATGAATGCAGTGAAGCTGATAGGATCAGGAGACACTGGTTCTTCTTTTCTCTTGTCATTGGCTCCTAAGGCTTCTGCTACTTATGTTTTTTAACTGAAGCTTCCTCCTTTACTGCCTTATTAATATAAATGGGCCCCATAAAAATGCTTGATTACAGTATGGTAGGCTAAAATATGCCCATAAAAAACCTTTTTTTTTTGGCAAGTGTCAAATAATAGTGATATTTTTTTCCAGTAAGGGGAATGAAATCTTAATTCCCCTAATATTTCAGTTGCCAGGTTTTTCTTTTAGTTGTTATTTAACTATTCCTAGACCATCAATGAGTCAAGGCATGAAGTACATTAGGGACATTAGATATTTGGAACTACTTTAAAACTTAAAAAGAACTTAGGTTCATGCTTGATTTTTTTTGATAATCATTTGCACTGAGGGGAAAGTTTCCACCCCACTAAAGCAGTTCAATGAGGTGTTTTTTGTTTGTTTGTTTGTTTTGTTTTGCTTATTTTTAACAATAGAATGTTCATCACCCACTGAAGAAATCTAGCTATTTCTTTGGTGAAATGGTCATGGTTGAGCAAAGAATAGCGTTTCCTCACCCAGTTTTAATCAAAAGAGGACTATGTTGTCCACAGTTAAAACCATTAGGAAACACTGGGAGAAAGTAGGATAAACCGGTAGAAGCATTGGCAGAGGAGCCAGGGTTTGTGGTTTTGGAGTATACAGGCAGGGGAAATGTCATGAAAGATTTGTCTGCACCTATGGTTCTCCAAATTCTTGCCTTGGAAAGCAAGTCTCAGCAGCCCAGTGCCCCCCAGCATACAGGAAGCTACTCCGTCAATAAAGCTGGAAGGAAAGGCATGACCTGAAACGCAGTGCAACATCCCTCTGCGCCTGTTTTCGGCAGTCGTTTCTGGACTCAGCCTTGCCTACCTTACAAGCTCTGAGTGAATTGTGGCCCAAGCAGCTGTGGCTGTGGGCCACATGACAAAGTATTCCTTTCTGATGTACATGTGGCATTTTGCCATAAAAAGGTACAGCACATGGATCTCCTGAGGAACGTGCATCAAGTTTATTTTCTGACTAGTAAATGAATAAATTTTTCTGACTCAATTGGGAATGAAAGGAAAATAACCTGCCTTTGGAGCAATCCCAAGATCTGATTCCTTTGGAGCGTTCATGTAATTTAACAATGACTCAGTCATCAGAGAACTGGGGTAAGTATATAGCCAACTATAAGCCTCACAGAGGAGGAAACTCTGGATCCACAGGGGCCAAGAAAAAAGTAGGTAGGTACCTTTGAGCAATGATGGGGGAGAAAATTTAGCTCAGGGAAATGCCACTTAAATTCAAAACACCCCATTCTGGACAGACTCATTTAAATCAACATGTTTTTAGGAGATGATATTATAATGCACTCTTAGAAATGGTTGGTCACGATTGTTGTCTGTTCAGAGTTTGTGTCTACTTAATTATACTTGTCATTTATTTTTTTGCCAGGGCTCTGGTAAGTATATAAGAAATCGGGGAGAATCTATAGCAGGTTAGTGAAGAAGCTAAAGAAAGCAACTGCAAGAATTGAGGCCTTATGTCAACAAGAGTTTAGAATTTAAAATAAAAGGAAAAAAGTCAGTATGGTGTAGAATATAAACAACTGCTCTTTCTGAACTTAATTTATCTTAGACTAAGTTATCAATGTCTGTAAATAGGGTGAACCTCTGTCCCAGTTTGCCCAGAACAGCCCCAGTTTATATCTGTTGAGATGGCTTAGTTATAAATAATAGACCTTTTTATTCTTACATGTGTCCTGGCTTGGAGACAAATTATATGGTCACCCTAATGATAAACAAAGCTCTCTTTAAAGTTAATAGATTTGTATGAGGGATGAAAGTGAAAATGTTTTGATTTAGTTTTCAGTTATGGTTTCCTGAAGTGATGGAGTGAGCAGGCAGGGGGCATAGAAACCAGGGCAAAAGAAACCTAGACGATAATACCCTTGCATCTTTCCTCCAACTGTTGTCATTATATCTTTTGTCTTTTTTCGCTAGGCCTTCTCTGAAGTTATTTTGAAATGTTTTCAGATAAACAATTTAAGATTCCAAATAATTTCAGATTTTCTTTTATAGTTGTAATTTAGAAAAAAAGTGAGGAACTGGATTTCATATGACTTGTTTAAATTAATTAGAGAGTTGGGAATGGAATCAAATTTCACTTTATTCCATTGTGAAAATTATCTTGGTTAGTGTTTAAGAATAGACGCTAGCCTTCTGAGAGCAATCAACAATGAATTATAAGTAGGATGTGACCAAAGGATTCAAATTTTGTATGATGTAAAAGTTCTGATTCTCCCAAAGTTTAAAGAAACTGACAATGAGTTAACTTAAGAAACAGCATGTTAAAAAATATTTGTAAACAATGTTTATTTTTAAACATTTAAGCAAAATTTTTAATAAAATTAGAAATTTCAATTAATCTTATTACTTATGTTAATTCTTCAGAAGTTAAAATTTATACTTCATTGCTTGACGGTTTTTTTTTTGTCAAACACATGCTGATTAATGTGAGGTTGCTGTGAATAATAATGATTTTTGAGGTATTTTTCTTAGTAAAGCATGCATTAAGTTAATTACTTTATAAATGTATACGTGAAATGATACATTCAAGGTCTTTGGGAAAACAGGAAATGTAGAGTACTGGTATGTTTTGCTAGGAACATTATCTTCTATTTTGGTTTGCTTATTTTTCATGTAATAAAACTCTAAATTGTTCATTGAGGAAACACCTGTTTTACCTGATTTTCTTAAGTGTGCTGGATGGATTTTGGATGCCTTGCAGCAAAACTCTCATTAAACCAAGGATCCCATAATATGAGCTACAATGGCTGAATTATTACATCCAAGAGAATATTGTACTAAAACTTTGCTGCATCATGACCCTCAGGGGCTTTGCTATAGAATTACTTGTAAATGAAACCATTTTATGAAAACATCCTTCGTATGCTTCAAGATTTCACAGAATTGGATGAGAAGAGATACTTTGTTATAGACAAGGAATTGATTTGGAGAAGAAAACAAAGAAAAAAACAAATGTACATTTCTTGGGGTGTAAAAAGGTAAAGGAAAGGCTATTTTGAGCCTATTTTATTTATCCTCTATATAAACTGCCTGGAGAAGCTTAAATGACAGAAATATTCAAACCTTGTACTGCTATTTCCTTGCACCAATCAGTGTGTTATCTTCCTTTGGCACTGTCATTGGCATGTGTGGGGTAGCATGTGCCCTGAGCCAGCCCAATCAGAGTACTTTGAATACTGGGCTACACTTTTTCTCAGGAAGTTTGCACATCTTTTGCAGTCGAAGTCCTCCTACTACCTCAAGGGGAGCTGCTTTTAGAATAATCTTATCGGATACTCTTAGGATAATGATACTGATGATTAAACACAGAGACAGTACATTGTGAAGTTTTCAAGCTTATGACGACTTAAAGACTTTTGGTCAGTAAAAAGGCAAGGTCGTAGAAAGATTTTTATAACCTAAATAAAGTACCCATTACAGCGGGGTTCAATAAATATTTGCTTTCTTTTTTCATTGCTGATCAGTGTCCATTCTCTGGTCTTATCTCTACTTCCCCTTTTCAGTTGGATACATGGACTAGTTTCCTTCTAGCTTCCATGGTCCAGTGCCTGGGAATTCCCTATCTATCTCCCAAGGAACATGGGAAAACACCATTATCAACCTTCACACATTATGATGGCTGATGAGTGAACAGCACCCTGCTATCCCATGTCATTAAATAGGGCAGTTTTACCTAATCACAGAATAGCTGTACATGCTGGTCATTCCTTAATTAAGTACAAATTTCCTTTGAGGAAAACCAGATTTGGGGGCACAGGTTGTGGCAAATTGTATATTCCCAAAACGACCACAACAATTATTCTTTTCCTGAATGCTCTTCCAGAACTTTGCCACACCCTCAATAAAAGACAGGGTCTGTGTTTCTTTCTCATAAAGCTGGGTGGGCTTTTGTGACTGTTTCCAGACTAATAGAGTATGGCAAAGTGATGATATGGGAGTTCCAAAGCTAAGTCAGAGAGGGGATGCAGTTCCTGCGAGGCTCCCTCTCTGGGGATGCCTCCTATTAGAAACCAGCTGGTACATTGTGAGGAAGTACAGGCTACATGGAAAAGAACCAAGGACCCTTTCAGCCAACAGTCAGCACCAACATGGCAGTCATATGAGTAAGCTGTCTTGTAGCTGGACCATCCTGCCCTCAAATGAGCTGCCTCTCCTGATGCTGTGTGGGGCAGAAATGGGCTTTCCTTGCTGAGCCCTGCTCAGATTGCAGATTCGTGAGCAAAAATAAATGGCTGTTATTGTTTTTGGTGATTTGTTTTACTGTAATAGATATTAATCCTCACCACTTTATGAGGTAGTGATAGCATTATGTTCATTTTAGAGAAAGAAATAGAGGCATCCAATAATTAAATAACTTGTCAAGGTCATCAAGGTGGTAAATGATGGGGATGGGGACAGATTCTGTGTTCCTCAAAGTGCAGCTTCTCACAGAAGTTATAACACCCATTAATTAGACATGGTATGCTAGTGACTAGTGTTGATTCTGGAGACAAACCACCAGAATTTGAGTGCCCAAAACTGCAGAGCACTGTTCTTAGGTCCTGTGGGAATCAGCAGTGAACAAAACAGACATTCCTGCCCTCGTGGAGCTTTCTTTCCAGTGTATGAGGGACAATAATATAAAACCTTAGAATATAAAGCATTTACAACAGTGCCTGGATCATAAATGTAACATGAACATTGGATATTGGTATAATTATTGAACATGAAAAGACTGTGGTTATTATCTGTGACCCAATGTTATAAGCAGTATTGTCTGTTCATTTTAACAGCCATATTTCAATAGCTTGGATGGGAAATAACATTTGATTTGCATGAGCAGAATACAAGTCTAAAACAAATAATTCTAGCATGTTACTATTTACTACTAGTAAACACTACTAGTGTTTAATATTTAGATATTTATGATAGCCTCCAGGACCCTGCAGACCTATAAAGAGATGTCAAAGAGGATTAGGAATGTAATATTATAGATTCTAAAAAAGAAACTCCAACAGAATAATAAAGTAAAAATTTGAGTATCTGTAATATAACGGTGGGCAGGGAATGTGTCAATAATTAAAGTCAACAGATTGCCCTCAGCTTCCTGGTTCATCAAACCTTTTCCCAGAGCTGATGAGCAGCAAAATTGGCAGGTTTAAATCTTACTTCTTTTTATTGCTCCCAGGGAGACGCTAATGAATAATAATACACAAGAAGAGGCAAGAACCCAGGTAATCAGTCTGTTGTGGATGTTTAGAGATAAAAGAGACCTTAGTGACTCCTCTGGGTTACTTCCCTTGTCCTAAAGTTTAGAAAACTGGGGTTTGGAGATACTAATTGTCCTGATGGCACACAGCTGGTGAGTATCATGGCTGAAACAAAGTCCCAAGCTCTTGGCCTCCAGTTTTGTGCTTTGCTTATAGCTTTCACTGATTTTCACTCACACCATCTCCCACCTCTTCTCTCTGTATCTACAGCAACTAATCATCTGGGTCATTGTGCAAGCAACTGAGTTAAACAAAAACTAGATTTCTTTTTCATTATGATGGTCAGTAAACACAGGGCCAGAAAGAAACCTGATTTTTCTTTAGCCAGAAACTCAGAATTCCAGACTGTGTGCCCTTCTTCAAGTGACTGACTTCACATGGAGTGCCCTTCTGCTCTTTAAATTCTGAAATTGGCCATTTTTTTGATATTCTTTTATTTTTCTTTTCTCTTTTTTCTTTTCTTTTCTTTTTTTTCTTTCTTTTTCTTTTCTTTCTTTTAGGCAAGACAACCCCTGGTTGACCTCACAGATTGCAAGGACCTTGTCAGCTTACAATGCCTTATTTTACAATGCCTTATTTTATAATTACTTAATTAAGTATTTTTTTAAACCTACAGCACCTGGTGTTTCTAGGTGGTCTCTTATCCAAGTACTAACCAGGCCCGACTCTGCTTAGCTTTCAAGATCAGACAGGATCAGGCTTATTCAGGGTAGCATGGCCGTAGACTGAAACTGCCCACTTTTACAGATGAAGAAAGCCCATTCCTTTTCAAAGTTGTTGGAAGAGGTCATGGAGAGCACCTGGCTGTTAGTTAACTTATGAGTGCCACCTGGGTAATTGAAAGTTCAACCGTTGGAATGTACTTTCTGGCCACCATACACGCACCATATTTATTCCACAGTGGGAGCCATTTTCAAGGATGCAGCCTTGAGAGAGTAAGGTGTTGGATTTAATATGTGACTGACATATTCAGTTAAGGCCTCTGTGTTAACTTTTAAGGTTTTGGCAGGTGAATGTAGAGATCTACTCATCTTGCATAGCACAGGACAAGCCTTGCAAGTAAGTTCCTTTGCTTATCAAACCTGCCACCTACCAGTCTAGAGTGGTCTGCCTTCAGTCTTCTCCTTGCCCTCTGTGCATGGGGAGGAGGGCAGTTTGCGAACCATCACTGGTCCTGCGGCAAAGACATGAAGGCTCCCCTGACCACCATGGTTGAGCTATTTAGTTGGTTCACTTCCTCAACTTACCTTCTCTTTTAAATTGTAAGCTCCTTCAAGGTAGACAGGTATTACAGTGACTGGGACAACATAGTCTCATTCATGAGCCAACAAGCTGCACATATTGTCTTTTCTGGTTAAATAAGTTTTTACCATGTCCCTTTCGATATTTTGTAGCTAGCCATCTAGAGTTAAATTCCAATCAATGGCAGATTGTATGATCATGTTTTCAGAGTGTCAATGGCAAGAGTAATAAATAAACTACTAATATGAAATTGGCATTATAAAATGATTCATTCATTTTAGAAATACTTGACTCACTAGGCAACATATTAGGCTCCATGTTAAATAAAAAGCTAAATAACCATACATAGTATGTCCAAACCATATATTCTGTAATTCCTTCCCTGCCCCTTCCCACAGGACATAGAATTAGAAATAGGGCTGAAGAGGTATGTTGTCATAATTTTACTTTATACCTGTTCGTTGGAAATAAATATATACAACCAGCTGTGCTGTGTAACATGGAACACAATGTAGTCAGAAATAAGAGCTGACTAGTCAATTCTTTAGGGTTCTCTTCTTCTTTTGCAATTTTGAGCATCAGAACCTTGATTTTAATAGCCTTTTGTATCCATCAGTATATCAGTAACAATATTTGAAAGGGCTATTGAATTGCACATTTATAGTCGAAAGGCTTCATTGAATAAAATAGACTATACAAAACTATGAATTTATATATATTCTGAATTTTTGAGATTAACTTTAAATTTTTTCAACTAGGAACTGGTACCCTTTACTAAGATGTAGTTTAGAATTTTTTTGTTAATGGTATGAGTTTATTTTTTTTAATGCTCAGTTGTATTAAGTTGTTGACAGAATCAAATATGTAAGCAAACACTTCAATAAAATGTGATATCTTCTATAGTTGAGGTATATATAATGATCACATGGACAAAATCCTGAAGTTTTGTTTGGGAAATCAGAAAATTTCTTCACAGAGGTAAAATTTCAGTCAATGTTGAGAATAAGATATTTTCTACATGTATAAGTAGAAGTATGGAATCTTAAACTGAGTGAGTGGCATTGAATCAGTTACTTGCCATAGTTTATTAAATAATCATTTGTTGACCATATTCTAAATGCCAGACATTATGATAGTTGTTGGGGATTGAAAAAAAAATGAAGCTATAGTTTTAGATATCAAAGAGTTGCTTGTGGAGAAAGATAGAAATAGATAATTATAAGTTTGTGAATGACATGATATAGTTATGCACAGAGTTTCATAGTGATAAACATGGAGGATGTAAAGAACTTTGCATGTTCAGAGAATTAAGTATAATTGAAACTACAGGAATGATGCAAAGTCAGGTACAAGTCAGCCTTGTTGAGTATGAATATACTGAAGTATGAAGAACTTTGAATGCACTTAATAGATAATAGATTCTAGCTTGTCTTTGATGGAAAACTATTGAAAATGTTAATGCAGTTGGATTTGCTGTCGTTTACATATTACATCACTTGCAACAGTGTAAAGGGTACAGACACAAGTTATGAGACTATTGCAATAATTCGAACAAGAGAATGTATATCAAAACTGGCAGTAGTAGTGATGATAGAGAGGATGAAATTTTTATTAATTGATATGAAGTTAAAGCAGAAGGATAAATGTAGGCAAAATGAAAATAAAGCCTAAGTTACTGGATTTGCAATGAGTGAGACATAGAACATGTAGATCAAATGCAGTTTTGGGGGAAAGATGATGAGTCACCATCCAATGGCATTTTCAGATGAATATAATCTACCATCAATTTTGATTTAAGAGTTTGAAGACAGAATAATGCTGTGGGCAAATTAGGTGGTGGGGGGGACACAGAAAATGGAAATTAAGATAACACTGCTTGGGAAGTGTGCAGAGTGAGAAGAGAAGAGGGACAAGTGTAGCATTTTAGAAGCTTGAGACTTAAAAGGAGGGCTGAAGAAGATGAGCTTAAAAGGATGCTGAAAAGAAATAGCCATAGCGAGACGGGAGGAAGAAATAGAATGTTTCGTATCATGGAAATTATGAGAAGAAGGTGTTTCAAGGAATTGATCAACATATTATACTCTAGAAAGATCAAGTAAGGCAAAGGCTGAAAAACTGTCTATTGGATTTGATAAGTGGGTCATTGTTCGACAATAGAAGTTTTTTTCCATGGAGGGAATGGAGCTGTGTTATAAGGAATTAAACGAGAGGTCCTAAGTTGAGATTTTGATAGTGATTTCTTTCTATAGAAATTTTATGTGAATAGAACATATTAAAAATAGTGCTTATGCGGGTTGCATGGTTAAAAGAGATTTTTAAAAGATATGGAGATGGTGTTCATAGGTTTACAAACCAAGGATAAGGAAGAAACTAATGGATAAGGGAGGCTAAAAGATGAAAGGAGTAGAGATAATTGAGTGAAAAATATCTCAGAAGAGGTAGAGTGGGCTGAAATGAGGTTACTGATTTTTGTCTTCCTGTCAGTGCTGTTCCTATCCTATAACACACTGAGCCAGGCAGGTCACTTCTTTGTAAAACCTGAGCATTAATTTTGTTTCCATATGGTACAGTCTCTGTGGCATTGAATTAAACAAACAAACAAACGAACAAACAAACATAGCCCAGCTACCAAAAACTAAATTAAATTTTTATTGGTGTTTCTCTAAAAATACCTGGGTCAGGGAGAGTACAATCCTAACTTTGAGTAATACTTCTTAAATTTTATTTTTGATGTCTCTCCTCAACATTTTTTTCACAATATAGTATACAGAAAAGCATACTACCATTCCTTTTTCGACCTCACTTTTTTTGGCCAAAGTCATATACTTGAAACTGCCATAAAAATCTTTCCTGCTACCTCTCCTTTGTTTCCTTCTGATAGTGCTGTAACTGGTTTGAGCATTTGAGGAAAGGATACACTTGGCGGGCAGTGGTAGCTGGGTAGGTCCAGGTGTTGGAATTGGAGGCATTCAAAAGCAGATAGCAAGGCAGGTTTTTTATATATTAATTTTACAAAGGAAGAAGTGAGGTGAGGTAAAAATTAGTATTTCAATCTTTTTCCCAGAGCATCTTAAGAAGTTCTGTGATTCATCACAGTTTAGTTTTGCTGACCCTCTAGATGAGTGTTTTTTTAACCTAAAGTACTTAGTTATCTATTTATAAGCAATTATGTAGAGTAGTTTATGAGTCTAATGTCTACGACAGCTTTACCCAATATTGAGAAATGATAAATCCCCAAATACATTTCTTAATCTATATAATCATGTCTAACTTCAGTGAAATTTAAGTTATATTGAGTTATATATATTTCCAGTTTATGTTAAACAATCAAATTTTCCATATTTCTCAATAGCTAAACAACTTTTATGCTTAAGATATCCCTTAAGAACTTGTTAATGTACTTTTTACAGTGCTGTGTTCTGCAGAAAGTGTTGACATATGTCCAGATAAACAGATGCCAAAGCAGGGAAGAATATTGGGTGAATGAGTATTTTCATAAAATCTGATATAATTTTAACACAGGTAAAAAAAAAAATTTTATTTGCCCTTAAGGTAGATCTTTTTTAAGTAAATAATATCTAGAATTTCTTTTTATGTTGCTGTACCTATTGCTATACAGTTGAGCAAGTTAGATTGTAAGGAAATGATGGCGTTTGTGAGAGGAGAAAAACACCAGACACATAATCACCTAAACTTTGGACAGACCTCTGAAATGCAAGCAAATATAGCAATAAAATCACAATGAAATTATAAATTTATGGAGGAAAAGCTTGGAGGTTAATTTTACCCTTTAAAACCTCAATGAAGCACAAAATTCAGGGGAAAAACTAATAATTATGACTAAGAATTGTAAGATTTGGAACATCAACTCAGCAAATGAAGACATTACCACATGGCAGACATTAGCCAATAAAAGGCATCCAATCACTCTAAAATGAGCTCATAACACAAAATGTGAGCACTGTGGATTTCTGGAGAGATGGTGCATTTATGATAAAAAAAAAAAAAGAGTCCATTTATTACTTTCTGTGACTGAGCTCATTCAATCCACATTTACTGAGCATAGATAATGGCCTTGTACTTGGTGTGAGGAGCTTAGGAGGACTAACAAAGTTCATCAGGTACAGATCCTGACCTTAAGCAGATTATAGTTTAGTTGGAATGTGTGACTAGAGGGGAAAGAGACAAACAAATAACTATAAGATAGGAAGATATGCAAAAGATACAAATAAACTTCTATAAAAAGATAGAGGAAGGAGTGTGAGATCAGGGAGGAGGCAGAATTTAGGATGATCTTCAAGCAGAAGCAATTGAACAGAGCCTTACAGCATACATAATATTATTTATTTTTTATTTTAAATTTTCTCAAAGTACATACTATCTCATTAAATTGAAATGCCACAATATACAAGTTTATAAGTTTTCAAATGGCAATTTGATATCAAACCAACACACTTTAACACATGAATCAGAACAAACAGAGGAGTATAGAACTCATTGATGGTTTTAAGTCAGCATAAGCTAGTTTATGCACCAGTGGCAAACTTCCATTATATCTCAGTGACTTATGAAAACTACAGTTTAGACAAGACAGATTACATACATGTAGAAAGGTAACTTTGGACAAAGTATGAAGAGTGGCTTGGAGGCAGAGAGAACCTTTGCAAGACTCCTGGGAGAAGCTGGAGCATGTAATGATGAGGGTTTGAATCAAAGCAGTAGCAGCGTGACTGAATAGGATGAGATGGATTCAAGAGATTTTCATAGGTAGATTTAATTGGAATTACTTGAAGTAGAAACTGAGTGAGAAAGGAAGCGTAAAATACCCATCTAGCTTGGTTGAATGGCTGTATGGTGACTCTATTAACTGACAAGGTGTTGTTTTCCCGGATGTAATAACAGGTCGGGGGGAATTGGTTGCGGTACTTGTAGGAAATCACTTGCAATATTGACCAAACAGTTAGAAATACAAATTTAGATCAAAGATGAGAGCTAGGACTAGACATGTATATTTGCGAATACTCAGATAATAGTCTCAAGGTGATGGTGGAGGCTGTGGGATGGCTGAAATTCTTAACTTTATCATTTGCCAAGACCATGTTTCTAAGTAAGGTCATATTCTGGCATACTGGTGGTTAGGACTTCAACCTCAGAGTTTTGTGAAGACAAAATGTAACCCATGATAGGCTTCTTTTACCCACTCTTCCTAGCATGTCTTAGAGGCATGAGAAAGAAGCAAGACAACACCAGGCTGAGAATTAAGGGGAGCTAAAAAAGCACAGGCTATGAACATAGACTATTTGTTTGAAACTTTATCCATTACAAGTCAAATGGTGAGGCTGGGGCTCCATGGAGATATAGTTTCCAGAATAAACTACTTAGCAGTTTGCCAAAGAATTATTCAAAGTCTATGATATCTTAACAGTGCTTCCTGCAAGATTATTTCTTTAAACCAAAACATATGGTTTTGCTAATTTGGTGAATAATGGCACATATCACAAGAACAAGAGTTAGTGGTCATTCACTTTGCATCTCGTATAATGCGCTCTTTTCTGATGAAACTTAGAAGCTTGAGTTTGAAAAATGATGTGTCTAAGAGAGTATGGACTAAGCAATTTTAGATATGGCAGAGCAGTAAAAAATATTCTTGCCATGGATTCATTGGAGGTGCAAGGACACAGATTAACCTTGGGAGATATATTACAGCATTTATATTTTCAAAAGAAAGAAAAGACTTGGTATTTAAATTCTCACTTTTATTTGAGTAGGGAAAAATATAAATCTCAAGATGTCTGAAAAATATTAAAATGTTCACAGAATTAACTGGTAGTGATAATATCAAATGTCACATTTCCACTTCATCACATATTGGGAAAAACTGAAATGTGTAGCCAAATGGTAGCATACCAGACTCTTCAATGCATTATGGTGTGTTAATTTTATACCAAAATTACTGGGTGGAAGTATGTGTATACGATTTTGTTTTGGGTCTTCAATGATGTGGTTTGTGATTTGCAGTTGGATTTTAAAAAAAGAAATATCAAAGAACTAAAGTGTTTTTGTAACAGAATTTTAATAGTGTTTATCTTTCAGGGGCATTTGTTTATCCTTATTTTCTATTTTCACTTGTTTTTGGGTTTATAAATAATACATGTTGAGAGGGCAACCAATTGAATATATTTTTCCTAAATATCATACATTAAAATCAGTGATGCTTCTAAAGCATTAGGATTCTGAAAGAGCGGCTTCATATCTTACTGTTTTTGTTCTTTTTCAATTTGTTTAAGTGGGATGTACTGTTGCTGGTGGGGGGCAAGGGATAGTAATGATGTAGACAGACATTGAACTTATCTCTACCCTGGAGAAAATTTAGAGCATCCAGCTATTTATATGTAGTACATTTTCCACAAATGTCCATAGAGTGACCACAGTGGAAATTGAGCTTGTGGTGTAGCTGTGTCTAGTATTAATTCCCTATCATGCTTGCCTGATATTTTTCAATTGGTCATGGGGACTTTACTGTTGCTTCTAAACCTTGTGCTACGTACTGAGCCCTTTCCTTTCTTTTCCTGTCTGACAAGTGGAACAGCATCTGTCTTTGTTTCACCTACATCTGTACATTGCTCTCAAAGCAAAATGACTAAACCTTGTTTTATGAGAAAACATTAAAAATATTAAATCAGAGGAGAGTCAGTAAAAAGAATACTAGATTTGGAGTTAGAAAACATAAGATTATATGTTCTTTAATCCTCACTAGGCTGCTTGTAACTGTGTATTCTTAGACAACATATTAAACCTCTTAGGAAGCCATTCATTCATTAATCCATTCACTTATTCATCTACTTCTTTCCAACAAGCATTTAAAGAATGTTTCCTGCATTTTAGGCACTGTGTTAGACACAGAGGATGTTAAGATAAAAACCACAGATACTTCTCTTAAACAGTTCATAGGCCAGTTGGGAAAATAAAAAATTTATGATAGGAGTGATGAGTGTTAGAGATAATCATCTATAAATATAATTTCTAATGCTCTTTTTACTTCTATAATTCTATGGTTCTAAATCTATAAAAATCCTAAAAGTTGTTCACATGGTTTCGACTTTGGGATAAAACAGGCCTAGAGATATAAAGATAAAAAGTATGTTTCCTCCACTTAATAGGCTCCTGACTTGAAAGGAAAATGGATGAGTAATTGAATGTGTGTGTGTACCTTACTTGCTCTTTGAGTTCTTGGACCACAGCGTTTTTCTCTTATTGTAGGTGATTAATGGCAACTGGGCACACTAGACTACAATTTGTTCAAAACAAGAGAAATTTGGAAGTGAGTGGCAGCACATGTGATGCTAGATGGAGGAGGGAAAGAGACAAAATTTCGTAATTCTCATTTCCATATGTGGTTAGAGAAGCAAGAGGAATTATCAGAGAGACAAGAAAGCAACAAGACTTCAGAAATGTATTTGGTATTTCTTTCTAAACCCAAATTCAATTTATAAAGGGTATAGGCAACCCATAATTTATAAAAAATACATGGCAGAAACTGAGTCATAATAACTGTTTCTGATTCTCTGCTATAGACACCAGTTAGGCCTTGATGGAATTATTATTTCCTTGTATGAATAAAACTCTTCAGGCGGTCATGATAGTTAATAAATATCACTCCAAAAGTCACCTCAAATTATTTTCAACCATGGTTTAAAAAAAAGACAACTAGTAATTCTTCAATAGGTAGTCTTTAAGTGTAGTAGGGATCATATGATTAATATATTTCTGGTAAAAGTCAGTGTTTAATCAGATAAACAGAATCCACTTGAGGAATTTCAACCAGAGTAAATTGAATATAGTTGCAAAGCATTGGAAGGGCTGGAGGCACTGATGGGGTAAGGTTACATAGACAGTAGTACCTACATAAAAGCATTATCACCCCTAGGCCTGGAAGCCCAAAGGAGAAAATGATATTACCTAGAGTTCATGTGCTACTGATGAGGCTGCAGATGGAACTGAATTACCTGAGCACAACTTGGATCCACACTTACCTGTCACTATTGCTGCTGCTGAAACTGCCATTAGAATCTGGAAAAAATGACTTTTTGTTTTCTCCAGCTTCCTACTGTGGTTCCTACAAGCAAGACTTAATAGAAGCCAGCTGGCCAAAGAGTCTGGGAAATATAGTTTTGCAGGCTTCCTGCCCCTGAGATACAGAAGAGGGTAAAAAAGAAAAAAGAGTTGAGAGACAACATACTCTCCAACATACTTCCCATTGTCATTTCTTTTCTTGATAATCTGGTTTATTTTCTTGAAGCTTCTTTACCACTGTTGAGCTAGCGAAGGGAAGGAAGAGGATATAACATGGTGACTGTTCTTGACAGAAGGGAAAGAAAATTAATAGGTTCAAGAGGGAAGACAAAAGGGATGTGAACAGCAAGAGGTCAGATAAGAATGTCCTTGAATTCATGTCATGGGGTTCAAACCCTTTGGGTTGGAGTAAAGTGAGGGCTAGCAGAAAAATTAAAACTAAAATTGTGGAATTACATGTATTTAAGGACTTATTCTATGAAAATCACAAATTCCGTGAAGTTCCATGTTTATCATGGCACAATGCTAGTATGGTCCACATGATTGGTAAATTAAGAATGACCGGAGGAAGCACCTAGACAAGAGAGCTCAATAATGCTTCTGGCTTCCCATGACCCATGGGGGTACCTAGGGATTCCATGAGCTCTTGAATCTCCTATTACTAAGAGAATCAGTGGAATGTAAGAAACCTGGGATCAGAGCAAGAATGCTACAGAGGGACCTTGCTACAGAAAACTGTAGTAGGATCTAAGGTCTGTGAGAATGGTGCCACCATTACTCCCCCATCTCCAAATCCCCAAAGTACCAGGTAGTATATAACATAGCATATTGGATGATAATACAGGATAGTCAGTTAACTTGATATAGTGGGGAGCAGATCAGCAGAGGCCAGCAAAGACCCAGTTGCTAGCACACAAGCCTGAAGTCCTTCCCTTATCATAGTGAGGACAAGAGATCATTTTCTTATACCCAGAGAGCATATTGGGAGAAAGAAGGAGGTGAGATCCCTTTTGAGGAGAGAATTGGCCTTCATAGTTTTAAAAGCAGTCTCGTCAGGAGTCCTTTAAAGTTCAGACTAGAAGATACCAATATGGGAGCTGCGGATGAAGATATGATGAGTTACACAGTGGAGAAATGCATTCATACCACATAAGTTTATTCTTTGGAATGTCATGTTTCTGATATTATGGAAGACATAATGCTCATAATTGGTTATAATAAATGACAAAATTTTTCTATCTTTTTAGATAGAACATTTAAATTTCAATCTGTTCATGATATATGAAGTAAAATAGTCCCAGAAAACTACTCTTGAATTATTTGTATTTATTATTTCATGTGATATAAAACAATTAAAGCTAATTTTTAAGAGCAAGTTTTTATTTTGTAATTATTAATTATTTATACTATAATGAGGAGATCTATGTGGTATTTTTAAGAACCTGTAGAAAACACAATCTTTTGTTTTAAGAAGCTCATAATGTAAAATGATTCATTTATTTGTAAGGATAGTGTTATTGTAAGAAGAAAAGGATAGTCTTTATTAAGGTTTATAAGCTAAAGGAGAGGAGATTGTTTCCATTTATTTCTATCTTTTCATAATGCTTTTGTAATGGGAACAAATATTAAAATGATCCATTCTTGTCAAAATGGGTATATTCAGATTTGGACAACTTAATAAATAATAACAGAATTTCTAGGATCTCCACTTAGCTATGGGATGTTGACCCTTGAGATGCTACACCACTTTGGAATAATCCAAAAGCCCATAAATTTACATTCTTATTTTTTATTTATGCTTGTGGCAACTACAATATTAAATTATATTAGATTACTACTTAAATAAGTAAAATAATTTAGAAGTAAAATTTTTATATGTTTATGTTTAGACTCCTATATGCAATCTATACACAGTAGTTATTTGTATCCATAAATGCATGGTAGTTTCATAATGAGTTAGCTTATAGTTTTATGCATTCACTTCTCAGGCTGCTTGAGCATCATTTTGTGCTGGCTGTTATGTTATTGGGTCACCATAATACTAAACTGCAGGACATTTTAGCTGATAATTCCTGAAAAGTGCTTACTTTTGAAATAAAAAGCAAAGCAAAAAAAAAAAAAAATCAAGCCACAATGCTGACTGAAAAAAATATTTATATTAAACCCCTCAGCTAGATTCTCAGACACATCACTGCTTAAAATGCAGTCACCTGACAAAAACAGTTCTAATTATTACCCCCTTGGGCTAACATTTTTCAGAGTGACTGGCTAAAATGCACTTCAGCTCATAATTTCTGTCTCTGACAGTGGAAGACATAACCTAGTTTCCTCTAATGCAAAAGTCTCTAATCTAGAGGGCAAGACCCTGCTCCGTATAACACTGAAGGGAGAAAATGCAATTTGAGCACAAGGAAATTGCACACATAGTTTGATAGTTCTACCACTCTCAGAATTTTTTTTTTCCTCCTTGGGTTTAAATGTCTTGTTTTATTTTATACTAAATTATGACCTGGCTGAAATTGCTATGTTTTTTTTTTTTTTGGTCATATTCTAGAAACCTCTTACTATAAAAGTGAAGGTTATACTGTAGTTCTATACTTTCATTTTTTTTTCAGGAGTTGGGACTGTTCACATCTTAACAGTTCAACAGTGAAAACATTAAACGTTACTGTGCTTGCTACAGCAATATTTTTTTCATCTTGAATAATAGCTCTTTTGTCTTGGCAAATGGGGCATATATACTGCATGAGAAAAAGGTAATTAAATTGTTTTGAAATGACAAAAGTGCAGTTTTTTGACTTGGACTAATAAGGAATAATTCCATTGTTGAATCTATGAACAAACTTTTATGATTGCTGGGAGAGGTGAATTAACCTCAGATTGTTCTGGTTCAAGTCACAGGCAGAGGCTGAGTAGTACATTGCCTTGAAACTGATAAGCCAGAAGGATAAGGAAGTTTCAAGGAAGTAAGTCAGGAGTCTTGCAAAGAAGGCAGCTATTAGCGTATGGTACTGGAAATTTTCATTAACAATTTTTATTTCTGCGAATGGAAGAGACTTTGTCTCTTCTCTGTCTCTTTCTGCTGACAGCTGCTGCTTAACATCCTTCTTCCAGTGGGAGGGCAGCCGGATGGTTACACGTGTAGCTAAAGCCAGGATGGTTCCTTAGCAAGCAACCAGGACATCAGTTTCCTCCTGGAGACTGCACATGTCACCTTCACGTCTCATGCATCTTCCATCATTTATGTGAATATATCAAGGGGCTCTGGTATAAGGCACTAGGCTATGAAAGTGCAGTCTAACCCATGACTGAGAACAAAGGCTGCCTTCAGCTACGAATGATTCACTACTATAGTATAGAATACTTTCTTTTTTCCTCCAAAATGACTTAGAAATCTTAAGATTCAATGATTAGACTTCTATACTCAGAAAATAAAAGTGAAAGAATAACATAGAAAATAAATAATTTTTTTAAAAAACTGATTTTGATTAACACTTACAAAATTACTATATAGAAAGGTTTAGCAGTGTTTAAGATGAACTTGTAATTTCAGGAGAAAGGTTTATACCCAATAATTCTCATGCATGCTTCTGTAACTTATTGCTCCCAAATTACTCAGCTTCCATCAGAAGATATCACAATCTTATCAGTCTTATCACTAATATTGGTGCCAGTTTGGACAAAGTGAGTAAATTATTTAAAAGTTTATGTGACTATATCTGACAGGTACTTTAAAATATCTTGTGTGGCTCATTAACTGGTTTAATTCAATGAGTTAATAAAGAGGTATATAGTTCAGTTCTAGAAAATTGAAACATTGATTTTATTTTCTAGTCATTAAATTATAAACATCAACATGTTTTTGAAAAGGTTATTGTTTTCCTAGTACCCTGTGCCATCCATGTCGTTGGAAGCAAATAAGAATAATGAACAGGATTAGGAAAAATTTTATGTTTAACTGTATAACCCCGAGATGGCAGTGAAGTGTCCCTATCTTTCTCCGCCACTTTTCTGTTTAGGAAATTGGCTGTGTCACAACCAAGGTAGCATTGAAAATATGGAGAATGGGCACAGAAAGGGCATCTGTGGTGTTAATTTACAACATTTTGAGGAAACTCAGTTTTCAGAGTATAAACACATTTGGCAGCTTCTTCAAGATATTAAAAGTTTTCTTAAAAAAGAATGTATTTAATATTGTATTTTAAAATTAAGTTGTCAGAAGAGGATACATGCTAAATTTTGAATGCAAGAAAATAGTTCACAGTAAAGAATAATTATGCACTGAATATAATATTCTGAAAAATATTTAGATATTAAACTTATCTTCATTGATAGTTACAGGTCCACAGGAATACATCACAATCTATTCTTTCTTCTATTTTAACCTCACAATATTATCTCTGTGGGACTTAAAATAGTATATCAAAAAACTTGCTTCTAAGTTGTTTAGTTAGGTCTATCTTTCATAACTTAGTAGTTTCTAAATATTTTTAGATTTGGCTGTTTGATATTGTTAAAACTATTATAAAATAATTTTAGTAATACTGTGTCAACAGGATCTTTGGTATTTTTAAAATATACATCTATTAATTGTTTTAAAATGTGAAAGTTATTAAAAATACTTCAAAAATTAACTAAGATTAATGGCCTATCCATTCAGTACTAGTACTCCATGTAGCATTTATTGAGGGCTTACTATGTTCCTGGCACTTTTTTTCGGTGCCATATGTATATTATTTCATTTAATCCTTAAAATAATCCAATGGATAAGACATCATTTTAAAGTCCATTTTTATTGATGAGAAAAATGAGGCACAGATAAGATATGTAACTTGTCCAAAGGCACATGGTTGATAAGTAGAAGAGTTTGCATAAAACCCTAGGTAGCTTGATGCTATATTCTTTGCCACTATATTTTATTTTATTGATTTATACTAGTTAATATTGATTAAAAAAGTTTTTTTAAGGCATGAGACTTTTTTTTTTAAATGTAGGAGTGTAAAACTAATTGATAGGAAGATGGCTCTGTAACCCAATGCTCATAGCATCAACCTCTGTCCTCCATCACTGATCCTGGAACTTGGTAGCAGTGTGGGGAATACACTGCATCTTCACAAACAGAGCTAAACAGTATGCCATTTGTTGGGAGAACGCTAAATATGAAGGCAACTTTATATATTTTCTCTAGCGTTTTTGTAATATTTTTGCATCATGGCAAGAGAATCGATATAGTTAATTAAAATATTGACCCACTGACATCAAGAATGTCATATACTGCAATTGCATATTAAAATTTATTTCTTGAGAACTAAAAATCATGCCTTTTAAAAAAATAGTCACTGGTTTTCACTTTTTGATTAAAATATGAAAGAATTCTTCCAGGAAGAATTTTATTTTGACCTAATGATGTTTGAGAGATCAACTTAAACTTTGATTCATTTTTCACACAGCAGATTCATGGTGGCCCCTCAGCTGATGTCAGTGAGGAAACACTGTGAGGAGCCCTTATTGTCGACCAGGGGTCGGCTAAGGGAGCAAGGTAGCTGAGGTCTCTAAGGTCTACTACCAATTCTCTAGCTCTGAAAAGAATAGAAAGCAGAAAAAAGTAAAGTTCTTTTTTCAACATCCTTTTGAAAGGATTATTTTCATTTCCAGACTTCATAAATATTAGAAAGTTAGCATAGAGGCAGTTAATATTCCTGATTCTTTTTTGGTATTAACATGTAGTAATTAAAATCTTGTTAAAATTTTTTGTCACCAAGTGAGAAAAGATAATTCTATTGTTTCTTACATTTATTTTTTGGAGAGAAAAGCAATAATGATCTTGTCATTAGAACCTGTAAAATAAAATCCCAATAAAATTTATGTATACAAATCTATGAAAACCAATAAAAAGAAAATACTTGCATAAATACCCTATTAATGGATACCATTTTCCCACAATTCCAAATTCATATTCTTCAATGAGTTTTGTTTCTTTGCTATCCAATTTGAGTGGTCATACTTGGGCATATATATTTTATACATATATGCAAATATACATAACAATGTAGTTTGAGTTTTTAATTAATACAAATTTCAGAGGCCAGCAGTTGCTTCTTTTATTTAGCATTTTACTTTAATCTAGTATTATTTATGCTTTCTACTCACTTCTGTATAGAGTACAGTAAACATTTGAAAGGTATTTTGTATGGCAAGTTTGTGTATTGCAATTTTTGAGCAATGGAAACATCCCCCTTAAATAAATGAAAACATATCCCAGAAAGGGTATGTTTCCAAAGATCTGAGTGCCGCTGTGCATTCTTGCTCAATTTAAACAAACTAAACTTCAGTTAGTCTCCCCTCCCCTAATGGGAACCCCCACTGGGAACATTGTTAGGTTACCACCATGGACAAGGCCTCAGTACAGCTGGATCTGTAAACAAGACCATAATCCGCATGAAAGAATGCTCAGAGTTTTGGCAGCACTCACAGTGTTGTTAACATATTGTGCCAAAGCAATAACAAAGCCATCATTTTTAAGTTTGTTCACGGATTTGTATTAATCAAGAAATTTTCCAGAAATTACTTCTAAATGAGGAACCTTCCAGAAAGTTACCATTTAGCAAGACAGTTTCCAGATGCCTTTTTTTTTTTGCTTATCTGCAACATATTCTTCTAAATAAATTACAAATTTGTGGAAGTTCAGTTGAGACAGAAAACACATTGCTGCTGTGTTGGCAGAAGGAGGCTCCCTTCAGTTTACTCCCTGTTTCATCAAAGCCTGGCTGATGCTTAGGTCATTTTTTTCTTATTAGGAGGATGTGGCCAGGCCATCTAACTTGACATTCTGGTGCTAAACATTAAGTATTGGTATTTGGATCAGAAAAGCAATTATTACATTACAGTCAGAACTGCACACTAAGCATTTAGGAAAAGACCAGTAGAAGGCTGTTGGACCTTTGTTGAAATTTAGTTGTTGGTTTTTATTGGCATTTAGGCAATTAAATCTCTCAAATTCAATTTTTTTTTTCAATTTAGACCCTCTTTTCAAACCTTGTGCTCAATTGAGTCTTCTGCAAACTATTATGACTGTAGGAAAAAATGAAGGGAAAAAATGAGGACATAACAATACAATTAGAGATGGTAGTGGGACAAAACTAAAATTTTTGAACACTGCATTTTTCTTAAATGTTTCTAATAGTAGTTTTTCATGTAAATTTTGTGTGATTTAATAAAGTCTGGGTAAAATAAATTTTTAAAGTTTGCTAAATATTTTAAAATGCAGGTAGATGAAAGATTCAGCCTTAACAAAGTGCACATGTGTGGCTCCAGTGTTAATCACTGTGTATGGACTCAGAGACTTGTGAGTTGAGGACCCATAAGTGAGTCTACCAGTACTGGTTATGGGAATTTGGGGCTACCTCAGGAGATCCAGATCAGTTCACCAAAAGCTGGTTTGATCCCAACTGGCCATGACTCAGGCACCACCACCCATGACTGGAAGGGCAGGGCTGGGTTAGCTCCAAGTCTGCCTGGGAGCTTTAATACTCTAAGCCAAAAAATGTTGCTTGCCTAAGGCTCTGGTTGTATTTGATCATTTATTCATATACTCTATATCTTCTGGATGACATTTTTATTTTTTAAAAAGGAAACTCTTTAGAGTTATAACTAATAGTAAATAAGCCCTTTCACCAGCTGAAGACTACCCCCAATCTCATGTATTCATTCCTTTCCTTTTGAAAATGTAATGTTCCTGGATGTCTCCCCAAATATCTAATATGGCGCTTTGTATAGAGTAGACTTTACATGAATGCTTAACTATTTTTGGAATATTTATGATTTCTTAAAAAAAAATCTGTCTCTGAAATATATAACACTGGAAGGTACTTTAACTCTTTGAGACCACCAGCAGTCTACTGAGTCAATTATTGCTCAAATTGAATTAATACTACTCCAACAGTCTCTTAGAAAATGATCTTACCTTGTTATGGCAAGATCATAGTACATAAGTAATGAGCACTGTAAAGACAAAAAATAATGACAGAATCATAGCTATAATTTTAAAATTTATAATTTTTCTTCAAAAACAGAAAAGCTAGCTTGGCAAGTTCTTTATGGTCATTTTGACAATCTGCATCCTCACCACAAAGAACATAAACTGGATTTTTTTTCTGGGGATCTGACTACATTGTGATTTTTCACTGACATATTGATGCTGATAATTTTTTCTGTGTATATTATTGTTTCTCTAAGGAATACATGTTTATCCTGTATCTGAATTAACTTTCCTTTGAATGGTCTTTTGCTATGTGAGACTGGATTCATTGACTTATTTCTTCAAGGGAGCTTTCATCGAGGAGAACGCCCTTGTTTTCGCTGATTGTGACCCCATGATGTGGGGGCTTTTGTTTCCTTTTCTATCAGTCAGTGGTCACATCACATTACTCATGTGGCTATGTGGGTTTAAATAACCCAGAATAAAAATTTCCAAATACTTTAAAAATTGACTGAAGGTGAAGTAAATCAATAGTTTAGAATTTACCAAATCTTTTATATCATCAAAGACTTATGAAAATTAGTAAGATAAACAAAATATTTAGTTCAGGTAAGAGAATTTTAAAAATCACACCTTGAAATTTTTTTTATTTTTTAAATTACTGATTTATTTTTTAAAAAGATTTCTTTAATATTATCCTTAACATTCATAATACTTAATTTGTGAACAGAAGACACTATAGATCAAGATGCATCCTAAGAGTAAATTCAAGAAACAAGCTGGAAAGAAAAAGAGCTGGACACAGACATAAAATGTGATCTAAATTCCACCAACTGAATATTTTCAAAATTGTAGATTAGAGCGTTATTGTTGAAGATTCAGAATGGTTCCCTGTATGCTGTGACAATGGCAGATTGTCGTTTAGTGTTTTAATTACAAAACTTTAGGGTTGCCTTAGTTAATATTAGATAAGATCTATTATTATTTAATAGAAAGAGCAATGAGAAAATATTGTTTGCAGCCAACCAATGTTAAATTAAAGAGGCTCTTTCCAGTAAACAACAGATTCCAAAAGCAGTTATAGCCTCTATTGTTTCTCATGTACTCAAAAAGCAAAAAATGAGCCCCTAAAAGCTGAAGGCTCTAACATGTCAATCAACAGAGAATGTAGCAACTTCCCATCTCAGCTACTTTTGCCTACCTATCATCCAGTATCCCATCACAATTTTACATTAAAAGACTCTTTAGGAGTTTTGCTTTAAAAGTTATAACTTCCCCAAACAAATATTGGTCTACATGCCTTAATCACAATTTCAGAAAGAAAAAAAAGATAAACACTTTTTCCTGTTACTATTTATACTAATGTGTTATGGGAGGATTCAAAAATTTAATAAAAAGTTTAAATTGTAGGGAGAAATAGAAGTAGTGATTATGGAGAGTAATCAGGGATAAGAATGGGAAATTTAAATAGGAAAAAGGGACAGCTCTGGTTGACAGTGGAAAACTTATGCTGATTTTATTTTTTAATCAGTGTGGTGACTGATGGAGTGATCGTGATACACAAGGTAAAGTTCCTAATAAAGTGTTTCTGTGACCTACCTTAATATTATGCTCATTTTAATTAGCTGATTAATTAATTAATATTACTATGTATTTACTGGATACTGTATTTGGGTAATGACTGGCCAAAACAGAGAAGGTCTCTGCCTTTATAAAATCTATGATTTAGTAAGGGAGCAAACAAACAAGTAAATTATATTTAATTATAAATTGTGATAAGTGCTAATTTTGTGACCTTTGATAACCTTTGAAACAAGTAGTGCTTATTCTTGTGTTTCAAGTTTTCCTCCCCATTCAGTATCTTATAACATTTATTTATCTCTTATGGGCATTGTGTTAAATGCTTTCTGCATTATCTTATTTAATTATCACAAGTTAAGGGGATATGTACTACTGTATGTATATATATATATATATATATATATATATATATATATATATATATATATATAGTATAGTTAGGTAACATTCTCAAGACATACTGCTGATTGGAATAGGGAATGAATTTAATCCCAGAGCTATTAGTCTGTAGGGCCTTTTCCCTTAACGGCTTTGCTATACCACCTTTCGGATTGGAGAAAAAGATCTAGGATCCAATTTGTTAACATTTATAATTAGCTGATATTTTGTCATATATATTTAAATCTATGAACATGAACAAGGACTCAATCAAGGGAAGAGAATTTCTCCACTGAGGGTCATCTTTACTATATTATTTCTCTCATCACACAGCTGGGCTGTGAATGTTGCTATAGAAAATCACAACACTGTTCTGACTGGATCTGTGCAGAGTCATGCTTTCTAATTTTATGCCTACTCACAATTCTTTTGCTGACTCCCTATCACATTTCTTACAGCAGCATTTCTACCCTATTCTCCCTCTCAATGAAAGCCCTTACTTCTGGCTTGACTGAGTTTCAGGTTTGGAAGTGTGTTCTGTTGGGGAACTTCCTTCTTGGTCCTCTCGTTTCTGTAGTTCCCAGGAGATAATAGTATGAGAGCAACACTTCCTGTTTTCTCCTTCACTCCTTACCCTTATCCATGAGAATTAGTGATTTAGTTGATTGTTGATACAAGTAGAGTCCAACATCCTGCGTTCTTTTATTGAGAGGATTGGATATTTCAATTCCCTGCTCCCTTTGCTTACCCTTCTTCTATGTCTTCCAGAGTAGCCTATCCACAGGGTGAATGTATTCTCTCTTCCATACAACAACTTACTGTTTATTCTACATATGGCAACAACATCCATTTACATAATGTAGCATTTACTCTGAGAAACTTACTGATCTAGGGTCTGAGGGGAGTATAAAGACGTCTAAGACCATTGTGGTCCTCAAGGACATTCCACAGTAATTGGAAAATTAAAGCTAATAATATAAAATAAGGCCTATAAGTATAGAAAATATGTATGTTTCTAAGAAACACAGACTATGGAATTCCAGAGAAATAAGAGATTACTTTCAGTACAGATGATCAAAGGGAGAGGTTCCTTTTCATGAGATGATCAGAAAGACATTCCGACTTCTCTACAATCTGAATACTGTAAACTTCTTTGATCTTATATGCCATCACTCCTCCATGAGAATAGAAGATAGTGCCTCAATTTTTCAATTAATTTTTATAATGCTACAAGGAGGTATTCTTATGTCAATTTTATAGACACAGAGCCAACTAAAAAATTAAAGTCCTGAGAGGCTAAGTATTTTGTCCAAAGTCACATAGTTAATAACTGGTAGAAAGGAAAACCCAAGCTTGCCTATTTTTATGTCCTATTGTTTTTTGTTTTGTTTTAAACCAGGCCACCCTTTCAAACTCTTTGATGTAGGCAGAAGAGCAATGGGTAAGATCAAGACAGTCAGGTTTTGAGTCCTGGATCCACTATTTCCTAGTCATGTGATCTTGGACATTTTCTCTCTACTCTTTAGTGTCTTAATTTGTAAGAGATGGAGATGAAAACTCTTGCTTATTCCAGGAACTTTGGGGAGTTTAAGATGGGATAGGGCATCTGTGTGTTAATGTTTGAACAAGGATTTATTTTAGCTTAGAACTATATGAATACCCACACTCTTACCTGAACAGCATGAAGACAGATTGGGTTCCCAGGAACCAGACTGTGAAATAGGGCATTGCATGCTAAAGTTTTATTCAAGAATGGTTTTGGGAAATATGCTTCTAAGAAGTAAGCAAGGCAGTACTGGGCGAGTGAGAAGCTGAATAGCTGTGCAGTTACGAGCGAGGCCCTATCTGATCATCACAGGCATTCTGAGGCTGAATGACCCTTCAGAATTGACTCAAAGGAGCCAGAATATTTTTTTCCTCAAATAAGCCAGTCCCTGGCTGCAGATTGCCCATTGGGAGGGACTATAACCTTGGGCAGGTTAGTGCCCTGCAGCTGAAGGCAATCTCTAGTGAGGGATGCAGCAGTTAATATTGATTTTCCCAACATCCTGCAATAAGTGCATCAGTCCTAAAGAGGAGATCTGGCTAGAGCACCACAGGATCCACTTCAAAGACATATGACACTAAGAGCCCTGCTGTGCTCTCTCAGTACTTTCTCCTGCTTCTTAATTCTTCTAACGTTATAGTGCATGCTATCCACTAAAAAGCAAGCCAGTTAATATCAGTATAACTCTGCATAACTCTTCTCAGTCTACTAAGTGTGTTCACATTTTGAATTAAAATGGCCAGTTAAAAACAATAACTCAATTTAGTCAAAACATTTAAACCAACTTTGCAGCATTAATGTCCATCTGTCTATCTATCATCTATCTATCTATCTATCTATCTATCTATCTATCTATCTATCTATCTATCTATCAATCATCTATCATCTATCATCTATCCATCCATCCATCCATCCAGTCAACAGGACCAATGTAAGGTTATTTATTCCCTGATCTACTTTTGTAGTGACTTGGTCTTGTCTTGAGGCAGGTCTTGTACAGTATGACCTTGGTTGAAAGATCACATTTCTTATAAGTGCAGACATGTGTGATGTACATGGTATTTATCATGAGTATTTGAACTCTAACTCTGATGTTATTTCAGAAATGCAAGGTATATTAGACTCAATTCATTTTTATTTCATTTCATCTTTCCTACTTTAAATTGCTATAAAATTTAATAAAAACAAAATACATAGTCTACTTAAAATAGTTACTATACTGAATTAACCCTCAATTGGGAACTACATAAAATTCAAAATCCATTTATATTTTTATACATTTTTAATGTAAATATTTGTACTCATTCAGTATACTCTTTACTTTTTATATTTATTCCATCACTATAAAATTAACCTATCTTTGAAATTTAACATGTAGCAAAATATAATGTTTGAGATTACTTGTTGCTCATGAATGTCACTTTTTTAACATTCCCAATTCCCTTCTTGTTTTGTGTTGTTTGGCAGATACTTCTGAAGGAAAAAGAACAGTTTCCTTCTTCTTGGTTTTTTGATGTATCTTTTCTTTGTGTTTTATTTTTTAAAAGATGTCAGAAGTTACATCGATCTCTTTTTTTAATTAAACTTTTTATTTAGAGATAATTGTAGATTGACATGCAGTTGTAAGAAATAGTACAGAAAGATCCTGTGTACTCTTTACCCATTTCCCTCAATGGTAACATCCTGCTAAACCACAGTATATGACAACTAGGATATTGACTTTGATATAGTCAAGGTATAAACCCGTCACTACGAGGAATCCTCATATTGCCCCTTTATAGCCATTTTGTCCCTTTCTGTCCCTTCTCCCTTTCTTTTCTCTACTAAACTATTCTCCATTTCTATAATTTTGTCATTTCAAAAATACTATCTAAATAAAATTCTATGGTATGTAAACTTTTGTGATTGGCTCCCCTCCCCACTCAGTATAATTCTCTAGAGAGTCATTCAAATTGTTGTTTACATCAACTGATTGTGCCTTTTTTATTGCTGAGTAGTATTCCATGACACAGATATGTAACACTTTGTTTAAACATTCACCCACTGAAGGATATTTAGGTTGTTTCCAGTTTTTTGTGCGGTTTTGGTATTGGGCAATACTAATGTCATACAATGAATCAGGAAGTGTTTCCTTCTCTTTATTTTTTGAAAGAGATTGCATAGAATTGGTGTTCGTTCTTCAAAAGATTGGTAGAATTCTCCATTGAAAGAATTTGGGCCTGGAAAACTGGGCGGGGTGAAGTTAGTTTTAAATTACACATTTAGTTTCCTTAATAGTTATAGGACTGTTTATATTATCTATTAAATTTATTTGTTTCATATAAGATGAGCTGTTGTAGTTGTGTTTTTTGAAGAATTGATCTGATTAACTATGCTGTAAAATTTTTGTGTAAAATTGTTTATAGTATTTCTTTATTATCTTTTTGATGTCTTCAGAGTCTATAGTAATGTCTCCTATTTCATTCTTTTTTTGAATACTCCTAGTCCAGTTTTTTAAAATTGAAATAGACAATTAGTTGCTCATATTTATAGTGTACAATTCAATTAGTTTTTTCAGTTATAGTTGGTATACAATAATATATGTTTCAATTATACAGCTGGTTAGTGATTATAGATCTATATAATTCACAAAATGATCCCAATAAATTTTATACACCTCTGCCCCTTACATATTTATTATGATATTATTGAGTATATTATGCTACTTATGTTATACTTTATATCTCAATGACTATTTGTAATTACCCATTTGTACTCCTTAATCCCTTTTCCCTTTTTCACTAACCCCCCAAAGCTCCCTCCCATCTAGTAACCCTCAAAGTATTCTCTGTATCTATGACTTTGTTTCTGTTTTTTAGTGTTATTTTGTTATTTAGTTTCCACATGTATGTGAAATCTTATGGGTTTTGTCTTTATCTGACTTACTCCATTCAGCACAAAACCCTCTTGGTCCATCCTGTAATATATTTTCCTATCCCTTTCCTCTTAGTCTGTGTGTGTCTTTTAATCTGAAGTGAGTCTCTTGTAGGCAGCATATGTAAGGGTCTTATTTTATTATCCATTCAGCCACCCTCTCTATTGATTGAAGCACTTAATTCATTTTCATTTGAAGAACTTATTAATAAATATGTAGTTATTATCATTCTTTATTCATATTTTTGATACATATTTTTTTCTTCTTAAAGAAGTCCCTCCAACATTTCTTGTAATGCTGTCTTCGTGATGATGAACTCTTTTAGCTTTTTCTTGTTTTCTTGGCTAAGAAGGTCTTAATTGTCCTTTGACTCTAAATGACAGCTTTGCTGGATAAATAATCTTGGTTGTAGATCCCCGATTTTCATCAGTTTGAATAAGCCCTTCTGTCTTACAAAGTTTCTTTTGAGAAATCAACTGCCAGTCTTATGGGTGCTCCTCTGTAGGTAACTAACTGCTTTTCTCTTGCTGCTTTTAAGATGCTCTCTTTGTATTTAACCTTTGGCATTTTAATTATGATGTGTCTTGGCATGGGCCTCTTTGGATTCATCTTTTCTAGGACTCTCTGAGTTTCCTGAGGTTATATGTCTATTTTCTTTACCAGGTTAGAAAAGTTTTCCATCATTATTTTTTCAAATAGGTTTCCAACTTCTTGCTCTTCTTCTTCTGGTACCCCTATAAGGTAAATGTTGTTATGTTTAATTTTATCTCATAGGCTCCTTATATTATCTCCATTATTTTGGATTCTTTTTTTTTGTTGCCATTCTGATTAGGTATCCTCTGTTACCCCATCCTCTATATTGGTAATTTGATCCTTTGCTTCTTCTATTTGTTGATTCCCTCGAATGTACTTTTCACCTTAGATATTGTATTCTTCATTTCTGATTTGCTCCCTATTATATTTTCCATCTCCTTTTTTTATGTCTTTTATTTCTTTGTTTAAATTCTCACTGAGTTCATCTACTTTTCCCCTAAGTTATTTGAGCATCCTTAGAGCCAGTATTTTGAACTCTGCATCTGATAGATTACTTGACTCCTTTACCCGTGGAGCACTGTCCTATTCTTTCATGTAGACATACTTCATTGTGTCTTTTCATTTTGGCTGCCTTTCTGTGTCTGTTTCTATGTATTAAGCAAAGCTCTTAAATGTCTCAGTCTAATTAGTGTGGCTTTTTATCATAGGTGTCCAGTGGCACAGTCCTGAGAAGTTTCCAGCTTCAGGCCAAGTTTAGCCCCAGCCTTTGCCCGTCTTGGGGCACCTGGTAAGAGTCATCAAGTAGCCCTCAGATGACTGATACCTGTCCTGTGCTTATAGTTGCCACACCAGAAACTAAGGCTGGGTGCCACCAGTGTGGGGCTTGGAGCTGCTCAACAAGGGGCACAGAGCATGATGGGGACCCCATTGGATGTGGCTTGGATAGGGCTGCAAGTTGGGATGGGCGAAGTTTCAGAGAGCCCTGTGTGCGGAACGACCTCTGTCATCCAGTTTGATAACATCTCAGCTATGGAGGTGACTGTGTCTGCATGCTGTGGGTGAGGAGGATCAACAGAGGAACAATGGATGCCTCCGGCACTTTTGCCTGGAAGAAAGCCTCAGAGTTCATCCCTGTGAAAATTCAGTCATGGTCATGGCCCCTTTAAGTGGAGTCTACACCTTCTGGCTGCAGAGGTCATGGTGCTGTCTCCTTCAGCCTTGTGGGACAAGGTATGAGGTCTCTGCTACTTTCTACTGTTGCAGGGTGATTTCTTAATTTTCTCCCTAGCTGTAGTGCCTGTCTTTTCAGATCCCAGGCAACTCTGGCGGCTGTTTGCTCTGTGTTTCATCACATTTCTGGTGTGGTCGCAAGAGGAGATGTACAAAGTTTCTATGCTCTATACCATCTTGCCCCATTCTTCATTCTTGATATCAGTAATTAGTGTCTTTTTTGTCCATCTTTCTAGAAGGCTGTCAATTTTATCGATGTTTTCTGAGAAACAGCTCTTTGTTTTATTGGTTTTCTTTATTTTTTTCTGCTTTCCAATTTCATTTACCTGCTTCTATTTTTAAAAAAATATTTCTTCCTTCTGTTTGACTTGAGTTTATTTTCTTTTTTTTTTTAAGGATGGTAGCTTTGATTATTATTTGAGACTTTTACCCTTTCCTAATATATAAATTTAGTGCTATAAATTTCCCTCTCAGCACTGCTTTAGCTGTGTCCTACAAATATTGATATATTGTATTTTTATTGTCATTTAGTTTATTAAAATTTTTTCATTAAACTTTCTCTTTGATCCATGGATTATTTGGAACTGTGTTGTTTAGTTTTCAAAGTGGTTGGAAATTTTCCTGTTATCTTTTTATTTGCTTTCCAGTTTGAGTACATTATGATGAAAAAACACATTAAAAATGATTTAATTCTTTTTGACTTGAAGTTTTTTTTATAGGCCAGGATATGGTCTATCTTGGTATTTAAACTACAGGCACTTGAAAAGAATATGTATTCAACTGTTATTGGGTAGAGTTCAATAAGTATCAACTAAATCAACTGAGTTCTATATCCTTATTGATTTTCTGTCTTAGGGTGTTGGAATATTCACTTATATTTGTTGATTGGTCTACTTCTACTTCCACCAGTTTTTGCTTCACAGTTTTTGTAGTACTCTTGTTTGGTGAATATACATTTAGGATTACTACTGCTTTTTGGTAGATTGACACTTTTATTATAATATAATGTCCCTCATTGTTTCTGGTAATTTTTTTTTGCTCTGAAGTCTATTTTATCTGATATTAAGTGAGCACTCCTATTTTCCTTTATAATATGAGTGTCTTAAATATTTCCTCTACATATATTTAACACCATATCAGACAGTGTTATAATTTTTGCTTCAAATATTAACCACAATTTGGAAAACTCATGAAGAGATGATATCCATTTTTTTCTAGATCTCTTACTTGTTTCTATATCCACTTTGAGCCCCTCTTTATGAAAGATACTATGCTAAAGTTTTTTTCCCCAGATCTGTAGATCTTACCACTTTCCCATGCTACTAACCACAACTTACCTGCTAAAATTGTTTCAAAGCAAGTTAAGTCAGAGCTCTATTCCACTTGCTTCTGGAAGAAGTGAAATTTAACAAGGATAACAAAATGCCAAAATGTGAAAGAAAGATATAAAAAAAGAGCATTCATAATAAGCTCAAAGAGTTTGAGACACACATTTGATGTGTACACTGATCTGCAGCAAAATCTTGACACTGTTATGTAACATTAAGATTGCAAAATAAATAAAGTGTTTACATATTACCCTAATTTTTACCAAAAGATAGGCCTGAATAAAAGCCAGCTGAACCTATGCCAGTCCCCAGGCATATATACAAGGAAAGAGTAAAACCATAGTAAATAACATAATTGAAGTAGACAGATGCTGCAGGTGAATGTGGCTTTTATTTTGATTAAAAGCTAACTATACTTTCATTAATAATGATTTCACATTATGTATTTTTCCAAATTTACATTTTCAAATATAATTTACATTCTGATTTTTTATTTTCTAAGTTATTCTTATCTCCACTTTCTATTTTGCTATGAACTTCAATATAAATAATAAATCTTATTGTTTTATAGCACTCTAGTTTTATATAGTAAAGACAAATGGGAAAAAAAATTTAGTTCAGAATTTGTATACAGAAAGTTGTATGGAACATTAATCATTACATTATAAAGTTTGATTAGAAACCTCTGGGAATTGCTTTTTTTCTCTGGCCTTCCATGTGGTAGACCTTGCATCTTTGGGAGCATTTTTCACAGTGCATCTTAATTTTTATTGACATACCTCTCTCTCATGAGAGTGTGGCCCTGGAAGGCTGAGATCAGCACCTTATATACTTATTAACTAATGTATTATTAGAAGGAATAATTTTTATTGCAAAATTTATAACTTTTTATAAGGTAATTATAGAGAAAATGAATCTGTTCTAGCTAGTTGCAAAAATAATCCTCTATTATTATTTGTAAAGTGGACATGAACTATAAAAATTTTTAAGTCTATTAACTAATATAAATTTGACACCTACTTTGAGTTCTGCAATCTATTTGATCACTGTAGAAATGTGAAAATAGAATAAAGCATAATTCTCTCCTTGTAGGAGTCTGTAATCTAGTTAGGAAGATAAGACTAATATATGAAAGAATTCAAGTAAACCTAAGTTATATACAACATGAGCTTAAACCAGCTGGAACAGAATTTGCACATTAGAAGTTTAAAATAGGGGCAGATCACAGAAAACTGGAGGATCAGGGAATGGTTCCTGTAGTAGGTAGGATTTAACTAGGGGTTTAAAGGATAGGGTACAGTTTGGGTAAATGCAGAGAAAGACTAGTGATATTGGGAGAATGAGGAATTTCCTAAAGAAAAAGATTTTAAATAGGATATAAATTTTAAAATCACAGAAAATAAGTTCTTAAGAACCATTAAATATTTTGAGATTACATTTCCTCTTTATTATATGTTAAGGACTAAACAGATTTCTCAGTATGATGAATGACATATATAATGAAAGTAATTTTTGTGGGGGATGGGTCATCAGGATAATGGCTGTCCAAGTCTGATGGTTCATGTTCAATCTTAGTAGTTAAAAGAACTCAATGAACAAATACTAAAGCTTATAAATAAGTTGAGTCAATCAGAGACTTCTGGGAGAAAGAAAGATAAAAAAGCAGGTGCCCAAGGCAACACAAAGGCAGTGGCCTCAAATCTTTAACCACTGAACTTATTAAGGAAAAGATTTTTGTTTAAAGATTTGTTTTTTCCCCAACCACTGCTGAATACATAGACCTTGGCATGGATAAATATCATTAAATTGGAAAGATTATGCCCATGTGTAAATTTAATGCATAAGTGTTTAATTATGTAAGTCATATATTTTTGGTATTTGTTTTGAATATGGTTTATAAAATGTTGGCTTGCAGAAAATTGGCTCATACAGACATGTTGAAACAGGTTTAGAATTTTTATCAACATAAATTGTATATAAAATATACATTTTATATACCCCAGCAGTGTTAACACTTTTTCTAACACATTTAAAGGAGGAAACCTATTTCCACGTTGTGGGTCTCAAGAATAAGTGGGAAAAAAAACCCCTATAAAACAATTCTCTAGGTTTCCCTAGAAATTGTTCTCTGTTCCATATGTGCCTCGAGTTTTTAATTAAGCTCATGCCTGGACCAATGTCATTTGAATTTTAAAGGTTATATACATAGAATGTCAAAACAACCATTTAAAACACATTAGTAAAGTGAAGGACTGGCCAAGATGATTTCTAAGGTTCCTACCACACTCAACATTATCTAATTCTCTGAACGAGAAACATTCTATCTACTGTGAATGGTTTGGTTTATACTCTGCTATCAACTGGTTGACCAGCTTTTTTGACTAGGCCCCAGATTCTTTGGGGATGCAGACAGAACCTCATGGGAAGCAACACCCCCTGCCATAATCACAAGTTGATCACAATGTAATTATGGTAGCAGAACAATGGGAGAGGCAGCTGTCCCATTGCCATTTGTCTGTGCACCACATGTTTGCAAAAAAATTTTGTTAAATACTTTATACTTGGAACTTGTTTTGTCTGTAACTTTTGGGAACAAGAGAACTTTTACCGCCAAGTTTAGAATGGTCTTGAATTTTATGGCTTTTTTGATTCGTATCCAAATTTGTGTCAGCTGGATTTTACTTTGGTCGTGCTGGCAACTCATGACTTTCTGGTTTTGAGACAGACTAATTAGAAGGTGCATAGTCATCAAATTGCTAACCACACATTTTAGGGAGCTAAATGTAAATAAATCAAAATCATATGAACTAAATTTACTGAAAAATACACGTGAATTTAAAAACTAATGGAAAAAAAAATCAGTGCAAAAATGACCTGTTTCTTTTCTCAAAACCAAAAACACTTAAGACATTATTTACTGAACTTAAAATTGTAGCTGGGTTTGTCATTTCCCATTGGAAAGACAAGAAGCTTAAGATGGCAAAGCCCTGGATAGAAAAATATTCTGACTAAAAAACAAAAGGCAAAATTCTGTTTTAGAAGGTTATGCTTTTCTTAGATTATGAAATCCATCTCTCCTCAAGATATAAAAATTTCCAACTAGAATCAGAAAACATAGTCTCAGGACTTGAAGGGCCTTGCAGGCTGTTCAGGCAGGCACCGTGTGCTGGGCTTGGGCCCCTGCCATGTGATCAGTGGCTTATGCTTGGACTTCTCCCTATAGACGAAGCTCTGTTTCTTGAGGCAGCCAGTTCACATTTATATTCTACTAGAAAGAAATCAGTTTCTCTTGAAGCTTCCACCAATTGATGTTTACCTCTCAAGACTATAGAAAACTGGTTAATTCATGGTTTTCAAAACAGTCATAGTTTTAAACTATTTGCAAGGCAAAAACTTACAAGTGTTACCTTTAGAAAAAAGGAGTTTATTGTAAGAATTTACATAGAATGGGAAAAAAAGAGAGGACAGCAGGAACGGACCAGCTCTCAAGAATTTCCCTGCTCCTGTCCCTTTCCCTCTTGTTCTTCTATTTCCCTCTCAGTACCTTGGCTACACTCTGGCTTTCTCTGTTTTCTTCTCTCTGCTGCTGAACTTCCTCTTTTTACAAAGTGTTTTGATTGCTAATCATTTTATTTTACACATGGTTTGCCATGGGCCAACTCTATTTGCTGATTTCCTTTTAGCCTCTGCCTCTATTTCTAACTTCTTTTCTCTACAAATTCCCATTCAGACAGAGTCTGGTCCAGCTAACCTTTTTACTCCAGGTGCTAGCGTAAGAGACTGGCTTATGGACTGGCTTCCTTTGAGTCACAATCATATGTCAACTACCAGTCCACTCATTCTGGATTGGAATAGTGTTGTGTGATATCCAGCATGGCCATTGCGTATGTACCATCGACGCAGGACTGTGGTAGAGGCAGTATTTCTTCCAAGCGGAGTAGGTAGGCGGTAGTTGACACTTCTGTACACATTTCTTAAATTATTTAAAGTAAGTGTTTATATACCTTCCTACTCCTACATTTCAGGATAAAGACTCTTGGGTTTTTTAGTTGTTGCATATAGGACATGACTTTGAGTATGTCAGTTTTCTACATTTAGTTGATGTATATACCTCTAATAATGGCTAGAATTTCAAAAATCATTCCAGGCTATCTACATCAGGGAGATTTATGATAGGAATATCATCTACCATGTTTTAATACTTTGCTTCAACTAATGCTGTCCAAGATTCATTAGCTTTTCCCAAATATCACCATATCTTGTTGACTCATAGAACTTGCTGTTAACTAAAACTTAGTCTTTTTTTTGTGCATGCTGCTAAGATAGCCCTCATCTCATGTGCAATTGGCTCTTTGTACTCAAGTTCAAGACCCTTCATTTATGTTACTTGAATTTGATTTTTTTAAAGAAGATATAAGTAATAAAGCAAAACATGGTTCATGCCCTGTAGAAGCTTACAATCCTCACTGATTATACTTGGCACATAAAAGTAATTGTTCAATAATTAAATGTGAAAAAATTTTGTCAGGGGTTGCCTTTGTAATTACTTGTTAAATCTTATCAAATTAATCCTTAATTTGTTATCCAAATTTTTTACTCTCAACCTCATGGGTAATAATAAATTGATCATGTTCTCTCAGATCCAATGTTTTTGCTCTTTTGCTTTGCTTCACTCTATAGCATAGATGGTTGATACCTGAAAATGTTGTTTTCCAGATTCTATTATTGCTAACTGGCTTCTAGCTAGATTTGGACAACAGAAATACTTAAGTAGGATTGGAGTACAGGAAAAAGAGAGAAGCCAGGATATTTCTCCTCATTACTTTGCTTTGAGCATCAATCTCCAGGTTATTGACTGCTACTTTTATAGGGCAGCACCTGAGTCCCTGAGGTCAACAAATCTTGCTGACCTTGGCTCCTATCCCTCGGTACTACCACCTGTTATTTCAGTCCTAGAGGTAAGGGTAACTTTTGAGTCTTGCAAATTTGTTGCCTTTCAATTCTTCCTATGTCTTTGTAACTGGTTCCCCATATTAAATAGACACTGTTTTTCTAGCTGGATTCAGTCTGATAAAGAGATAGATGCTGCTAATCATATCAAAAGATAATATTTCTCTCCCTCTCTCAAATCTCTATATAATAAATAATAATATATAATAAAAACAAAAAAAATTATTGAAAAGTTACCTCATTAGCAGTTCACTTAAGGTGGTATAGTGGCATAGCAATTAAGAGCATGGGTTCTGGAGCCAGACTACCTGGGTTCAAATCTCAGATTCACCACTTACTGCATGTGTCACATTAGACAATATGTTTATACTCTCTTTATCTCAGTTTTCCCACCTTTAAATTAGAAGTGTTAAAAGCACTTAGAATATTGTGAGACTAAAAGAAAACACTTCTTTTATTTGAAGTATCTCAGGCCACATGAGTTTTCAAATTAATGACTTTTTAGATTTTAGAAAGATAATACAGTACATGTGATTTATATTTATATATTATGAAATATGCCATATGTTATATAATAAGTCCCATGGCATCTGGGACACCAATTAATAATCAAACATTAACACCTTCTGCAGCTAAAAATCAGATCAGATTTTGCTGCCCCATGAATTTGTTTAACTTCTGCCAACTGAGTTACAAAAAAATCTGGTTTTCAAAAGTTTTTAGATTTTAGAGTTATAAGTAGGGCTTATAGACCTATAATGCAAAACATTTAGAACACTGCTACAGAGTAAGCATTTGATGTGTGCCATTGAAAATTTCCAATTTGGCACTAATTCATTATTCTCCATTTAGCTTGATAAGAAAGTCCATTAAGAAGGTTCAGGTCATGATTAAAAGCTCCAAAATCATTATATAAGCCAATCTCTAATTTTTATGATTCAGAAATGTCACATCTTTTGCCCTGCTTATTTAGAATCAATAGAAAATATTAATGAACATGGGAATTTAACAAATCATCCCTTGAGCCCATGTAGGTAGAAATCTAATACTTTGTTATTCAGAAACATCTAATATGCTGAATATTGAAAACTTATCAAATATTAAAGTAAAAAAATTAAGGCAATATTGTTCTGAGTTTTCAATTTCGCCTTGTATTTGTATTACTCAACGGCAATGACTCGAAAATCTGAAGTCATCTTCTGCAGTCTGGCTCAACCGATCAGTGTTAAAGATCAGCAGTTCTATGAGTCTCCTCAGCTTTGATGAATTCAGTAGACTGCATTTGTCTTGGAAATTTGAGTTATAGGGTAGAAACAGAATTAATATTTTTAATACTAACTTTAAGATAAAATATAAAAAAAATACGTCTCAAATATCAAGTGTAGGGAAGCCATAAATTTAAAGATTGAAATTCTATTTGCCCCTGTTAAAGTTAAATGAGTTAGTAAATGCATCGTGGATTTTCTTTTTAGCATTTTCTTGCTTGAACCATCACTTTTCTTGTTCACACCTGGCTAATGTAGAAAGTTTGAGGTGAATATCTCTGACTAATTTTGTAAAAGACTTCAGAAGATCTAACAGCATTTTTTAAAGCAAAAATCTCACTATTTAAGCATTAATACCAAAATTATTGAATGAAATGCCTGTTTTGTTCTTGGAAAATTTTCTTTTCATTATTTTCTATGGCTTTGTAGAAATATTTTCCGAGAACTGCTCATGGAGGTTTGTTCTCTATCTTTTTAACATTGATAATTGTTCCAGAAGGTAACATCAATACCTCTTAACTGAGCCATTTAACTTACTAGGGGCTCAGTAGATAGACCTAACTTGCCAGAGCCCAGGGCTCTGGTCTCCCACACCAATCATGCATTCCAGCAGTAGAACAGTCACACTAAGAGCATGAAAAATGAACTTTGATTTTCTTCTTCTTTAGCCATAAGCACACAGAAGTCCCCTCCACAAACAGCCTGCCTTCTATTACTCACGTGTTACCTTACACAATTTTGTAGTGGAGGCGTTAAGCATGGCATTCTCCTCCTCTCCATCACCTGTGCCATTTTTTGGGGGTCACTGTCAATGACTTTTTGGACAATTTTCTTTCCTACCTCCTCTGTCCATTTTATTTCTGAGATTGCTTCAGTTAGACTCTCCATCTTTTTTTTTTTGTAGTATCTTTTAAAAAAATTATTTTATTTTTTATTAAATGTATTAGAGTGACATTGGTTAATAAAGTTGTATAGATTTCAAGTATACAATTCAATAATACATCATCTGTATACTGCATAGAGTCTTCACCACCCAAAGTTAACTTTCCTTCTATCACCATATATTTGACCCCCTTTATGCTTATCTACCTCCCTGCCCTTTCCTTTGGTAATCACTAAACAGTTGTCTGTGTCTATGACTTCTTTTTTGTTTGTCTTGTTCATTTCTTGCTTTCAGTTTTATATCCCACATATGAGTGAAATCATTTGGTTCTCAACTTTTTCTGTCTGACTTATTTTGCTTAGCACGATAATCTCAAGATCCATCCATGTTGTCACAAATGGCAGTATTTCATTTTTTCTTGTGGCTGAAATATTTCATTGTATATAGTACCACATCTTTATCCAATCATCTATTGTAAAACACTCCGGTTGCTTCTATGTGTTTGCCACTGTGAATAATGCTGCTATCACCATTGAGGTGCATAAATCTTTGAGGGTAAATGTTTTTAGGTTTTTTGGGTAAATACCCAGAACAGAGATTGCTGGATTATATGGTAATTCTATTCTTAGTTTTTTGAAGAACCTCTATACCATTTTTCACAGTGACTGTACTAATTTACATTCCTACCAGCAGTGTATGAGGGTTCCTTTCCCCCACAACCCCTTCAACACTTGTTATTACTTGTCCTGTTGATTATAGCCATTCTAACAGGTGTGAGATGGTATCTCATTATAGTTTTGGTTTGCATTTTCCTAATGGCTAGTGAAGTTGAACATCTTTTTATATGTCTGTTGGCTATTGCTATGGCTTCTTGGGAGAAGTGTCCAGGTTCTCTGGCCATTTTTTAATTGGATTTTTTTTCTTGAGTTGTATAAGCTCTTTATATGCTTTGGATATTAACCTCTTATCAGAGGCATTGTTTGCAAATATCTTCTCCCATTCAGTTGGTTGCCTCTTTGTCAATGCTTTTTTTTTTTTTTTTTGCTGTGCAGCTTTTTAGTTTGACATAGTCTTATTCATTTATTTTCACTTGTATTTTCCTTGCCCTTGATGCAAAATTCATAAAATCCTCTCTAAAACCAAGGTCCAAGTTTAGTATCTATGTTTTCTTCTATGCAATTTATTGTTTCAGGTATTACATGTAGGTCTTTGATCCATTTTGAGTTTATTTTGGTATATAATGACAGATAACAGTCTTGTTTCATTCTTTTGTATGTGGCTCTCCAATTTTTCCAACACCATTTATTGAAGAGGCTTTCTTTTCTCCATTGTATATTTTTAGCTCCTCCGTTGAAAATTATTTGTCCCTATATATGTGGGTTATTTTTTGGCTCTTGATTCTGTTCCATTGGTCTGTGTGTCTGTTTTTCTGCCAGTATCATGCTCTTTTGATTATTGTTGCTTTGTAGTATAATTTGAAGTCTAGCAGTGTAATACCTCTGGCCATGTTCTTTTTCTCTCTGAATTGCTTTGTCTATTCAGAGCATTTATATGGAATTTGTGATTCCATACAAATCTGATGATTTATTTGTTCTATTTCTTTAAAAAATGACTTTGGGATTTTGATGGAGATGGCATTAGATCTGTATATTGCTTTGGGTATTATGGCCATTTGAACTATGTAGATTCTTTCAGTCCATGAACATGAAATAGCTTTTCATTTCTTTCTGTGTTCAATTTCTTTTAATAATGTCTTATAGTTTTCAGTGTATAAGTCCTTTACATGCTTTGTTAAGTTCATTCCTAGGTATTTTATTCTTTTTATTGCAATTGCAAAAAGAATTCAGAGCCTAACTCACAACATATTCTTGGTAAAATTTCTTATTTTTAAATTTCTGTTACTAAAGTGCCATCAGGAATTAGAATGACACTTCTAGATCTCTCTCTCTATCTATATAGAAATAAAAATATATATTAAATATATATATTTAAGCAAATGCAATTTTTCTTTACTTTCTGATATAAAGATCAATATCTATCTATATAAAACATACCTATGTTATATTCCTATATATAATATACATTATAGTGTGTGTCTGTATCTCTCTCTGTATATCTTAGTTGGGCTGTCATAACAAAATATCAGACTGGTGGTTTAAACATCAGAGATTTATTTTCACACAGTTCTGGAGGCTAGACATTTATTATCAGGGTGCCAGCATGATTGGGTTAAGGTGAGAGCTCTCTTTCTTATCAGAAGCTGCCATCTTGCTGTGTGCTCATTCTTTGTTTGGAAGTGAAGAGAGACTGAGCAAACTCTCTGGTGCCTCTTCTTTTAAGGGCACTAACTCCATCATGGGAGACCCATTCTCATGACTTTATCTAAACCTAATTACCTCCCAAAGGTCTCATGTCCAAATACCATCATATTGGAAGTTAGGGCTTCAACATGTGAAGTTGGAGGATTGGGACACAAACGTCAGTGTATATATTTTGGAGAAGCTCATAATCCCAGGTGCTTAGTCCTATAACCATATTTAAGCCAAGCCTGTGGTACCATTTAAATTGAGGGCAAAACTATCAATATTTGTGACAAGTTGATAATAATGTCTTTTAAAATACCCTGGTAGAATTAAATATACTTTGAGAAAATAGCAGTCTCTTGCTAAATAAATAGAAAAAGTTCAAATATAAATTTAAAACCATTATAGGAAATACACTATGTGATGATAATGAAGCCAAAAGTAAACACAAAAACTCAGAAGTACCAAATATTACTTTGAACCAGTTTCAGCTTCTAACATTCCCCATAGGAAGCACCCAAATCCAGCAATATTTAAGTGAAACAGCTTTCTAAGGCATGAAGCCTTTGAAGTGCATTTTTATTATTTGCATTGCTGACTTTTACTATTCTGTTGTCATATACCTTGGCCCAGATTCTCATCCCCCAGGACTGGGAGACCAGATTAACAACAGTCTCCAGAGGGAAGACCTGTGGGGATTTTGTAGGTCGGGGCAGAGGATGCCAGCTGCTGTGAAAGAGCTGGGAGGTTGTGTCTGTGATTTCTTGTCTCTTCTGATTCCCACAGGCTGTGGACAGAATATCTGAGCACAGCACATTCAATTCCTCTAAACACTCTTTCTGAAGCCCCTCAGAGAGAGGCACAAAACTGCTTTTGGGATGGCAGCTAGAAGACAATGGCATGCTTGGGAGAACACGTAGAAGGAGAGGGGAGCCTATAATCAGGGTGCAAGCTAAAGAATCAAACTTATTGGCCTTTTCAGTTACATACTACAAAAAGTGAGTGGAAGTTTACTGAAAGAAGAGATGTTTATTCTCTTATCAAACTTCCATACTGTTTTCCCTGACAGAGCCTGACAATCTCTCTTTATTGAGTTCTCTATAATATTGTAATGAAGAGCCCAGGCTGTGGATTCAGCAGACCTGAACTGAGTCTTGCCTTTTCCCCTTATTAGTTGTGTGGACCTGGGCAAATTACTTAACATTTCTGGGGTTGTTTGCTCATTTGTCAATTGTGCTAAAATTAGTACCTTCATAATAATTCATAATTAAATAAGATAATGCAGAGAAAACACCTAGTCCAATGCCTGGCACAGAGTATGTATTCAATAACTAATAAGTGCTCTTAATTTTATTGTGGATGTTGTCATTTTTTTCTGCCTAAGTTTGAGTCCTGCCTCTGCCACTGACTAGCTGTGTGACTTTGGGTATGTTGTTTAATTACTGTCTTTGTGCCTCAGTCTTCTCATCTGTAAAATGGAGACAATTGTGTTACCTGTCTCATAGGATTGTTATGAAGATTAAAAAATCTTAATAGCTATAAAATCCTTGGAAGAGTGCCTGGAATATAAAAAAGTACTATATAAATGCTGGTTAAATAATTGAATAACTTTATTATCATTATACCAATCAAACTAAAGAGAAATTCCTATCTCTAAGAAATCTAAAAACAATAATTTAAATTCTAATGAAATGTTAACTATACTTGAATTAGAAAATAGGCTAGACAATTTTACAAATCTAAGAACTTCTTTATTAGTGATACATTTTCTGTTTTTAAAACATGAAAATATTACATTTAATTCATAGAATTGAGATTTTCATAAATATTAACCTATGTCTTAAAACTTCCACTGCATAAGGCTTGCAGGCAAACCTTCAGGCTATCAAAAGATTTGCCTCAGCAAAATCTAAAATAATAATAAAAAGAGACATTAGACTGTGAGGACTGACTATATATACTGAAAACTGAATTATGTAAATTGATATTCAACTTTTGGGAAGTAAAGCCACAATATTCAGACAAGATCTCCATTCTTTACCCTGTTAAGAAAAAGTGGGGTGTAGGTTAATTGGGGGGATGCTACTCCCTTCTTGGCCAGCTGAGGAGGAGCTAGCGGGGTGTACTTAGGGAGGATGCTTAGGTATGATTCTTAGGGCGGGGGTCCTAATCTTTTTTGGGGGGTCAGACACTTCTTTGAGGATCTCATATAATGAATGGGCCATGTTCCCTGAACAGTACAACTATTTTCATCTTTTTTTTTTTTTTCAGGGAGATTCAAAGATTGCACAGATCCCAGGTTGAGAAATTCTGGTTGAATTTCTTGGTTAAAGTCTGGGATCTGCGCTTTAAAAGAGTTCAGGGTCTGGAAGCAGAAGATGGGGCTCTTCTCGAATCTCTGTAACTTCATTGTCCCTGTGGAGGTGAAGCAAGTCGCTCTTAGATGGCAACATCCAAGGCTCCTCAATGGCAGGCAGGTAGCGGGGCCCTGGAAGTTTGTGTGCATGCAAACATATATGTGTTGGGATAGGAAATCGTAAGACCACTTCTGTGTGCATGATATGACATAAGTTATGTCATTTTGTTCTATGAAGTAAAAATCCTTTTCTCCTGGCTTGCAGAGGAGAAAGTTGAAACTCAGAAAGTATAGGTGTCATATCCAAAGTTACACAGCTAGCCCCAGTACCTTATCCTTCTTCCTAGATAGGAAAAAAAGCAATTCTGTTCTCTTTTCCTTGATATATCCTTTGAAGTTCTCAACACAGGTTAGGAAAAAGGACTTTCCCATCAGTGGAATTTATTACTTTGGTAAAATCATCATTGTCTTCTATTTTGGTTGTATGTAGAATTTTATTCTTGCAAACTTTCATTCTTTTGTTGAGAAATAATAAAAATTCAAACTTGCATTTATTTGATAACTTTCTTTTAAGGAACTCAGTGAGTATAACCCCTGACAATTCTAAAATTCTTTAGTAACATGAAAGTATGTTGAGAATGTAGCAGTCAGATCATACTTTCCAAAGGGGTTTCTTTACTTTTCCTATTAAAGTTTTAAAATTTAACATACGTTAAATCAATTATTCAATTGATTAATTTACATATATTGAGTACCTACTATGTGCCCGATATTGTGCTAATGGGCTGGTTGGACTGATTGGATAAGTTGATTTTTTTTTAATTAAATTCTGTCTTATAATCAAATATCAGATTAGCTTGAAATATAAATGGTAAAACTGAAAATACAGGTATACCAGGAATTGCAAAAACTGGACAAACTGTTATCAATTTGTCCTCCCATTTCTGCCTTTCTTGTCCTTCCCTATTCCTTGGGGTATAAGGGTAGGAGAAAGGAGGGAGGGTAGGAGTGCTTCTCTCTACATACTGATTCTCTTGGCATGTCTTGCATTCTTTCTTCTGGTTATGTTTGACCATTGATGGACCATTAGGAAATCAGAAGGTGAGAGAGGGAGGATCCATTGTATCTATCCTCATTCTCTAACTCCTTGCCATGGTCTGGCAGGGATGAGTTCCTTTCTTGCTTTGCATCTGTTGGAGGTTGCCTCTTTCACAGCTCATGCTCTCTCCAGGCTGATACATCACGTTGTACATCTGTAACATTATTTTGACTACTTGTCAGGCCTAGGGCTGGTTCTGGCTTTCCACTGTTGCTAGTTTGTGCATGCTTCTTCATTCCTTATTGGTTCTTTTAGCTCTGCCCACACTCCTGTAAATAGTCCTTTATTTTGAATATGCCATCTGTTTCCTTTAGCATCCTGACTGATACTGCCAATTAGTCTGTGCCAAGCACTACACTACGACTTCAACATGGATTACCTCATGTAATACATACCCATCCTGTGTGGTAGGTTCTAATATAACTCTTATTTTAAAAAACTTGATTAAAACGAGATTTAAGGAGTAACTTGCCCAAGGGAATACAGCTTGAAAGTGGTAACCCAGGATTTAAACCCAGGCAGTCTGATTCTAGAGCCTACCCTCTTTACTATAACACTATATGTCTCTGGTCAATTTCTCTGGGAGGCTGACTCTGAGATGAAGATTTTCAGGCAGGTCAAATTTGGAGGAGTAGAGCTTGCAAGGTCAACACCTGTTTGGGGTTGGGGTGAAAGAAGCAGGACTAGGGAGAAGGAGAAGTTGAGCTGCAATGAAATGGCAATAAAAGCCTTAGCTGGAGCTGGGGAAACTCCCGAACTAGGCTAAATGAGCTGGATGTTTACATCTTGGTATTGTCTAGTTACTCAATGCAAGGCTTTAAACTTGGGCCCTCTTCAGGCAAGACAAGTCTAGAAGAGAGATTCTGCTGAGAGATTCTGTTGACTGCCACGACTCCAAGAAGCTGGGGGATTGAGGGCCTAGTCTTGGGGAGTGGATCTGGGCAGCACACCATGGCATTTATTACACTGTTTGAAACACACATGGAGGTCATGAGTTAGCAAGCAGCTTGCTTAAATCACCTGTGATCTTTTAAAACTTTATTAGATTCATGTATATAGTTGGTTTTCCGTGTGTGTGTGTGTGTGTGTGTGTGTGTGTGTGTGTGTGTGTGTGTGTGTGATGATTATGGTGTAATTATTTGATATGTTGAAAAACACTGAAGTAGGAGTCAAGAGACCTGTATTCTAGTTCCTGCTCTGATGTTGACTTACGCGCCTTCATTCAATTCACTTAATGCTTCTGAATCTCTTTTTCTTATTCACAAATTGAGGAGCTCTGATTAGATGGTTTCTAAGACTACTTTAAACTGTAAAGTTCTATGTTTCTATTAATTTATTAGCTTTCTAAAACCTCAAAATAGCAAAAGTAAACATGTTGGAATGCTTTTAAAGTAATGCTGGAGACTATATCGTGCAGTCTTTGGTTAGTGACTATCTTAACCTCTCTTAATAAATCATGATGAACTTCACAAAAATTCACACAGCCTCAGTATCACTCAGTGTTCTCTGAAGATCAGAGATGCCCACTTTCTCCCTAAAATATCTTTATTTGGTATAAATAAGATTTTAGAATGCTAGATACTTCTTATTCTTTCTGAGCATAGCTCATACAGACGTTTGGTTTAAGAATTGTTTTAAAATTATTTTTGCAGAGTCATTGTTCTAATTTGAATAAACATGATCTTAATTTGGATAGATATGTCTTGATCAATGTGAGAAAGAATAAAAAATGGCCTGAGCTTAATTTATTGAAATAAAACTAACTATTAAAGTATAGAAAGACTAGAAAAACAAACAGGTAAATGAACAAAAGCTAGACAACAAAAAGAGAATGAAGGTATAATTGATAGAATTTTGAAAGAATATTCAATAAATACTAAACATTGTGAACTTTAATCAAAACTAATTTAAATGTATCTTAACAGAGTAAATACTGAATCAAGTAAATATGGAAATTCTTCAAGATTGATTTTCCTGAGGTGTGGCAAACGATTCAGTGAAAATGGAAAACAACTATTATTGTCAGTCATGTATGGCCCTGCCTGTATGATTTCCCAGTGTAAGCCTTATAGTTGAAGCAGCTTGGACCATAAATAAATAAATAGACATACCTTCACTCTGGCTTCCTTACCTGACTCGTTAAACCCTATCAGCAACTGTAGAGGGCCAAAAAAACAATTTTAATAAATATTTCATTACATGGGAGCCCATTTGCTGGTATTTCAAATAAATAAGTACATTTTCCCACTCAGTGGACACTAGAAGGGAAAATTCTCTAGTTTCCATTTTTAGACTTTCTTTTACTTTCTGAGGAGGTCAGTCATTTTTGTTTTCCAGTGTAGAACTCGATTATTTATTGGAGGAACATGTTTTAAACCAGAAAAAGGGGAAAAAAATCCAACTAAATAATTTATTGAAGACTGTCTCCTGGCAGATTAATCCCTACCACTTGGCCAGGGCTCATTCCAGAGTAATCAGACTGGTCAAGCTTAAATTGTATGTCTACAAGAAGTTGCATAAATAACCCCAAATACTGTGAAACTCTTTACACTTGGTCATCTCTATGACCTTCAGAGAAAATGTCAGAAAAGTAGTAAGAAAAAATATAGCCTGAGATACTCTCGTTATGGTATTTTCTAATAAATAACAACCTCTTTGGCCCCTTTTATCTGAACACATTTATCAGTTAAGACACATATGCTTCTTCTAGGTAAGTGATTAGAAATACTGCCCTTTTACTTGTTGGTAACCTTGGAATGCAATTAAATGTATTCTGTTTATGTTTAAGAGGCATATTTAGAGTCAGGGTTAACTTTCTTAAGTAATATCCTTATTTTGTCTTCTTAATTTTATTAATCTGAACAGTGCCTTTAGAATACTCTATGGTCCATTTTTCATTGTTCCCTTAATAAAAAGACTGTATGTGTGGGAGTGTCTGAAGAGATGATTTCCTGAAAAGCTCTAGCTTCCATCCTGCTTATCTGAAGGGTGGGCCTTAATGTATAGCTACAGAAAGACAAGAGCTGTTCTAGTTATAAACTTTGCTTGGTCATTTTTACCCAGCAATTTCAGTTCAAAATTGAAGTCAGATTCTCAGTTAAACTTTTTCTATCCTCAGATTTTCAATTTTGGCTTGGAGCCGTCACCAATATTCAAGTCTCCCAACTAGAAATTATAAACTTACTTTAATTCTTCTTTTTAATTCTCTTTAGCTAATATGTGCATTTGATTCTTTTTCACTTCTTAATTAAACAAATGCTGGATTTAGAAAAAAACCTGAAATTCTAGTATACCAGCTCTTCCACTAACTAATTATGGGACGTGGCAAGTTACTAAGAGTTTTACTGCCTTCCTCTTTAAGATGAAGAATAGTAATATCTGTTTTTGCTGACATCAGAGATGTTTTCATGATGAACTGAGTTAGTGTAAATTGTAGATTTTCTCGACTTAAATGGTGGGAAGAGGCAGGAGTAATCTTATAAGATTGCTTTCTTCTCTCAGGAACCAGAATATAAAACTTTAGCTCTTTGTGTGCCATTCATTCCATGCATTTGCCAAATTAGAAGGTTTAGAATGACTAGTTTGCTGTCACTTATTGCAGATACCCAGCCCTGATCCTTAGTGTTCAAATCCTCCAGAAGTTGATCATCAAGTTGCTCATTCCTGTGGACCATTGCTACTAAACTCTTTCCGGGCTGCAGTTGAATCTAGTTGTGCCACAATATTCACAATTCTTTAAGAGACTATAGAGACTACCCTCACCCTTCTTCTTGTCCCTTCTTTCCTCAGCTGCCTACTGGAAATATCCTTTTGGACATCTTATAGAAACCTCATACTTGGTATGCCTAAAACTCAAGTTGATAGTTAGTCCTCTCAAACAGTTCTTCTCCAGTGTCCCCTACCCAATGAACCGATGACCACCACCACCATTCACTAACTTGCTCAAGGCAATAATCACTAATATCTTGTGTCTATCTCCAAAATATATTTTAGTTTTATTCATTTTTTCTTCATCTTCATTGCCCTCCACCCTGTTTCAAGGCATAATTATTGCCACAGCTTCCCAAATTGTCTCCCAGCCTTTACTCTGTCCAACTCTCTCAATTCTGTCCCTACACTCTAGCCAGAATTATCATTCTAAAATGCAAAAATGACCATGTCATGACTCTGCTTAAAATGTTTTCAAAGCCTTCCAATTGTCTTCAAGAAACTGGCCAAATTCTGTGACTCCTATACTGTCAGATTTCTGCTGTTGCCTCCCTTTCCCTACTCATACTATGTATGAACAGCTTATAAACTTGAGTGATTACTTTCAGTTCCAAGAATGTGCCATGAGGACCTTCATGATTTTGCATATGCTATTCCTCCTCATTTGGATCACTTTACCCTCTCTCTTTCCCTGGCCAATTCCCAGTCATTCTTTGGATTTCAGTTTAGATGTTGTTTCTTTTGGAAAGCTTCCCCTGATTTCCTAAGTTCTGAGAACACCCTGTACTTCTGCTATCATAACACTCACCACATTGTTTAGTACTTGTCTATTTACCCACCTGTATCCCTCACTAGTTCTCCATGAAGGCATGGATTATGATTGGTGTGTTCACCACTCTATTCCCAATACTCAGCACAGTGCCGCCCACCTAAAAAACTCTCAAGCATTTGTTGAATAAATGCATGAATAAAATAAATGACATCTTTGTTTATTTCCCTGGGAAGCAGAGTGATATGGTTAAAATATCTACCATATACAAGAAGTCCCATATTCTACTCTCACTTCCCATTGCTTGATTATGATGTCACAAAACTCTCTATGAAATGGAATAATGATACCTGTCTCACATTACTTCAAGAATTGTTTTTAATAATAAGATCATTCATATGAAAGCTTACTGTAAAATGTATAATTCTTTACTAATAAAAATGTGTCATTATTATCACACTTGTCACATTTTTATCAGCATGTACATATGTATATTAACTATGTTAGGTGTAGTATTTAAATTTAGTCATTTAAAAATTCTGTGCTATGTGTTTCAGTTAGCTATTGCTTGTAACAACTCTTTCCAAAATCCTACTAGAATAAAAAACAATTACTTATTCATGATTCTGCAAGTCAGCAGTTTGGGTTGGGTTCATCTGGGGGATTGGGTTTGATGGAGTTTAGTGGCCAGCTGTCAGGTCAGTTGGGGGCTGGTTGGTCTAGATGGTTTCAGCTGGACAGGTTATCCTTGTGCCATGTATCCTCTTATTCTCTAGAGGGTTAGTGTGGGCTTGTGGAGGCAGGATTTCATGAGAGTAAACAAGAACACAGGACCTCTTGAAATTTTGGCTTGGAAACTGGTAGAGTATACTTGGTTCCATTTTATTAGACAAAGCAAGTTCAAAGCCAACCCATATGAAATAGGTAAGAAAATGTCCAAACTCATAGCAAAGATCTCCATGAACTTCTCACATTGGCCTTATCTGCCTGGTCTTTTATGCTTTAGAAATAGAACATTTCTCATAGTTCCAAGAAACCAATTGTGCTGTTTCTGGCCTCTGCCGTTCATGCTGTTCCTTTTGCCTGGAGAACGAGATCCTCCCGCCTTTCTTTACCTGGATAATCTTATACATCCTAGCAATGGCAATAGCAATACCACTTATTATATGCCAGGCGTTGTCTATTCTAAACACTATATATATTACCTCTATGAGGGAGGTACTATTATTATCTCCTTCTTACAGATAAAGAAACTGGGGCACTGTGAAGTTAAGTAACTTGTCCAAATTTACCCAGCCAGAAGTCTGGTTTCAGAATCAGGATTTGGAGTATGTGAGTTTAACCTCCAGGGTCTTCTATCTTTTAAAACTCAGCTCAATTTGGTCTGTTTCTGTGTTTCATGTATATTTTGACATTTGCTGCATTTAATTATGTATTTTCACATCTAATGCCCCTTTAAGTTATGAGCATCTCAAGAGCACGGAATATGCCTTACCTCTGTAACCATGACTCTCTCACAGAATCATATCTCCTTGCCCTTTTCTCACTTATCAAAATGCATCTTTTGCACCATTAAAAATCTGCTTCTTGGAAGAAAAAAATCCGAGTGAAGACTATTAGTCCTCACAGCATCTCCAAGAAAGAAGTGACGAGTGGGAAGCTCTATCTCATTTTGCAAACAGGAAATTTAGGCATGTGGAGATGAAATCACTCAGCACTGTGCCAGGATTCTTTTTTTGGTTTTCTGATTCCTAGTTTTGTGTTCTATCTACCAAAAAGTGGTATTTGTCTATGAAGTGCAGCTGATGGTTGCTTAATTTTCCCCAGAACAAAGTTAAAAAACATAACAATTAAATTAAATCACCCAAGGGGGACGCCTTCTTTTGTTGTAAAGTTTTAAGGAAACAAACTTTTGGGGAAACTTTTTTCCCCCTAGGGTATAGTGCTTTCTTCTCTTTCAGCAGAATATATTGTGTCTGATGGAGCAAAAAATTGTTTTTAAGAAACCCTGCACCAATCTGTCTGCCCCAGCTCAGACACATGCTCGCACAGAAAATTAAATTCACAGAAATGAGAGAAAATCAAGAGAAGCAAAGGAGCATATCTTCTGTTTCCTAGAATCATTCTCTAGTGTATTTAGTGGTCTGTTGGGTGACAGGGTGATGAGGGGAAAGGATTGGATGAATGCAACTAGTTTTTCATGTCTTTTTGCTTATTTCATGAAAGCGCCATGACAAAGTAAGCATTGTGCATGTTTAACCTATATGTTTTTAAGTTGTAATAAGCTTTATTAGAATTTAGACAGTTAAACAGTTTTTTTTTTCAGCTTGAGTCTCATTACTACCATTTGCTTCATTAACAGCAGTAAATTTTTGAGTGTGAAACTTCCTTGAAATGGTAACTACTAAGAGAAAGTAGTGGGAGAGGAGAAGTAAAAGAAGAGACTTCAGAATAGTGCCACTGAAACACATTCATAGGAAAGAGGATTGACTGGGTGATCTTTCTGGCCATTTAACATGATTTTCCTCTTAAAATTTTGTTGACATTTGGCTTATCTTTCATTACTTCCTAAATTATAATCTTTAAATCTCCCTATATGCAGCTATCATACTCATACTATTTTGATCATAACTCAGGTGGAATTTTTATTTGTATTAAAATATGTTTTGTGTTGTTTTTGCTTCATAGTGACCTTCCTCTGTTTCATATCTCTCTAAACTTCATTTGCCAATACAACCATGCATTTGAGTACTGCGATTCAAGCTTTGCAAAAAGAGAAACTTTGGCATGTATTGTAAACCATGCACTTAATTAATGTTAGATTAAGATAATGAAGATGATGCTGCAGATGCTGACCTTTCCTAGTAATTTATTTTCCTTGACATGATTGTATTTGCCTCAGGGACTAAAAAAAGTCTCTCTCTCTCTCTCTTTCTCTCTCTCTCTCTCTCTCTCTCTCTCTCTCTCTCTCTCTCTCTCTCTCTCTCTCTCTCTCTCCCTTTCTTTCTCTCTCTCTCTCTTTTATCTCAAGAAGAACCAAATACCTTCCAGATTTTGTTATTTTCTACTCCTGATTTAAGAGCTTAACGGAGAAACCAGAAGCCAAGTTCCTTCGGTCATTGTGCACAATCATGAAGCTGCATATGAACTGGCAATTAAAACTCGCCAACTCCTCAACACATCTCAGATTCTTCCCGATCTCTTCTCACCTCTATTCTCAGAGTGGCTGGTTTGTTATGAAACTAATTCTTTTCTAGGCCAAGTTTCCTTTGAACAGGGCGCAAAGGCATATGATCCTGTGGATTAGAAGTGGGTTGTCATCAAAATGATATAGCTCTGTTCTTCTCTGTTCCTTTCTTGGAATGGCTGAGAACAGACTTGCGAAGAGAAAAACTTGTTGGCGTTTGGGAGCTGCCAGGTTTTAGAAAGCCCAATTATGTCTTTTTTGAACTAGCATTTCTTTAATAGAGTTTAATTTAAAAATGTTTTTTTTTCATTTTTGACATTTCTTGTCATTTTTATTTCAAAAGGATGAGGATATATTTACTCATGGGGAAAGTAAAAACAAATTGAGTATGAGTAAGCAGGGTCAGCTGGCTAATTGTGATGATATTACAGTGGCTATCAAATGGCCCCTGTACTCAAAAAATTACCCTTTTTATTACCTTAGTCTCTAAAATTCCCCCATTGCTTGCACATTTGTTTTAAATTATTGTGTGTTTCCACTAGAGCATTAGTCATACTTGTGGCTTATCTATTTCATCTACTTCTTAATACAAGTTCCTACAGTTCCCTGTGAAAATCCCCCCTCCTATATTTTGGTGTTGATTCTGAGTGTCATAATTGTGCCAATAGGTCTAGCACAGTCACCTGACCAGGGAAATTGGTTTGGATATGGGCACATAGCTCAAATGAAAACATGTAAAGAGAATTTTGTTGGATAAAAGATTTTTTTTTTAGAGAAGCCTTTTCTTTTTCACAGGAGCTACTAGAATTTCATTTTTTTTTTCCTACTGGAATTATTGGTGGGAGAATGTGATTTATGTGACCACAACCTTCATTTTCTATGTTATAAACCTGGGACTGAGGAGACCATTGAATGGAGTCTGGGCATGGAGCTGGATGTGCAGAAGGCAGAAGAGACAGATAGCAAGAAACTGGGCCATTGGTGACATTCTTTGAACATTGGATCAAGCCTCACCTGAACTCATTGCTATCTAGTACGCATGGTACAACTTTTAGTCACATGCTTATCAACTATTTGGATTTAATTCTAAATATTACTGCCTTTTCAGCTCCAAAGATTCTGTGGGTTTAGTTAAAGCTTTCAGGTGTATATCACCCAATCCTCGACTTCTCCATCTACCCAATCCTGTTTCTTCTCTTCCACAGGGGTTGATCAAAGGCACTCCCTAATAGAAATCCTGCAAAGGAAATTCCATCCCAGTATTCTTCCTAGAAACCCAAACCATGAAAGAGGAAGCTCCTTCTAAGCAGACTGAGTTTTCATGGGCCAAACATATTTCACTTTTGCACAGTTCTTCTGGGAATTCATATGTTAGGTTTTGCTCCAAGATCCAACAGTCAACCTATGGGATTGAGTTATCTCAGAAGGGGGTAAGAGGGAAAGGAAAGCTGGCAGATCACTATTTTTTAGAATCTCTAATTTATTTTTTATATTTTATTTTTATTGTCTGTATACTTATGAAACTATCACCATGATTGAGACAATAAAAATATCCTTCATCTCCAAAGGTTTCTCCATGACTCTTTGTAATTTCTCTCTTCTACCCTCTCCCTTTTCCCATGTAATCACTGATCTTTTTTCTGTTACTATAGATTCATCTGCATTGTTAGAATTTTATATAAATAAAATTATAAAATGTGCACTTCTTTGATTTGCCTTATTTCACTCAGAATAATTATTTTGAAATTCATACAAGTTGCATATTCTTTTTTACTGATGGGTAGTTTTTATTGTATGCTTATACAGTAACTTGTTTATTCATTCACTTGTTGATGGACACTTGAGTTGTTTTCAGTTTTTGCCTATTGTAAATAAAACTACTATGAGCATTTAGGTACAGATTTTAGTGTAAACATATGCTTCATGTCTTTTGGCTAAATACCTAGAAATGAAACAGCTGGATCATATGGTAGGTGTGTGTTAACTTTTTAAGAAAGTATCAAATTCTTTTCCAAAGTGAATGTGTCATCTTACATCCGCATCATCAGTATATGAGAGTTCCAGTTCCTCTAAACCTTGCTAATTCTTGTCTTTTAAAATTTTAACTACTCTATAAGTATATAGTAGTATCTCATTGTGGCTTTTAACTTACACTTCCCTAAAGACTAATGATGTTGCACATCTTTTCATGTGACTACTTGCCAACAATATGTCTCCTTTGGTAAAGTTTATGTTCAGATATTTTGTTCATTATTTATTGGAATTCCTTTTTAGTTGTAAGGGTTTTTAAAAACAGAATAACATATATTCTGTATGCACGTACTTTATCAGATATGTGCTTTGAAAATACTTCCTTCTACTCTGTGGCTTCTATTTTCATTCTCTTCTCATAATAGTGTCTTTCAAAAAGCAGAAGTTTTAAATTTTGATTAGGTCTGATTTATCTGGATCATGCTTTTGGTGTTATAGTTAAGAAATCTTTGTGTAATCTAAGGCCACAAGATTTTCTCCTATGTTTTCTTCTAGAAGTTTTATAGTTTTAGGTTTTACATTTAAGTCTAGGCATCCATTTAATTTTTTATATGCTCCATTTTGAGTTAATTTTTTATATATGGTGAAAGATATGGCTTGAAATTCATTTTTTTTTGCATATGGATAGCCAAGTGTTCCAGCACCATGTGTTGAAATTGCTCATCTAATTTTAAAATATGGAGCATATAATTCCAGTGTGGTCCGTAGACTATCTCAGAATAATTATTCCTAGTGCCTGTTAAAAATGTAAATTTCTAAGTCTCACACCAGCTCTTTTGAATTAAAATCTTATATCGAATACCCTATGTGATTCTGGTAGATACTATACACTGACATAATGCCATTATTATTCATTAACACTTTAAGTCAATACTGTCTCCATCAGAGCTCAGAAAAGATAACTCAGAAAAAGTAAGTCTTTATAGGATGAAAAGAAACCAGACAGGTTTTTTTTCTTTTTTAATACAGAAAATTTTAAACAATTACAGCAGTAAGTTGAATAGTATAATAATTTCCACATACTCTTCACTCATATTAGCAATAATCAATATTAAAGATCACTTTTTTAAAATGAGAAGAAATTACAGGTGATTTTTTTTCTATGTAGGAAAAAACCTCCAAGCTTAAAAAGCAGTACAAAAAGCAAAAGTAGAAAAAAATAAATAAAATGAGCACCTGAGAAAATAAAAAAATCAAAGATCAATATAATTGCCAACATAAATATAAAAACCTCTATACATAAAAAAAATCTTGAGTAATTTAAAAGACAACTAATAATCCATGAAATATTTTGAATAGAACAAGTGATGAATTTTTAATCTATAGAGACATATTTTAAAATGACTAAAAAATTTGGTGATAAAAAGATAAAGGAAGTAAAATACACCACTGAGATGATATCAAGAGGATGTTATACAGCCAGTAAGTTATCTTTAAAAATAATTTTTATGATGGGAAAATGCTTATAATATGAAAAAAGCTGAATACAAAATTTATATTTTGTATGTCCTCGTGTATTTAAAACAGGCTTAGGAAAAATGACTGAAAGCAAATATGTTCCTAGATGTTATTTCTTAGTTATCTCCAAAGAACTTGTATATACAGCTGAGTAGCCAGAAAAGGAAAAAAAAAACAACACATCTTTTTTATGAAGAAAATATTTGAAATGGGACATTTCCTTGGCAAAGTCGAAGACTGGCACAGAGTACAAAGATGGGGCAAAAAAAAGGCACAGTGAAGGCAAAAGATAGGTTTTATGCAGCATTGCCTTAAATGAAGGGGTAGAGGTAACAGTTTCCTTCTTTGCAAGTCTTTCCAATGGATGAAGACTTCTTTCACATGAACAGTACAGACTGGGGGGACTGGCAGAGGGGTTAGATTTTAATGGCCATGCTGCAGTCTGTTTCCCTAATCAGATATAGACCGTACTCAAGTCCATAGAGCCCCTTTTCTTGATTTAAGGAGAAGGGCACATAGGATATAAGTTAAAGCTGTAACAGCCCGTTCTACTTGTCCAAAGCCACCCAGTGGATGAAATGTCTGTTTGTTTATAGACTCTGAAGTGTTACTTTGTATCATTTTTCTTCTCCCGTTCAGAAACTAAAACTAAAATATTTCACTAAATTGGAAACCCACTCATAGCATCTGGGTTTGTACTTCTGAACTGAAATTGAACTCTGGCACTTTAGATCACATGATGTTAGGACAATGTAACTTTTTGTTTTGAAAAAAGTCGCTTTAAAAGTCTCATAAATGAGTCTTGCCTGTTCTTAGAAATCAAGTAGCACTTGTAAACTCCAATTCCTAAATGTTGTGTAATTATGAATAAATAAATGTTAAGGAAGCAGAAATGTACAGATTAAATAGCTCAGCTTGTACATAGGTTCATAAATAATAAAAATGTACTTGTCTCTTTAAAATCCTAGTATTGGAAATACAAACAGATTATGATTCAAGACAATATATTTGTAATCTAAAAAAAAAATAGAAAGTCAAGTAAAGCTGGTAAGATCTCCAAAGTACTACAGAGTTTACTGGAAGAAATTTTGTATATTTGTTTTTCAGACGGTTCTATAATTGTATGGTTCCAGGTGGTATAGATTAACATTTTCATGCAGTCTTCTATGATCAGTACTAAAATAACTATCATGAAAACAACTATTGAGTATCTAAAGTATGCAGAGCGTATCTCATAAAATAAACTAAAATTTGTGTAAAAAAAGTTTTTCTCAGGCTTGTCAGGAAAATAATAGAGTAACTAAGAACTATAAGAATTAGACAACTTTTCCAAAATAGCAACATAGGACACCCAAAGAGGTTAAAATATAAATTTAAGAATTGATCTAAGTTACTTTTACTATTTTTGTGGACTCTCTTTTCAAAACCAAGAAGTGAAACATGTAGCATGATGATTATGATTCTACTTAAAGAAAAAACAGAAACTGAATATCTTCAATGAGAAACAGGATCAGACAAATACTATATTTCATTGCTTCGTATTCTGAAATACATACTATAAATGTTTCTGATATGAAATACATTACTTCATCTACTTATATGTATTAATATGCTAAAAAGTAGAATTGAAAATGAAATTAAAAGGTAGGATTACCAGTAATAGAGCTTGAAGCTCTGGACCCCAATTTACCCAAATTTTCAGGCTTGAGCATCTCAGTCTTGTCATACACTTCACCCTTAACTTATTCAACAGTTTAATAAGCAGCACCAATGTTAAGTATCATAAGCGTGTAAGACATATTCTGCAATGTTCTGTCTTTGTGGAGAAGTGTTATCAGCAGGATATATAAATAGCACTTTGAGACTGTTTTGGTGGTGTACTTATCAAGATATGCTTGATTTTCACAATTACGTGGCCAGATATTTAGTTTGTCTTAGTAAATTCTGTACCTTCTTAAATTCTATACTGCATTGAGCATTATGGCTGCAAACTCATTTGTTATTCAAGGGAACACTGGCCAGTTAGCAACATGAGAGCGATTATTTTAGAAAATTCTGAACAGTTTTGTCCCAGTAAGTTTGACTTGCCTGGACTTGAAAATTATACGGTCTAACATGTGCTTTGTCTCTTAGTGAATTCCAAAGTTATTGCCCCTATATCGGTATTTGGAGATAATCTGTAGAAATATATTTCCCAATCTTCAACCATACTGTTTCTCACAGAAAAAAATTTCCTGGACTCAGTTAAAAAAAATGGCATCTGATAATAGGAAAAGTATTACTTTTCATTTCTAATCAAGAACCACTTATTGAATGCTAATTTCATATCAAGTTGTGTGTTAAGTACTGAAATAAATTTAAAAAGATGAGTGCAATACTGTTTCCACTCACTGATATAGTTTTATATTTGTCAGCCTGCAAATACACTTTTATCCTCTTTCATCCTCACTGGAACTCCATAAGGTAGATATAATTTTCTCCAATTTACAGGTGATAAAACTGAAATGGAAATGTCACTTGCCCAAGATCACAATTTTGTAGAGCCAAGACTATCATCCAGGTATTTTTGGACTCCAAGTTCTTTTCTCTTTCTATTATTCAGTAGCATATGTTTTCCTAATATTCTTCGGTCATGGTAAACCATGTAACTATTGTAATGCAGAAATCCCTTTAGTCCAAAGAAAGAATTTCAGTACCTCGTCTAAATTTCACTGGCTATTTTAGTACTGTAGGAGCAGGAAATTATTCAATTCATGAGAAAATTCATGCACCTGTGGATTTCATTTTTGTGCCAGATGAATAGGTGAGGTTGGATTTGATTTACTCCATGACTAAACTCTAAAATTGGGATTTAAAATGAATATGTAATCTCACTCTGATTCCATTTGTCCTGTAATGCTGTCTAATGGTTATGCAAGTCTCAGAAATGTATTTAAAGTAATAACATGTCCTTTTTATCCAATAACATCAAACCAAATTTTTTTTTATTCACTTTTGCTAGACCTCTAACCTTTAAAGGTGAGTAAGGCAGTTGCAGAAAACCTGATCTTATTTTATGCCCCTGGCAAGACTTTTTCAAGTTCATCTTTTTTCCTTTCTCTTAAAATCTGATGAAAAATGAAATGTCAGAAAAACAAGCTCCCGGGCTAAAAAACTTGTGTCTGTCTCTGTGACAGATGTCAGTTTGAAAGGTTTCAGGTCACCTGTCAGAAGTATGCCAGTGTGATCTGTACTTACATCGACCTCACACCAACATTGAGTTCTGCTTTTTAAAAATATCCTTGAAAAAGAATTAAATGATTTGCGGTCATTGCCTTTTCCTCTATCTTTTAACTTTAATCAATGAGACAAAGATGGGGGTGGATATGGAGGGGGAGAAAGAGAGGAGGAGGGAGGGAGGGAGTGAGAGAAAGAGAATGAGAGAGAGATTTTTAAAAGGACAGCTTGACCTTTGGGTGCCCCTGGCAGTGAACCAATCAGCATTCTTGTAATCCAAACACAGATGCCTAAAGCTAAACAAATCCTATACTTGTGAACAAGAATTCAGTTTGCTGTCAAAATACAGTCAGGATCAGCATAGTGCTGCTATGAACAAAATATCATGAATTAAAGTTAAATGTTTGTGATTAATAGAGAAGAGTAATATTGAACAACATATTATCTCAATGGTGGCTCAGTTTAGTAACCAATATTTCCTGCAAAAGAATCATGTCTTTTGAAAAGTCCTGAATTCTAACTCCATACCCTGGGCATAATTCCCTAATATTTTATGCCAGAAACACCACTGACATTATTTGTACAAGTTAGTAATTTGTAGTGACTCATTAATGGGGGTTGAATGCTATTCTTTTTTTGAATTAGTTTATATAGTGTTTGAATTATTCATCACAGTGATTAAAAAAGGTTTTTTTTTTATAGCCCAAGAAATTTAAAGATTGAAAACAAAATAAGATGAGTTTCATTTCATCAGTTTGGTAATATTCAGGGCTTTGTCCTGTAACCAAGAAGATAAAAGATTAAAGTTCTAAAGGCATGTTTGCCAAGTCTACCACTCTAAACAAGAAGCCAGATCAGAAGAGATGAAAAGTCCATGAATACAAACCCAGAAACTTTAATAGCACTAAAGAGATGTTAGTTTTTCTTTTCCTTTGCTTGATTTTAAGTATATAATACTTCTCTTCTTTCAAGTGGGCCCACCCTCAATGTGAAATACAAGTAAGTTTATTGGAGATATGACCATTGTATCCACGTCTAGAGCAACATTATTTTTATGTGTGAAAAACTTGGCGGGTGAAAAGAGAAATGTAGACCTGGAATGAGATCAGTCAGCTTGGAAGAGAGGTTGAAAGCTGATTCTCTGCAATGACATGTAGTATCTGTGAAATTTTCTTATCTTTTAGACAGCTTTTAGACCAGTGCTTTTCAGACTTTAAAATGCACATGATCTTCTGAATCTTGTTAACATGAGATTCTGATTCAGTAGGTCTAGGTGGGCTTGAGCATCTGCGTTTCTAACAGATTCCCAGGTGAAGCAAATACTGCTGAGCCTGGATCACACACTGTGGGATAAGGTGCTAGGCTGTTCTCAGCTTTCCAGAAGAGTGTGTGTCAGATGCCTCAAGGTTTCCCAAGTGGTTCTGAAGTTCAAACAGCCTATCTTATTTACAAAATTCCCCTTCTGACATATATTTCCTACCTTTATGATCTTTTCTAAGTGCCTGTGACTTGATCTCTTTTTAGGAATTCCAAATTTTAATTTAACATCATCTCAGAATGACCATACTTGTTCCAAAGAAGGGGTACAGAACAAAGATAGTAACAGTGTCAGATTTTTCTCAACTCTGCTCTTAAGTCATTAATGTTTTTCACTAGATCATGGTCTTATGAGAGCATTTTGTACTCTACTAGGTAATTTCATTAATTTTGACTGACATCCCTTCCTTGCTATGTATAACAATCAGACTGTTTACAAAAGGTTGAAGGCCTTTATAAGAATGCTTTTGGACTAAGAACCACCCAGAAGAAAAATAGTTAAAAACAAGAGTAGTCAGAACTCTCAGCAATGTTTAGACCCAGATAACCACAAACATCCTGGAATTTACTTAACCATGTCTGATTTCCCAGTGAGTCATGTTTACATCTCTAGATGTTAGTTTACTTTCCCTTCATTTTTTTCCCCTCTTGATCACTCATGCAGAGGAAAGCGGAAACGAAATCTTCCATGGCAATTAGAGTGCCAATACTTGTGCTAGCTATGTGTTCCCGTTATTATTAATAGGGAGATCTGTCCATTAGTCAAACAAAGCTGTATGAATTTTCTCATGCTCATTACATATTTATAATATGGACAGTCTTGTGACATATTATGCAGCTACTTTAGCAGGAAACTAATATCAAATAAGAGAGTGCCAAATTTAGCTTTACCAAGAAAAAAAATGCACCATATTTAATGCTTAATTTTCATTCTGTGTATGTTAGATACACACATGATTGCTGAGATGTTTGTAATTGTGTATTTCACTAGAAGTTATTTTTATCCTTGTTAAAGATTCTTAATCTCTTTTCTGTCAAATGCTAAAATCATTTAAACAAGTGAAAAATATTTGCTAATTTTCTCCAAAGTCTCAAAGTATTTTCTGCACAGAGGGTACAGCCCATTGCAACCTTGCATTAAAAGAACCAAATCTTGAGGTGGTTGCCTATCACATGGCAAGGTGCTAAGGACTACTGTTTCCTGACTTTCAGGAAAGCCTTTACTGTGCATTGCCAGCTTCATCTGGAGTCAGTCAGACACCTGTGAGAATGTGATTGAAGATTAGAACCAGAAATACAGATTCCATTACTGCTATCACACAGACTCTCAATAACATTACTTTGAATATACTTTCCCATATAAGAAAGCTGCTTCAATCTTTTTAATGAATATTGGTAGAGGGAAAAAATGGGGGATCTAGCAATTGTGAAAACAGATTTTTCCTGCTGAAATTAATAATTCTGAGCGGTACTAAAATTAATTACTCTGTGGTTATAAGTAGGCAGCAGATTTATGGTAAATGACAGAGTGTTTGCAAATTTTCCTGACTACTCGATTAGAAAATGCACAAGTGGAGGCGTCAGCCGAGCATGCATTATTTAAGTGGTTGGTGTCTGGCGACAATCTGGAAACGGCAATTGTTGTGGTTGCTGTAGGAAAATTCGCACTTTCTGAGAGAAATTTTTTCACCTTTGTGTGCCCACAGCATGGATCTCTCCTCATGGCAGCTGTAGGAAACACAGGAACTCCGTGACCTGGAAAATGTGGGACAACTGCCACAAGGTGACCCTGGAAGGCTGGGGTAGGCCCAATTAATTTAAAATTTTGCTTGGCCTTGTCTCTTCCAATTTTCTAAATCCTCTGGAAAAATGATTAATGTGTACACTGCCGATGCAAAAATATTTTTGACCCTATTAAAGTCGACCAAGGGTAAACCAAGTGTAGGCTGGCATTGTATCAAACTAGCTTTATTAAATTTGATTGGAGGTTTGTGTGAGGAAGGGACAGACAAGGACATTATTTTACACAGCAGCTCTCTTTTAAATGAAAATATCAGGAGAAATACAAAGTAGTAATATGCCCTGGACAAGAATAATCTTAAATATAGGAAAATACCATGAAGAACTTTGTTTAAAGGGTAAACAATATTTGCTAGAAAATTTTCTGCTATCTTATTGCTATGCTGGCCGGTTACCAACGAGGGTGTTTTAATTTATAGAAGGCTTATGGAGCCTTATATTTCTTCATTTATAGATGAGCTAGTTCAACCTTGTCTTCTTTTTTCTGTCATTGAATTCTACAACTTAAAATTATCTGTCTGCATTTTGAACCTTAGCAGAACAAGTCGTAATCTCACAATTTCCCCCCAATGCATCCATCCTACACAACCATCTAATTAATTAGTAAAGCAATAATTTTTTCAACTGGTTATGCTGTTTTGAATAAAAATGGCACAATTCAGGTACAATTTCAAAGGACAGAATTTATCATGAGCATTTCTTTCTTTTCCAGGAAAGAGAAAACCTATTTAATTGTCATAAAATATAGTGGATACATAATTTTATTTAGGAGCCAGCATCCAGATTTCACATGTAATCATTCCTATAGTTATTTAAACCTAGGAAATATTCAGCCACATGAATGTTATCATGAAGACATATGATAAATGTATGCTTTACACTTTATACATTTATCATATGGAAAGTATGATGATTTTCTTTATGTTAGGTGTGCATTTTAATAACTTTGATGTAGCTAGCATATAGTAAGTACTTATTGAATGAGTGAATGGCAGAAATTACTTGTGACCACCTACCAAAGGGAAGACTTGAGTTACAGTTGAAACAACAGTTTAGGTGGTGGCAATAGCCCAATGAAGTTTCTAAAACTTCATTTTAGTCATTTTTAGTAATTTTTGTCTAGTGAGTGTAGATGTGGAGAACAGATAGTTATAGGGAAAAAAAATCCACTACTTGGGATGTTAGCTTTGCCTAAGACTTTTTAACTAAAAGATGTGAATGAATTGTCTGTACTACTTGTCGTAGGTTGTATGATTCTTGACCCATATTCTATGGCTTTCTCTGCAGTGTCTTCTAAGAAGTTTATCCATCTTTGCCCTGTTTTATGCAGGCATGGCCTTTTGATGTGGTTTTGCCAATAAAATATGAGCAGAAATTAAGTTTTTCACTTCCAGGCAGAAGTTATAAGAGCCGGGACACAGTTTGCCTAGACTCCTTTCCATCTGCACGGCAATCAGCAAAGTTTCTGATAAAGGGCAAAGTAGAGCCAAGTTGCAGCTGACTTGTGACATACACAATAGTGTGACTGAGAAATACACTTTTGTTATTGTTAGCTGTTGAGATTTTTCCATTGTCTTTTACTCCTACAAAATGTAGCCTATCCTACTGACACAGATATAAACAGTATCCTTTCAGTATGAGCTAAATAAAATAGTGTTAATTATGGCTCTATGAACTTTGAAGTGAAATTAGCTCTTGCCTTCCTGCTACCATATCTAGGAGCCCACTTGCTTTCACATCCATCTCCTACTTCCTCTCTCTTTAATGGATAGAGTGAACCTGCTCTGAACAATAGCCAAGTCCTCTACTAGGTCTCTGGATCCCATCTTCTCCCAAATATAAACTCTTCTCTTTGAGGTAACTCCTGCAATTTCAAACTTTCCCTCTCTAATGGATCATTTATTTCTTCCATCCTAAAAACAATTCTTTCTTGGCTTCACATTTCTTTCAGCTGGCCCCTTTCCATTTTTTTCCCTCTTTTCTCAAACAAACTTCTCAAATGGTTTAACTGTGTATGCTCTCTGCACTTCCTCACCTTCCATTCAATATCTAACCTACCCTAATTTAGTTTTCATTCCACCACTGAAAACAAATTACTCTTGTCGACATCACCAAAAGCTTCTTTATTGTCCAGTCCAAGGGACATTTTTATGTGGTAATTTTACTCTACTTCTTAGCAGCATTTCATCAAAGTAACCATTTGCCCCCTCATGAAGGACTCTACTAGGCTTCCATGACACTCACCTAGCTTCTTTCTTACCTATTTTGTGGTTGACTCTTTTTCCTCCTTTATACTAAAATATGTAAAAAGTTGAACTCCTGTGGGTCAGTATGGAGTCCTTGTTCCTTCTATCTGCGTATTATCTCCTTATATTGAATTTGGCCTCATGGTAACGCCTATTATTTCTAGAGTTGCTCTTTTGAAGTTCCTATTTAGAAATTTCCCACTTCAAAGCAACTTTTAGGAAATTTCAGACAGAATTCATAATTTTGTTATTTTAACTCCCTCATTTTAATCTTAAAAAAATCTACTGATTATCTACAGTGTGCCAGGCAATATAATAAATGTTAAGAATATAAAAACATATTATTTATTTTTGCTCTCAAAAAAAGTGCTCAGCAGGGAATAAAATTTGTACACAATTATGGTAAAATGAGTAAATTCTAATAATGTACCTTGTATAACACATGGTGGAAACATAAAGAAAATCTAAGTTTTTAGGGCAGTAAGAAAGATTCCCAGAGGAAGTTATATTTGGTCTAAACCACAGTCAGACAGGAATTTATCAGAGGTAGGCAAGAAGGAACCTCATTCCTAAAAGAAGAACATGTGAGTAGGTCTGTCATATTTAAGGCATTTAAAATTGTTTAATATATTTACAAAGAATAAGGGAGGTTGAGGAAGAGTAAGAGCTGAGGCTGGACTTCAGGGCTAGTCCCAGGACATGAAGACTTTTGATGGAATTATAGTCTTTTGATGTTCAGGCTGACATTTCTGAGCCCTTTCCAATGTTTCTGTTTAATCCATTCCAACCCTAAATGCATGTCTCTAATGAGAGGGGCAGCATAAGCAGTATCAAAAGTTTTGAAACAGGAAGCATTGCTTTATGTCACTTTTCTAGTGTCTATATGATTCTATTATATCTATCTGTTTACATTCTAGTCTTATTATCTGTTTACTTAATTTGGTTTTGAGTAGCAGTAAGGCAAATACTAGAAGTCTGAATGTTTTGCAAACTAGTACATACTGTTCACAATAATCTAATTCCAGTCCTTCACCTTTCATAGTACAAGGAAACAATAATTCTGAATATTGAATGTCTGTTTAAGGCTAAATTCTCTCTTTCAATATGGATAAAATCAGTTACAAACTTTTTGAGGGTTCAGTACTAAAAGAAAATCTCAACTGGTGTTGGGTGAGTTATTGTAAAATATAGTTTATCTAACAGAACCCATTTGAAGTGCATGTATCTGGATAACTAAGCACTGTGTTAATAACAACAAATGTGACAATTTCTATAATTTTGTTATATTTACATTCTAAGCCTAAACTTGTTAGTATTTCTTGTTATGCTCATGACAAATAACATTTTCTTAAAAATTAAAAGTGACAAACCCAGGATATATACGTGAACTCTTGAATATTTCAGAGAAATATAACAAAGAATCTCTTTTGAAACTAACTCAGGAAAAGCAATTTTGCTTCTAAATATTATAATGTAAATAGTATTTAAAATATTTACATTTTGTGATGCAAAGTTTGACTGAGTGGTATAAAATATGTTTTGACTTTGCTTTACCTTAAGGAAATCTTTCTTCTTTTAATTTTTTAATCTATAACAGGAATAACAAATTGATTATGAACAGGGCATTCTAGATGAGATCTTTAACTTCATGGATGAATATGTTGGAATGAAGCAAAAAAAAAAAAACCTTTGCCATGGAGTGTTACTCAGCACCATTGTCTTACATGAATTATTTCACAGTTGCAACTGAACGAACTCTGATAACTTCTCTAGTAAATTAGTCATTCTGGTGAACCGCCTACAGCATTTTTGTTAAAGCAGTAGAACCAAGTACAAAGGGACATTAATGGTATGAATCAGATTCAGCCCTGTGACTTCAAAACTAAGTTAGAAAAAGTGGGATGGTGGGAAGGAAAGTGTACAAGACTAATTTTCTGAAGAGAATTCAGATAGATGCAGTTTATAAAATAATTTTAAATATAAAGAGATTTCTTATCTAATGCTACCCTGTTCAAATGCTCATTATAATTTTCCATTTGCTTCTGATAGACCAGAGCTGGGTTGGTAGCCAATGACTTATAAGTTGGCTCCACTAAAGACTCAATTCTCATATGGAACTTGAGCTGCTGGACATAGGGATACTTTTAAAATACCTGTTCTTGCCCCTACCTTACCACATGTGTCAGGACATGTAATGTCTTTAATACCAAGACATGTTCAGGAATAAGAAAGTCTACACTCCAAATTATGTAAGAAGAGACTAAACAATTTGTGAGATGATTTAAATAAAAAGCTAAGTAATTATGGGTTTCTTTTGTTCCCCTCATAGTGCTGATGTCTTGTCTCATCATTATGTAAAGTGTTTTGGGATGTTCATTAAGGATTCCAGGCCACTGGAGTACTACTAAGATCATTAATTTCTACCACAAAGCCTCAAATGTATTACCCTAGTCAAGTGCGTACTGGGGAAATCTGGTTCATTATTTCTGATAATGGAAAATGAACTTTTCTGCAATGGCAGCTACACAGCTCACAGTTGTGGATATTAAAGAATTAGGAATTAGCTTTTCCAGGTGTCTAGGGTTCTACTTTATATCTCACTTTATATAATATGGCTCTTTCATAGCAGCTAGTACACTGACAAAGAACTAGTTTGTTAGAAGATGGGAAGGTCCCAAGTGCAGAAAAATTGTTGACGTAAGCCTTAAAATGTAATTAAATGAGAATAACAAATGTTTCCTATTTGTCCATTGGGTTAAAAGAAAGTTAAATGCATAAAAATTTTTTATAAAAAGTATTTATTGTTTCTTAGAACTAGTTTAAAGGTTTAATTTCTGTTATGTCAGATGTGGATCAAAACTTTATTATTATTTATTAATATTAAGTTAATAAAAAAAGAATTATTAACATCTGGTGTGTATGAGATACTGTTCTAAATATTACAGCAGATGCAAATATTTAAGAATAAGGAGATGATCCAGTTTCTCTGTAGAGTTTTCCTGCTAGTCATAGGATGGTACCAAATAACCACAAAGCAAAGCACATGAGACTTACAAATATGTAATGTAGCAGGGAATGGCTCTAATAGCTTACTCTGGTGATTGATTGAAATCTTTGTAGTGGCTTGCATTAAATGAAGTTGAGATACCAGAAATTCTTTAATATTTTATAGAGAAAGGAATAAAAGTAATTGAATGGCTAGAAATATTGCAGTGGAATTTTATATATAACGTACTCACACATTCTTTAATAATGTTTCTCAGGAAGGCCCAGAGAACATTCTCTTCAATGAGGCATTAAGGAATACATTGGTTAGGGAATACCAAAATTCTTTAGAAAATCCATAGTAGGTTTTTTCTATAAGTAGGGGTCATGGTGGGTGATGCTCAAATAAAAGTGGGCTTTTTATTTTTATTGTGGACAATAGCATTTCAGAGTGGTAGAAGCATTTAATCACCACTTTAAATCAATAATGGGTGTTAAATTTTATTAAAAATTCTTTGTGGAATGGAGGAGGTAGACAGGATAAAGGGGGTCAAATATGTAGTGACTGAAAGAAATCTAAATATGGGAGGTGAACACAGAGTGTAAATATGTATATGCCTTATTGTTAAAGTGTACAGCTGAAACTTATTGGATTTCATTAACCAATGTCACCATAAAAAAACATTCCTGGAAAAAAAATTCTTTGCATTTATTGAGGTTATCCTATCATTTTCTTCCTTTAATCTATTTCTTATGCTGAATTATTACAATAAATCTCCTAGTATTACATCAGCCTTTCATTTCTATCGTAAGTTCTATTTCATAACAATGTTTTATTTTGTGGCTGGATTGTGAGATTCATCTACTAAAAATTCTTGAATTTATATAAGTGAAATTGAACTACAATTTTTATTGTCTTATCCTTGTCCAGTTTTGGCTATCACAATTTTGCTAGCCTTGAAGAATACGTAGGATAGACTTCCACATTTCTCTATTTTTCTATGCTCATGGAGATTATCTATTTTGGGAGGTGTTTACTATGACTTTCCCATATAATCATCTGGGTTTCGTACCATTTTAAACATAAACTTAAATTTTTTTTCTATAGTAATTATTCTGTTCAAATTTTCTACTACTCCTTGAACAATTTTGGGTCATTCTATAAGCCTTTATTTTTATTTTTTGAGATTTTCATTGCTATAAAACAGAAATTCTCTAGTAGTTATTTTTAGACAGGATGTAGGGGTAGTAAATTTTTTAAGTCTTTGCTTTCCTGAATATGCCATTATTTCCTTCTTATAATTGATTACAATTTTAGCCAGGTCAAGAATTAGATTTAAAAAAATGTTCTTCCTTTTCTTTAAAAGCATTGCTCCATTGTCTTTTAGCGTAAGTTACTGCTGAGAAATTTTATACGAATATAATGAGTGTTTCTTTGTAGGTCACCTGTTTACTTCCCCCATTGGAAATTTTAAGATTTTCTTTTTCTTTGAAGTTTGAAACCCTATTATGATTTATCTTCATGTATATATATATTTTTTCATTCTGTTGAACCTTAGGTTGGTTTGAAATTATGTGTCTTTTTTAGCTCTAGAAATTGTTTTTCTATAATTTTCTTGATTATTTCCTTTCTTTCATGTGTTTGTTTCTCCTTCTGTAAATCTAGTGTAGTAGATTTTAATATTTATACTTCTATATGTCTTAAATTTTTTTGGCACAGTGTTATTATTACTTTGTTCTTTTGTATCATGTTTCAAAAGAATCTTTCATTTTGCTCTTTCAGGTTTTGAATTTTCTTCAGCTATGTTTTTATTCCATGTAGCTTTCAAAATTACTAAACATTTCTTACAATCATATTTAAAATTTCTAGATCATTAATTATTTCTATTTTTGTCTAAAAAATATCCTTTTGAAGTTCTGTAAATACATCATGTATACATATCTGAAATGTTTACTCTGCTAAGCAAAGTTTTAATTCTCAGCTGTCAATTCTTTATTTGATGATTTTGTTGTTTTTATTCTGCTGATAACTTCCTCAAATGTTTGGTGATTATCTTTCTGCTCATCTTTGTGTTTAAGTATCTCTGTTTACAATTTATATATTGTCTCTGGTGATTCTAGCGGACAGACCATACATACTGTTGTATGGGGTGTGCAAGTTCTTCTAGGTATAAGAGCTCCTATTCTTCTCGAATTTTGCTAGCTATATGTGCCAAAGCGCTGTCTTTCCAGACCTACCACACATATTGATTGCATTAGCTGTAGCTTCTAGGTAAACACCTCTGGGTAATGAACAATCAACCTAATGTCTTTCCAGGTACCACTCTTCCTAAGCCTAGAGCACCTACAAATTTCTTCCTTTTCTTGCATATGTGATGGATTATGGTCTGTTTTTAATTTATTCCTGAAATATTTCAGTCCACTTATGGCAGTCTCACTTTTTACTGATATACGTAGTCATTTTAAAAGTATACTTTTCTATTATTCTAAAGACTTTAGGTGAGAGGAAAAAAAGGTATGTTTACTCAAAATGACATTTTTGTTGAATATTTTCTTAATTTCTTTGAACATTCTGTTTTATTTATTTGATATTATCAATATTCCGAGGCCTGTTTAAAATACATTTTCATCTTTCAGAGTCGTAAAAATTGAAGTCAGGCTGTGGGAAGGATAGCCATATCTTACATAAGACCACAACACTGGAGCTTCTTGTTTTAGAAGGCTGGTATTGAATAGGTTACTACCTGAGTTAATAAATATAAAGGCAGTTACTTGAGATCAAAAGCAGGGAACTGCCGTGTAGACTCAAAGATAAAGGGTATGTTCACTGTAGTATATCAATGTTCCAAAAAATGGGAAAATTTTAGAAAACTTCTGATTTATGTTTTTGATAGAATTAAAAATTTAATTTATTAAATTTTAACAAGCATTTATGAGGATAGAACAAAATTGAGATATGGCAATATTGTTTAGATATGAAAAACACCATTGTTGGAGTGGTAACTTCAAAGGAAGCAGGCTAACAAAAACTGACAGAAAAAATAAAAATTAACAAAATAAATTTAAAAAAGAAAGATGGTAAAATATTAATATTTCAGAAAAACTATAAATTATTCAAAATAATGAAAAAATAGTAATATGGACAGAGTTATGTGAGTCAAACTAGATATATATAAAAAAGGGAACTGAGTAGATGAAAAGAAGTAATAAACCAAGATACAATAGAAGAAGATCCATTAGCAAATGTAAGAACTAATTTTTTAAAATAGAGAAATAGTCACGAAATACTGAGCAATATTGATTTCACTACACATATATTGCTGAAATTATTATATTATAAAAATAGAGCAAAATTATTAGAAATATTAGCAGGAAAATTATGTTATTTATGAAGAACAAAATTTAGGCTGGCTAGACTTCTGCAAATATTTTTTTTGATCCACAATTAAAACAACGTGACAGAGAAAGTTAAATATAAAGTTAGGCAAAGATTCCATCAGACTTACAAAAAAAAAAGAGAGAAAGAAACAGGGGAAGCAACATAATTTTAATACAAAATAGAATTTAAGAACAAAAAACATGTAATGTGATGCTTTTATACTGGTACAGCTGATACCTATAACAAAGTTCTAATAGTCATTAAACTTATAACTAAAAAGATAATACCAAATTATATATAGCATAAACTTAGAGATAAATGGAGACTGATAGAAACACAATTGTAATGTGATGCTTTGTTATATACTATTCTTAGTTGTTGACAGATAAAAAAGTTAAAAAATAAATAAGAACTAAAAAGACTTGAAAAAATGCACCCAATGTAGTAATTATATCTATAACTGTATTTTTATTTATACATAACACATATGTATATATACTTAATCTTTATAAGATACATAATTTATTAATATAAAGGCCCTGTATTCTATAGAAACAATACTTTCTTTGCAAATGCATCAGAAACCTTTACAAAAAGTGATCATATACTAAACACCCACCCTCAAAATATTAATTAAAAGCAAGAGTAGAAACCATGTAAGCTATATATTTTAATGGCATCACAATGAAATAAGTTAATTATAAAGTCTAAGCCAAAAATTTACAGTGCTTGGATATTAAAAACAAAATAAAGCATTTTGCTAAAGAGCTCTTAGATTAAGCTAACTCTATAGGCTTTAGATAGAGTATTTAAAGAGATAAGAAGAACTTTCTAAATTAAAACCTCTGTGATGTTTCTAAAGTTATGGCTTGAAGGCAAATTTATAGCCTGGACTTCCTTGTTTATTAAACAACAAAGAATGGAAATCAATTAATTTAATATCTAACCCCAAAGCTTTGAAGAAAACAACAAAGCAAACATAAGAAAATCAGAAGGAAGAATATGATTTAATCAGTAATTTATTATTATTTTTTAGGACAAAAGAGAAAAAATACAGAATAACTAATAGAAAAACTTCTGGCATATCCAAACAAGAACAGAAGAAAGGGAAAGCTAAGTGTAGACATTTATAATTTAAAAGGGGGACATATCAGTACACATATCAGTAGATGGGAGAGTTTAAACATTTTAAGAGTATTTTACATACCACTCTGTACTCAACAAATTTAAAAATCTCAACAAAATAGCTTATTTCCTAACCAGGAATAAGTTCTGCAAGTTGGTCTGAAAAGAGATAGAAAATTTAAGTAGACTTACAGCTGTTGGAAAAAAAAATTAACAAATAAATTCAAGTTTTAACTTTTGTGTGTTCAAAGTTGCAGTGATTAAGAATTTCAATAGTATATAAGCTGATTGAGAGCATAAAAAGAGAACTTTTCTCAAGTCATTTTATGAAGTTAGTGAACTTTGAAAACAAAGTATGACAAAGCACAGCAGTGAAAACTATAGATTAATATATAGATTAATATTACTACTGTAATACAGAGGTAAATATCAGAAAATAAAATATAGATGTATGTTAAAAATAAGCACCATGACCAAAACTAGTTTTAAATCCTCAAATAAAATAACAATTCATTATGATTTGAGCATTATGTCATAGGTTGCAGACTAAAAGTAATGTGATCATTAAGTGATGCCTAATATATTAGTTTCCTGTTACTTCTGTAACAAATTACCACAAACCCAATGGCTTGAAACAACAGCTCTAAAATCAAAGTGTTGACAAAGCTGCATTCCTTAGGGAGGCTCTGGGGGAGAATCTGATATTATGCTTTTCCAACTCCTAGAAGTTCCTGCATTCCTTGGCTCATGTCCCCTTCCTTTCATCCTTCCAACCCCTTCTGTCATCACATCTTCTATGCTGACTTTGACCCTCCTGCTTCCTTCTTGTATGGACTATTATGATTACAATGAAGCCACTCATATGGTCCTGTATAATTTCCCTATATCAAGGTCCTTAGTTTAGTCATCCCTATAAAATACCTTTAACTATGTAAGGTAATATAGTAATAGGTTTTGGGGGTTAGAATATAGACATCTTTGGAGCCATGATTCTGTTTACAAAACACAAAATGAATCTAATTAAATTTAACATATCTTCTAATCAAAGTCTTATCAAATCAGGACCAGAAGAATACTTTGCTAAGATGGTGAATCATTTGCATTATCAACCAACAGTCATAGTCTTATTTTGTAAAGAAACACTGAAGATATTCTTAATAAAGTTAGAAATAAGATGAAGATGATTGCCACTGTGCTATACTTAATATTGTTTTGGAAATAGTGGCCAATGACACAAATAAATAATACCAGAGCTCTAGTTTAGAAAGGAACTTCAGTTTTTATTATTTTCCACTGATGCCATTGTATACCTAAAATGCAGAAGAATTCATTGATAAACTGTTAGAATTAATACCGAGCTTAATAAAATGACCAAACTCTGAAGAAACAAACAAAAACTAACTAAATAAATAGTACTTAATATACCAGCAGAAAAAAATTTATTTCAAGCAACAAAAAGGGACCCTGTGTTTATAGGAACAGAAAGAAAGGAATTGGACCAATGATTCTTAAACTTTTTGGTGTCAGTACTCCTTAACTATTAATAAGTATTGAGAATGCTTATTAGTTTTTGTTTATGTGTATTATGCCTATTGATATTTATTGTATTATAGATTAAAATAGAGAAATTTTAAAAATTTAATATTTAATTAAAAATAATAGTAAACCAATATGTGTTAAAAATAACACATTTCATAAAAAGGACCATATTTTCCAAACTCCCTCAAAATATAGTGAGAAGAGTAGCATAGTTTACATTTTACATTCAAATCTCTTCAATGTCAGACTTAACAGAAGCCAACTGAATTTCCATGTCTGCCTCTACATTCACTTTGTTGTCATATGCTGTTTTGGTTAAAGTATATGTAAAGAAAAAGCTCACATTACATAGATATGGAGTTGGAAAGGGAGGAATATTTTAATAGCCTTTTGGAGAGCTTTGAATATTCTCCTTTGAACTTGACTAGTGATAGTTTCTTAAAGTGTGCAGTGAGGAGTCTAAAGTGATATTAACAAACTCTCTGTACTCTGTTTTATTAAAATCTGTTGGCCTGTATTGCAGTTTGAATGAATCTTTTACCCATGCATGATTTCTTAACATTATGCCTCAATCATTTGGAAAATACTTGTTTGCTAAATTTGCAGATCTTCCATATTTTGACACATTTTATTAGATAACATCTAAAAAATCACTTTTGATATCATTAAAAGAGTTATTAAGTCCTGGGAAGGTATCAAGCTCATAGTGGCAGATAGGAGTTCACTAAAGTTCTTATTTTTGCGGGAAAGCACTAAGATTTTGGAAGTGATTGCTACTGTAGCCTAATACAGAATTATTCTGACCAATAAGGAGGTACTGGAAGACCTCAAAGCTGGTCATTTTTATCTTTACTATCAATGATTTATGATCAATAAAGAAAATAAATCATTAGTGATGCTTAGACTGTAAATCTGATGCATATGTGTATCTCTGGCCCATAACTAGTTCATATAAATTATAATGAATATTTGAAGACTGTGGCAGGAATCAAAATATTTATTTGGAAGTATAAGGAAAAATGAATTGGAAGTGAGTGGGAAAGGAAAATTGGAGGAAGAAAGCTGTTTCAGTAATTTAATTATAATAGGTCCTAATTAAGATAAAGTTGGAATTATAAAACAAGTTTAAGGTGCTGTATACATATGTTTTAGTTTTTATCATCATCATCATCATCATCATCATCATTATTACTGAAAATAGAAGTCTAATAGAACATGATCAGAGATTGAATACTGGGGTAAAGGAAAGAGAATTCATATATGATTCTAAGATTTTAACCTGAAAGAAGAAGCGATTTTTGGTACTGAATTAGAGCTGGTTTAGAGAGAGTCTGGATTAGAGAATAAGAAATTTTGTTTCTGAAAAGCCAATTTTGTGAAAATGGTGCTCTGTGGGAACATGGAAATAATGGTTGACAACTCAGGTAAAAGCCCCAGACCTGTAATGTTAAGAGTTAAAGGACTAATATGGACATGCTAGAGTTGATTTAGAAATGTTGTTCTCCAAGGAGAGAGAGAGAGAGAGAGAGAGAGAGAGAGAGAGAGAGAGAGAGAGAGAGAGAGAGAGAGAGAGAGAGAGAGAGAGAGAGAGAGAGAGAGAGAGAGAGAGAGAGAGAGAGAGAGAGAAGAGAGAGAAAAGATAAAGTTTAGGAAACATCCACAGATTAGATAAAATGAGAAAAGGAAAAGGACTCATTGAGGGAAATGACAGGGGCAATCTCAACACAGGCTTTCTCCATCTCAGTGACTGGTGGTCTTTCTTTAATCCTCTGATCATGCTGAAGTTCTGAGCTGCATGTGGCACTGGTGATCCATGTCTCCATACTGAAAAAACATGCTCTTTCTCCTTTGTCTTTGGGCAGATGTTATCTGTCCTCTGCCCATGGGTATTAGGCTGTGTTTGCACTTGGAGTATAACCTGAACACTAAAGTTTCGCATCTGATTTTATTTAATGCTGCACTGCAATAAAATATAAGAACAAGTCTCTACTGGAACCACCCATGATTGTGGGACTCTTGTGGAAAAATCTTATTGTTGAGTCTGTCTAAATGAAAAGATCTTCAATAAGGAAAGCTCTAGATATTGGTTTCAAGTTAGGCCTAATGTTAGTAAACTAAGTTTTATTGTTTGTAGGTTGGCAATTAAGTCATAGTCAAGTGAGGCTGCTTTTCTTTACCATCTTTTAAAATTTATGTACTTAGAAATTTCCTTTATAAACTTGTATCACTAAAATCATTTTAAGAATAGAAATATAAACAGAGGTAACATTACTTAACTTACACACTGTTTATCCATGATTTAAGAAATTTGCTTTTTGATATCTCCATGTTATAAACCAAAATTGAAGTCTTTAATGCTATAATTCATGATTCTATCATCCTTTTCCTTCTGTCATCACCTTTCTCTTTCGCAGGTTATATTCTGTGAGCTGTTGTTATAATCACTCCCCTGTATATATTAACCCCTTGTTCTTCTCTCTCACCATCATTGTCATTTGGAAAAATCCCAATTCTATTTAATTCCAACTCTTTGCCCATTCTGTTCTCTCACATTAGTAATTAAAGTAACTGAAGAAAATTACACATATATTAAATTTTAACTGGGATTTCAATGATTCAGAATATAAAATATCCATCTGATTTTATTTTCTTTGATAGATTTACTTACCAAATTTGTAAATAAAACCCATTTTGTTTTCTTAAATCATTTAGAATTCTCTCTTCTGCAAAATCACCTGAGGTTTTCAAGAACGAAAGTTACTTTTAGGAAAGGAATAAGTATCCCTTTCGCTCTTAAATATTGATGTTATTCACTCATTCATGTGGGATTGATGAGAAGTGTTTAGATCCTCATTATATATTGAAAACTGAGCAGATAGAATTTGCTGATAGATATGTAAGTTGTAAGAGGGAAGACAAACGAGGATAAATAGAAAAATTTTGTCTTGCAAAAACATTTTCAAAGATGAGGAGGAATTTTGAAGGAGCTGGGTTTTTGGAGGTAAAGATGAGAGAATCAAGAATTATGTTAAGGGGCTAATATCCAAAATATACAAAGAACTCATATGACTCAACAATGACAAAACAAACAATCCAATTAAAAAATGGGCAGAGGATCTGAACAGACATTTCTCCCAAGAAGACATACAATGGCCAACAGATATATGAAAAGATGCTTGACTTCACTAGCTGTTAGGGAAATGCAAATCAAAACTACAGTGAGATACCATCTCACACCTGTTAGAATGACCATCATCCACAGGACAATTAATAACAAGTGGTGGAGAGATTGAGGAGAAAAATGAACCCTTATACACTGGTGGTGTAAATGTAAATTGGTACAGACACTATGAAAAACAGTATGAAGTTCCTTAAAAAATTAAGAATAGAATTACTTTATGACCCAGCAATACCTCTTTTGGATATCTACCCCCCAAAATTGAAAACATTTATCTATGAATATGTATATGTACCTTGATGTTTATAGCAGCACTATTCATGGTGGCCAAGAAATGGAAACAACCAAAGTGTCTTTCAATAGGTGCTTGGATAAAGATGTGGCACATATATAGAAAGAAATATTACTCAGCCATAAGAAAAGATGAAATACTGCCATTTATGACAGCAAGGATGGATCTTGAGATAATCATGCTAATCAGGATAAATCAGGCAGAAAAATTTGAGAACTATATGATTTCACTTCTATATGGGATATAAAATTGAAAGCAACAAACAAATAAGAGAAATAGAGACTCATGGACACAGATAACAATTTAGCGGTTACCGAAGGAAAGGGGGTAGGTAGGGAGGAGGTAAATAAGTCTAAAGGGGGCCAAATATATGGTGACAGGAAATTTAACTTTGAGTGGTGAATGTACAATGCGATATACATATGACATATTATTGAATTGTACGGGTGAAACATAATTTTATTAACCAATGTCACTTCAATAAATTTAATAAAAAAAGAATTGTGTTTATGATGCCTTTTAGACATTTTTAGATATATGAGTCTGGAATAGAGGGAGGAGGTCAGGACTGAGGTATTACATTTGAGAGTCTTAGGGAATTGATGGTATTTATAGCAACAGGAACTGGATGAAGTTATCTAAAGCCAGAGCACATGTAGAGAAAAGAAGTTGTAATGGGGAGGCCCGAGGTTCTCCAAAGTTTAGAGGTCAGGGAGATGCAGAAGAATCAACAAAGAGAATGAGAAGGTGTAGACACTGTGAAAGAAGGAAAATTTAGGGGGAATGTTGCCCCAGAAGCCAAGTGGAAAAAAAAAAAAAGCTTGAATACAGAAAAAGATCATCTGTATCAATTGCTGTTGATGATTAAGATGAGGACTAGTGAATGACCATTGCATCATCAGTGTAGTAATTATTAATGGTCTTGATAAGTGAGGGTTTAGGAGAGGTGGGGATCAAAAGCATAGGGGGGGAGCTTCAAGGGAGACTGAGAGATGAAGCTGAATCCTGTTAAAAGGAGAAAAGAAATGGTTTGTTAGCTAGTAGGCTATGGTCTACTAGGCTAGATGTGGTGAAGTAAGGGTGTTTTAAAGATCAGAACATTCCAGTATGCCTGAAATCTTTATACTGATTCAGTAGAGAAGGAAAATTTATGACAGGGGAGAAAGAGACAGATACTGGAGCAATGTCTCTTAGTAAGCAAGAGCGGATAAAACCAGTGAAGAGGTGCGGGGGGCGCAGTTCACACAGAGAAATAGGAGGGAAGGCAGAAGTAGGAGCAAACTGTAGGAAGGTGTGAAGATGTAGCTGGGACAGCTTGTTGAAGTTTTCTTTTGATCTCTTCTGTTGTCTCACAAGGATCTGAGAGAAGGATGAGGGAGTTGATATGTACAAGTGCATAATTATAACAATGCAGCATGGAATCCAAGGTGGGGAAAGAGGAGGACATGAAGAAAAAGACCTTCTAGGTCTTTTGAATCATTCTGATCGTATAAATTTGTTTTGAAAGTCAGGCTCAGTATCACATACCTGGTGGGCTCCACTTCAGATATCGTTGATCTCACTTGCCTTGTCCCAATGTCCACTGCAGCAGTCAGTTCTAAGTCGGATCTGACTGACTTCATGCAGGTGTAGTCCGACAGCACCCATCTGATGCCCCTATGGACCTCGTACCTCCTGCACAGGTGCTGAGTGCCAAGTGTGGGGCACTGCAAGAGCAGCCTGGTAGTGGGGATCTACACGGGTGAAACTGGGAAATGTGCAGGGAATTAACCCACAGAAGGCAAAAGGTAATGGGAATGTTCTTCCTTCCTTTTGCCTCCTCCAAAAGGTGTTCTGAGAAGCTTGGTATAGAGTTCCTAGGATGTTGGAGTGCTCAGTTGCACTTAGCAGCACCCAACTTCAAGCACACCCTTGAGTCCTTGTTGGGTCTTTTTCTCTTTCCCTGCCACAGCCCCTTGTCCTTCACTCCTGCTTCCAGGGTTGTTCTTCCAGATCTAGGAGCCTATGTGCCCTCAACCTCAGGCTCTCTGAGAATCCAGGCTGAGACAAACATTATAACATTTTTACATGCTATCAACTCAAATAAAGGGGTAAAATTTTATTTAAACAAATGACTAATCCCTCCTGTGAATTTGCATAAAGGGATGTGATGAGAAGCTGTAATTTTTTTTCCTTAACATAGACTCTTATTGACATATGATTTTAGTAATTGGCTATTGTTTATGAATTTAAGTTCTATTAGTGTTGCATTTTGTGGCAATTTAGACACAATACACATAATTATTCTGATCTAAAAAGTTAAAGGAACAAGTAAAACAAAGTGCAATTATATTTATTATACATCGAATAACATGTATGAAAATTATCATTTTTCTTCTTCTTAAAGTTTTGTTTTATTTAAATTTAGATTTTATTATTCTTTCATAGAGTATATATTGAAATAACTTCTTAGCTCCCCGCTTCCAGTCTTACATGTTCTCAGTGATTTTTGTAACACAAAAATTTGATCAGCTCATACTTTGCTTAAAAGGGTTCAATAGTTTTTCATTGCCAAAAATTAAGCCCAAAAGCTTAGGATGACCTATAACTTGCTGCTCTCTCCTCTCCAGCCTCCTTAAGCCCCATATCCCATGCTCTATACATATTTAATTACTTGTAGGGCTCCCCGCTGGCCAGTTTCAGTCCTCAGGTTCAAACCTGCTCAAGTATCTCCTCTTCTGCAAAGTTTTCTTCTTCAGTGTCCAGTTCAATTTTATCACTCTCTGTTCTAGGGAGGTCTACTTTGTTCTTCCCCCTTTTAGAGCAGGAGGCACACTGTATTGCAATGATTTGTTTACATAACTCTCTCGTCCACTAGACAAAGCTTTGCTCATTTTTATATACTTAGCCCTTAGCACAGTACTTGACATGTAATAGTCCTTTAATAAATGTCATTGCAGTTGCAGCCTACAAAACTGCTATCTTTGAAAGTGATAAAATTAGGTTTAAAAATTTATAATTCAAAGTTTTTGTGAGTTCAAATAGCAACCTCTTCCTCTTTCCCAGGTACATTCTCCCCAGCCTGCTTAGTAGAGTCAGTGGAGGTTACTGTAAAGTTTACCTGAGAATTCTTGGTTCACATTTTGGAATATGTGGGTATAAGAATTCCTTTCAGATTAAGTTTAGACTCTTCAATGGAAGTATTTAAGCTTTATTTGTGGTTAGCTTTGTCCTACGTCAGCACTGGACTTGAGAGTGGCTTATTTGTGTAGAAAATCTTGGAGCAAAGTCAGCCCATTTTAGCCTGGCTCAGCTCTTTCTTGTACACAGGTAGGTACGTTTTGTTTAACCTGTGTCATATTATAAACTGAATTAGTTGCCAACATTTAAAAAATAATACATTTCACACATAGCAAATCTGTACCTCCTTCTCCTGGACAGTTTGGAGATCTGGGACACTGGGTCCACATTTTTTCATAAGGCAATAATTGGCTGGAGCTGAACACTATTAGGCATATTTCTGATAGTTTGAGTTATTTGTAGTAAAACATTTTTCAAATACCATCTGATTAAATGTAAACATTTCTCCTATACCATATTATCACATAACATTTTGAACCTTCAAACTTAAGTTGACTTCTCCTGGGATCAACTACAAAATTTTGCCACCTGATTTTTCGACAATTAACTTTAGTAAAGTAAACCAAATGGCTCAAAAGAATTCAGATAACTCAAAAATATCATTACTAAATTATCTACTAAAATTTAGTATTTATTATTTTGATGTCTCTCAACAAGTCAATGCATTTCTCTTGTGTCATGTTGTGTTATGCCAGTTTATGGTAGAAAAAAGCATAACAGGATGTGACATGATGTAAGTGATGGACTGACATGTATAATTTAAAGACTACACTCCTGTTGGAAACAGACACCTGCAATTAATTCAGATCCTGGGAATTTAAAATGAAACTGATGAACAGGAATTGTCCATGAATTGTGGATGAATGATGTGGCTTACCAACCTAAAACAGAGTATGATACATGAGTACATTATTATTACTGAGGATCTCAGAGCTTAACATCACCCATGAATAAAGTGGTCATTTGCTATTGTTCAAATTTGATTAGATTCTTTAAAAAATATTCTTTAAAAAACGAATTAGCAAACATTTAAGAAAAGCATTTTTATTTTTTAATTTTAATAATTTGGTTATTTAAATTATTTAAATCCTAAAGTAGATAATTTAATCCTAAACTCTATGTGTCATATTTCTCTGGATATATTATATTAAAGATGTATTTTTTTTAAACAACAACGACCAATGCATTTTTCTAATTTAAATTTTCTAATTTAAATAACAAGTTTGAATAAGAATATTACATGTTTATCATTGGAAACTTAGTAAGCAAAAAAGAATATTAATAATTATTGATAAACATCTCACCAAAAGATAACTACTATTAACATTTTAGAGTTTTTCTTTTAATTATTTCTTTTAGATTTCTATCTACTTATCTTCATTTATCCATATCCACATCTATATCTACCCATATCTGTAGATTAGCATATTAACAGTCATTGCATCTCACAGTTGTGTGGATCTGGGATTTGGGCAGGGCTCAGTGGGCATTTCTTCTCTTGTTACGTTGCCTGAAGTCATTTGATGATATTCAGCTGGCAAAGAGGCTGGTCTGGAAGGTTTGAGATGGCTTTTCTTGCATGTTTGGAACCTTGACAAGATGGCTGCACAAGACTTGGCCCAACTAAAGCTCTTGATCCTTCTCTCTTTGGGCCTGTCCATGGGACTGTTTGAATTAACTATACTGCTTGAGCTTCCTCACAGCATGGGGGATCAATTCTGAGTGACTGTTCCAAATGTTTAAAAATATGGTTGGAATTTAACTGTACTCCCAAATTAGAATCTTATACTCAAAACTTAAAATCAAGTATTTTCCTATTCCACAAAAATTTCTTGGAAATCAATTTTGATAGCTGCATAGTATTGCCTGAATACAATATAATTTACTTAGCCACTATCCTACTGTCACACAGATGATATTTTTATAATAGTATGTAAGAAAAATTGCTGTGTATACATTCTTTCCTGAATTTTTTGTTGGTTTCTTAATATGTAGTACAAGAAGCAAAATTAGCTAAGGGCATAAAAAATTTTTAAGCTGGTGATATAGATGGTCAAGTTGCTTTCCAGCAATATAGTACTTATTCACATTATGACCACTATTGTTTAACACTTATTCACTACAGTTTCTTTCATCAGCATTTTTATTTCTAAGTCTTTGCACATTTGATTGTTATAAATATCTTATTGATGTTATTTACATTTATGTGACTACTAGGAAGACTGAAATATTTTTATATTTATTATTAACTTATATTACTTCCTCTCATATATTTTCCATTTATCTATTGAGACACTTTTTAAAGTCAGTTTATCTGAACTCTTTATATATTAAATAATTATTTTAGATACAATATATCTAAGTATTTTTAGAACAGAAATTCAGAATGACAAAATTCACATAGTTTAGGATTTTTCTCTATGTCATAAGTTTGAATTATATCAAAAATATTTTTGAAATACTTTTGATCATTTTTATTATTGACACAATTTTACTTGTTATTCCTACTTAATCTGGGCTATGCAGAAAAATAAAAAGATTATTATGTAATTAAAAATCTCTTTTGCAAAAAAAGAGATTCAAAATACACTCAAATCAGCATAAAATTTGGTTACTTTGACTTTTAAAATAGCAATTTCTTTAATGTTTCTAAAAGTCTGGGACTTACATTAATGGTATTATCCTTTTATTGTAGAGTGAAAAATCATTTCCAATTTATACATTTATAAAATAGTAACAGTTTGAGTATTATTCTACATTATTGTTATATACATAATCAGGAGAAAAGAATGACAATATATTTGACCTAAATATTTTTTTGCCTAATTTAAAAAGTTGTTTGAATTATTTAAAGAGTATGATTTCACTCTCATCTTTCATGTTCATTTTAGGACACTGTAATACAGGTTACAAAAATAGTGAAAGTAAAATGGCTGATATACAGATTGATGTAATTACATAATAGATATATATTTTGAATGTGAAGGACCATGAAACTTATTGCAGAAATTCACTACACAATTTCAGTAGCAATATCGCAAATGGTCTTGGAAAAACATAACAAAATAAAAAAATGCCGGAAATCTCAACAAAGAAATGTGTGTGTGTGTGTGTGTGTGTGTGTGTGTGTGTGTGTATTTTTATTTCTGGTATAAAAAGAAAGCATTTCATCATGATGTCCTGCCAAGATTTGTCCTCAATAAATTCAGTCTTTCCTTTACTTTCCAAAATTTTATAAAGTGCCTTGCTGTTGATTTTGAAACATTTATTTTCTCACATAATTCTTACTCAGAGCCAGTTTGTTTGATGTCTGCTAATTTGCCTATTAGTCAATTTCCTATAGTCACTCTTTTTCTGTCTGCTTTGTTTTGCAAGTGTTTCTCTAAACTAGCTTGACCACTAACACTAGCCTTATAATGGTTTGGATTACAAGTTTAGCTAACACATGAATAAAAGCAGCATATACATATTTTTCTTTTTTCCTTCCTTCCTTCCTTCCTTCCTTCCTTCCTTCCTTCCTTCCTTCCTTCCTTCCTTCCTTCCTTCCTTTGCTATATTTGACAATCTTAAAAGAAATGTTTGCAATAAACTTACCTCACTAGCTACGTAACATGATCTATGTTAGACTGTGATCACCCCTCCACTAAATATAACAAAAGTAATGTGGTAATTTTCATATTAAGACAGTGCAATGGCACAAAATTACATGATGCCATTTCATTCCCTTTCTTCTTGAAACTTTCATAACAGTTCCCTTTATTGCTGATGAGTTACTGATAATGGTGTTCATGTGGCTTTGGAACAAGAGCAGAATGTTAATTTATTCCCCAGTGTTACCTAGAGGCCCTGATGTGGGTCCAGGATTGGTGATGCCCTAATTTAAATACTGGGTAGGACCCAGCTGATCAGATGGCTCAGAGCTAGCACAATAGGCTGTAAGAGGAAGCCCCACTCCCTGATCAGGGTGGATCAGGAGGATTCCAAGTGTAATTGGCCTCCGGGGAGTGTGTAAGTCACTCTGTACACCCCCTTCAGACCTCCTTAATGCCTTGCCAGCTGGAAGGAAAAGTGCTTTCTTGTATTGCCCACAAAGGAAGTAGGGAGTGAGGGGAGTAGACCTGGAGAAATTAGAAAAGAGGAAAGAGACAGTGACACAAATGAAGAGGTGGGTAATAATATTGTACATCTAAAAGCTGGGAGAGTGTGTTATAAACAAATGGGCTTACACTGGTCAGAAGACAATTATATCCTGTTACCTCATTTCAAATGCCGACTAATTACATAGAGCAAGAGGAAATTAGCAGGAACCTCATTCTTTGCCAAGTCCACATCAAAATATTGTAAAAGAAAAACATGAAATCAATCTTCCACAACTTTAAAAAACTTATAGTTCCTGAAGTTTAAACCTTTGCACAAAATCCTTCAAAGTATAAGGCAATTTATTGGATGTTCAAATCTCAGAAATTAGATTTGTAAAGGAGAGAAAAAACAACCCTATGGCTGTCACCCTTTTTGTGTGTGTGATTTGGACAACTTGTTTAACATTTTTATTCTTTATCCTGATTTTATTGTTTAAATCCTCAACTCCAGGTCTACTTGTTTTATGTCAAACAACGATTTGCTGAAGTGGGAGAGTATCTTCTTGGACAGAGTTGTCTCCTGAAATTTCTCTTGGGATACATTTGGCTTATTGCAAGATTTAAATGAGTTCCTGAACTTCCTATTCAAAGATATACTGGTGACTAGTAGAGCTGTGTTTTGTTTTTAAATAACTTGTCTGAATATGGATTTTTTGAAAAATCAAATTACTTTCTTCTTTTAAAGATATATCACCACTAAAGCAAAAACAAAAATCAGTTTCTAAAGGATCTAAGAGACGTTTAAATAGCCATAAAACTCACCCAAAACAAAAACAAAAAATTTTCCAAAACTATTTAATAAAAGTACCAAATCTTTGTTAAAATGCTTCCAAAAGTATGTAAGCATGAACTAGTGGAGAGAGTCAATAAGCCAAACCTGCAATGTGAACTTTGTCAGTGATGTTTGTCAGTGATCTTCCCTTCTCTGAATCTCAGTTTCCTGGTCGTTACTGGTGATCAGTAATGTTTAACAGAAGGACGTTTGAGAATTCTGCTGTACCCATATGTATCAGAGATCACTGTGGGTTAGGCTCCAGAGCTCTTCCCTGGTTTTAATCAGAATAGTACTATTGCTTTTTCAACATGGGGTTTTGAAGCAAGATTTCTTTTGGGGGAAAGGCGATATTTCATAATTCTTCTGGTTTAAAAATATTTTAAAAGGACTAGACTAGATGATTTCCTGGGACCCAGTTAGCTCTGATATTGAATGTGAAATATCTTGTGTAATACCAACCACAAGGTATGATACTGTTTCTAAAACAGAAATTAACAGTGAGAAAAATAAGTTTTTTTTTTTTTTTTATCATACTAGAAGATAACACTCAGGTTTTTTCCTGTGACACATAAAAAAGTTTTTTAGAAAATTAATTTAAATAATCATTTTAATGGTAGTCATGTGGATATCTCTCAGTTGCTATTTTTATGTACTAGCCTGTTGCTGATAGGGGAAGGAGAAGATAATCTTTTAAACGTCTCCCTGCTTCAAGTGCAAGGCTCTTACTGTCCTCTCATTTTCTTCCTGTGTTCTGGCAGAGACAACGTTGCCATAGATTCACACGATATTATATTGGTAATAAAAAAAAAGAAGAGGAAGAAAGTAACAAAGCCAATAACAAATGAGGACAACTGAAAAAGCACAATGAGGTTAATATTTTTTAAAGTATTTCTTATATATTTAGCAAGTTGCTTAGTAACTTGTCCATTGAACCAAAAGCATTTGCAGTCTCAGGCTGAATCCCTGGGAATAGAGGCCATAGTCTTAAGGAGAAAGGTTTTCTATATTCCATAGGATTCACTCCACATGCTGACCTCACCACAGAGACATGGAGGATATGTAAGCAAAGTTCCCATTAGAGAAGTACAAAGCCTTCAGGTGGTGATGGGAGTAGTCAAGAGAGGGAAAGGGAGCAGATGCAGGAATTGAGACATCAGTGTCTACTTTACTTGGGGGGTCAGATGCCTGGTGGGAGGCGTAGTGAAACTGAGGGACATGGCTTGGAAAGAAAGACTCAGCAGAGGGACACTGTGTATAATTGGTATTTAGAATTATGGGAGGAAATTTTCTCATGGAAAATCATTCACAACAATAAGTGGCTGCAGCAAAATAGACATGGCTACATTGTTTGTTCAGGTAGACAGACACAAATTTGAGACATAATCTCAGATGTGTAGGACACAATCGAAGCTGTTGGCTGGCCAACTACCAAGGCAATTACTGAGGTGACCTTCATAGTGACCTGTGGCAGAGGCCTACAGCAGAGCAGACTTTGCAAGCTGAGGCTCAAATGAGAGCCATATTCAGAGTTTAGACAATCTATAGCCCAAAGAGAGCCTTGTAATTAGAGAAGGCTAAGTTCACCAGAGAGCTGTTGCTGCCAAGAAAAGGGACTGTGAATTTCACCAGATTACAAGAGGAGTCAATGAAGACAGAAATATATGCCCAGAGATAAGCAAGGCTGGACCTTCCCCTGTCCACCTGGGTTTTATAAGATACTCCCCATGCACTCAGATGCCGGATCAATCATGAGTAGTGAGAGATGATAGGCTGTGACTGTCAAAAGTTTAGCACTGAGAGTCTACATTTTGGGGAATACCTTAGTAACAGGCAATTCAGAACCATCTATCTCCCTATCTTCAAGTTCATCTTCATAGGAAAATGTATCTATCAACATAGGCATAAGAAGTAGAGCTGCCCAAACTGTGCAGTGGCCAGAGGGCAATGCCTGCCCAGTAACCAAAGACATCAGTCATCATGGAGATTTGCCCATCGTAAAGGTAACACTTTTTTTATTGTTCCACAAGTTACATGAGAAATGCTTTATCCCAGTGTCATAAAGTGTCTGTTAGATCTGGGTTATTGTCCTTTCTGGTAACTTCTTTCATTTCAAATTAGATTTTGCTCTTTATTTTTTTTTTAACCCAGATTGAAGGGGTCTGTGATTTAGGGTTAACAGTTTCAAGTTATAAATCTAGTTCTTTGAAAGGGAGAAGGTAATACTGTGGGCTTCTCTAATAGCATTTGTACATTTCCTACCATATTTCCTATTTATAGTCCATTAAGGCAATGCAATATGATGATTAAGGAGGTGGGGGCTGGCTTTAGATTCCCTGGGTTCAAATCTCACCTCTCAGTTTTCACTGACCATACCTAGTAGACCTTAATGCATGGTGACTTGGTTTTCTCATCTGTGAAATGGAATGTTGCCAATAAAGGGAGTATTATTCACTTTGCAGGTTTTTTTTTGTTGTTGTTATTAAGATTAAATGAGTTAATGCATTTGAAGACTTTTTTACTGTGTTGGCACATAAAAAACAAATGTCAGTTTTTATTTTTTTTATAATTAATGCATGGCTCCTACACTAGACCTTAAGCTATTTGATCACAGGAACACTGTCTACTTTTGCCCACCTGTTTATCCCGAGTATCTGGAATAGATGAAGTATTAAATCATTGTTAGTTACTATTAGGATTAATTTTTAAAAATAAAAATACACACAGCCTTTATATCATGTTTTTTGTCTGGATTTTTCTGGTTCTAACAATTTCTCCTTAGACATACAAGACAAATGAAAAAAGAAACCTAAAAACTCATTGGGGGTAAATATTTGAGCATCGTTATGAAGATATAGGCATATTTGCAATCTCATACTTATTGTCTTCTGGAACATCTGAGGCAAGCAGAATAGGGTCAAACACCAACCCAGGAATCTGAAAATCTGACTTCTGATACTTTCTCTGCCAAAAACAAAACAAAACAGAACAAAACAAAACAGCAACTTCTTCATAGTGTTCTCCTTAAAATCTTTAAAATTAGAGGGTTGGACTAGATGAGGGCTAAGGCCATATCCAGCCCTCGACTTCAATTCGAATAGAGAACAAAACAAGATGGTATACAATTAAGTGCTAAGTTGTGTGTTGAAGCTTCTAAAAAAAATCAAGTGTTAATATTCCCCTTTTCCTTTTGAAAACCTGCTTTCCTTGTGCAGCACTATTCTGATTCAGATGAAAAAGAGAACATGCTTATGTAGACAATTCCCAAGCAGCAGAGAACACCTGACAGCAGAGACATGGCCAGCATTATTGTGTACCATAAGGGAATAAGCATGGCTCCCACCTAGAAGGTTTGTGACCTGAAGGAGGCTGGCAAATTACTCCATAATTACAGCTATTCTTCCATCAGGACAGAAACAGCAAGCAGCATTGTCTCTCTAGCATGAGGTAACTGAACATCATATTACTTCTCAAGTTGCCTTTTTCTTCTCTCCTGTTTCTGCTTTTTTCTACTAGACAAATTGCTCTAGTCCTCTTGTTGGGAAAGCATGTAGTGAGTTGCACAGCTCTAAGTCTGTTGGACTAGATACTCTACAGCCCTGATTTGCTAAATGTAGGCAGGGGATCATTTAATTTTCCCTGAAATCTTCTCATAAAAGGAGTCTCACAAAAACCTTCACAAGCTCTAAATTATCACCTAGAATATATTGTCCTTGCTCTGATGGCACTGAAAGACTGACTTTTCTGAGTATCACTTCTGAAATCCAGCAAGTCTAAAAGGGAGACAGATACTCTAGTCCTCAAATCTCACTATATTTGGAGAGGCAAAGCCACCAATTTTTTTCTCACTAACAGTTTGTTTGTTCTGGCACTACTTCTCTCACATAATCCACAATATTTTGAGAGTAGGGATGCATTTATAGAGGTAGATAATTTGTTTCTCATTGAAATCCCCCTTGTTACTTGAATTTTCGAGGGCTTTCTGTGTTGAATGATGTGTAGACACAGCTATTTCTACTGAGGACACGTTAATATCTCTCTGAGAAGCTATGAGCCATGTGGGCTTTATATGGGCTATAGGGTATATAGGTGGTACCTTTCATACTGTTAGGCATCCTTCCTGCTAGAGGTAGGAAGGGGTAGGAGCAAAGTCTACCCTGCATAGGAGATTCTCTGTGCACAATTTTATTTGTCTGAGCACCAATGACAAATAGGCCAAATATTAAATCTCCCATATTTCTTCTCAGTGGCATCTTCCTGTTGATCTTATTCCTTTGTTCTCAGGAGCATCTGGGTGGAAAGTGACATACTCTGGAACTATTGGCTTCTTAGAGTAGCAGACTAGTCAGAGGGGCCCTACCTGAGGATGTGGCCTTTCATAAGGGTGGTCCCCATCTAGTCTCATTTTTCTTTTTATCTTGCCTTATCCAAACTCTCTGTTACATACACCTCTATCCCTTTGCCTCAAGACTGTGTATATGCCCAGAGCCCTTTCTCACTGGTGTTCTTTCTCATGCCACTTCTGATCCAGTGTGTTAATTATAATGTTGCCTACTCGCAAGTAGGGTGGGTAGGTGGGCATGTATGGTTTAAGAATTTCTCAGGGAATTTTGGAGGGAAGACAAGTATAAGATTTTAGCCTGATGAATGAGAAAAGGAGCCCCTGCAGCTAGGGAGTGAAGTCTAAAAATAAAGCCTTTCTTATTCTTTAGAGAACTTTGTATTTTGTATTTTGTGTATTTTGTGTTTGTTAACTTGTTCATTAGCTTCCTGTCTCTCAAGAGCTTATGCTTCAGGACAATAGAGACTATCAGTTGTATTCACACTAAATACCTAGCCTCTGATTCAGTCCCTAGCATATATTTGATGCTCAATACATATCTATTGAATGGAACGAAAGGAGCAAATCCCTTTAAACTTGCTTGTTGTGTGTGTGTGTGTGTGTGTGTGTGTGTGTGTGAGAGAGAGAGAGAGAGAGAGAGAGAGAGAGAGAGAGAGAGAGATCTTGAAAACTTTACATTAGAGTTTTTAAACATTTTTGGTTCACAGTGCTCTTAGTGTCTCAGCAATTCTCACTGCATTCCCAGGTTAAAAGAAATACATAAGTGGTTGGGTCCAAACAATTTAATAAGTATTTATATCCTAACAACTTAGTGGACATTTAAAAAAATGCACATATATTTAAAAAAACATTTTTTATTTTATTATTATCCAATATTACATACAAATGGGATATGTGTATCTATTGAGCATTGCAAAACTTCTCAAACTTTGGAATCAAATTAGACCTTGTTAGGCTCAGTTCCTATTCCACATTCTACATTGATTTTCATGTGGTACTTGCTTATAGCAACCTTGTGATATCCATTTTCACAAAGATAAGACACTATCAAAAGGATCAAACACAATCTAATACTGAAATTGGGAGCAACCTCAAGCAGGTAGCTGGTGGGATATCTGGCAGATATAGACTATCTCCTTGTTTACCTCTAAAATTAAAAAAAAAAAAGTGTCATATGGTTAATTCACTGTGGCATCCAGGGTTGTGTTGGCGCAAAGTTTGAGAATGCATGGTTACATTCATGTTAATTTCAAATACCAGAGGAATCGAGAAAAGATGTTGAAAAGATGATAAAAATTTTAATCATATTGTAAATCACTTAACAATTATGGCTAATTTTTATTCTCTAACAGTCATTATTAAATTTGTCTTGGGTTAACTTTGCGAAGTTAAATTTGATTAAATGCCAACTCCTTACTTTCCAAGGCTATGACTCTAGAGCAATGAGAATAATTTCTCAGGTTATTCACATGAATTGTTCTCCTTACTTTATATCCCGCGGATTTAACCTTCACACTTTGAGGCCCATGGAGCATGGTTGTCTTCTCTCAACTTAAATAAGGATGTAAGGGTCTTCCTGCTGATCTTGCTCACATCATAGCATTGGAGAGTTTATAGCATCTGCAACACATCACAGCATTTGTGTCATCCTATACATTATCTGTTGAAACTGGAGGAAGTTACTTAAAAAGCTTCCAGTGAAATCCTATGACAAATAGGTACAATCTAACATCAGCCTTCCCACTAAATGTTTTATTCTTGGTGTTTATAAATGTTTATTACTATTGTGCATTCTTGAGTAAATTTGGGTTTTAGAAGTTAATTTATAATCTTTATCATTCTTTCTTTAGAATTCAGCTAACCACTGTTCTTTCTTAGCTGAAATGTGAGACCTCAGAGGGTTAAGTGAGTTTCACCTACACAAAAAGTCAACATCTAGTATTTCTTTAAATGTGGACTCCTTGACAAACACATCTCTCCATTTGCAAGGCCCATGAATTTAAAGCATCCGGTAATAACAGGCCTGTTCTCCCTCTCAGAGCTGGAAGCTCCTTGTGAAATGGTATCCTGCCAAAGTGCCACTGCAATAAAGCTCTGCGTCCTAATGTTGGTGTCAAAGTGCCAGCGAACCAAGACTGGCAGCAGGCTAATTTGGGAGAGCTGTCTGCCTCAGCCTCCCCCACACACTACTACTGATCAACTCACCCACACAAGCTATTCAGCTTGTCAACCGTTCATGGGTAGGGGAAAAGGGGATGAAAGAAATTATGATATGCCTTTCCCCTTCACTCAATACCCAGATTCCCCTGTGTCACCAATCCAGCCTCTAAGAGCGCCTGGAGCTTTGTTCCTCCACTAACTTAATGCCTTCATAAGCATACCCTGGGGGTAAAAAGCACACCCCTCATAAAGGTGGCGTTATTTACACTATACAGTGTTTTGATAATATCTAACACTTTCACAGACATTCTTAAATTAATTTGAGTACTTAGACACAGAAACACCTTCACTAATAGATGTTATACCTGATCATTTAATAATTTTCCTTCTATTAACAACGATCAATTAAATGAAGAGAGGTAAGCAGCTGCCTGGCTAGGGACAGCTGAATGGGTGAGAGCCCTGCTAAGATGTTTGGGGTAAGAGAATTACAAAAAAGCTGCAGTCTTTTACAAATGCTTACTTTTTGGTAAACTAAGCCTTGGTTCTTCATGTCCACACTTAAATTCACAAGTGCACAGATTTTAGTTCTTTCTCTCAATCTATCATAAAACTATAACATGGGGACAAAAATAATTCTGGCCTCGTTGGCATGTGGTTCCAATGGGATAATATCCATAAAGCTCTTAGCACATTGCAAGCATGAAATAAATTATAATTATTTTTTTTCTCTTTTTCCTCCTCCTCCTATTATCACTGTTATTGATTTAAACAACTATGTGAAGTAGCTGTATAGTAATGTACATCTGTATTAATGCAATTGACACTAAATGTTAAATCTTAGTTGAATATAACATGAGAAGAAAAATAATTAAATAAAGAAATTCTATCTAGCATGAAGAAATTACAACAAAATGAATATGGCCCTCAAAGGTCCTGACTTCTTATTTGTAAGAATGACTTACCCTGAGGCAGTGATACTCACCATGCAGCTTGTGAACTGCTCACAAGCTTAACAAGCAGTTTGTGGCTCATTATAGCCTGATTTACTGTGTGCGCCCTGTGTGTGTGCTTCTGTTCTTCTCAGAAAGGAACTTCAAATGAAATGTGTAGGTTCTACTCTCCGTATCTTAACATATGGCATTTGGCTGTTCTCACCATAAACATAGAGTACCTGGTACCTCATGATGATTCCTTAATTCTACTTAGCAATCATGAGGGACGGATGTAGGCACACACCATCATGATAAGTGGTTAAAATGAGTTATGATGTAAACATTTGACACAAGCAGTAACAGGAGAGGGACCCAAGCTTCACAACTAATGGACGCAGCGATCAGCAGCCTCCTTTTGCTGGATGGGTTGCATCGGAGAGATGAGAAAGCTTTAGATACATATACTTAAGCTTTTCAAAAATGGAGGGAACGAGGTAAAAACTGTTGTGTGTGTGTGTGTGTGTGTGTGTGTGCGGGGGGAGAGATGGGGAGAGAAAGAGAGAGAAAGGGAGAGAGATTTCATTGGTATTAAAGGAATAGATTACTTTTTTCTTCTTGTACACAGAGGATTTTCAACTCTGAACCCCTTCTGAAAGACATCTTCTGTGCAATATGCATATGGTAGCTATGATTTTTCTTCCTTTTAATGCAGTTGCTTTGTAGAGAGTGGCAAAAGAGTTATTTAAATCTCATAGAGGCCAGCCTTTTCTGATTATGTTTTTAACCTATTTTGTCAGTTCACACAGTTAGGCTTCTAGGCCATCTTTCTCAAAAGACACCTCATTTTCATTTTCAATCAATTTCTCTCCACGATTTTTCACATAGCTTCTTTCACACTACTAATTTCACTTTAGAGCTGGCTTCCTATCCCACATCCCTGGGCTTGCTGTGCTAACATGTTTAAACATGATTAGTCTTTATTAATGTAAAAGAGACAAAGCTTCAAGAATCACACACCTCTTAATTTGCTGTAGGTCCAAAGGGGAACCTCAACCCTGGAAACTGAAAATGAATGGGCTCCTTGAGATGCAGATGTACTAGGCATTCTCCTGCTACGTGGAATAGTTGCAGACAAGGTTTTCTTTAAATTGTATTTTATTTCAAATGCCTGCTCTTTCAAATGCCGTGAAATATCCAAAAAATCAAAGAACATTTCCTGATCACAGATGATGATTAATTTACTTTCAGCAGTGTTTGTTACATGTTTAGCTTAGAAAATTAAGGGATTTTGATATCATTATGGTGGTATTTTACCCCCATTGTAATCTTCAGAATAATACTATCTAAACATGATATTTATTTATTACATTATTCAGCAGATATCTGTCAAGGACTGTGGTAGGCACTCCAGAAAGCAGGGAGAGGGTAATATGAGACTATCTGTTACGGAGTTAGAGTTAAGATGGGTCCTTCATTGGTTTAGCACTATGGAAATTCTAAGATTTGAAAATATTTGATAATATATATATATGTAAACACACACACACATTACAGATATCTGATAGTTGATATATGCTGTTTATTTTAGAAAAATTTAATGTGGGTTACACCTATGCAATAAGACATTAAGGGCCATATTAAGGAGTAGGGGATCTGAAATCTAAGCTAAGGGTAGTTTCTACAATTACACTTTAAATTTAGTTCCTCTGTGGATCACAAAGGGCAATAAAGAAATTCCATGAATCATGTAGTATTCATTTTCTAATAAAAGGATATATACTGGTTGATAAGAAGAAAATGTTCCCGGAAATAAACTCTAACAGGAATCTAATCTCTGATTGCTATAATAAAAGAAAATATCTTTAATGGTGGCCTTTAGAGAAGATGAAGAAAATGTATTTATGTGGTCATTTCTTATAGTGACCCTTGGTAAGAATAAAGAGAATAATACTATGTAGCGATTATATAAATGTATTTCTACAGAGAATAAAATGACAGAGTCTTCAGGCTGCTGGAACCGGTGCTTTGTTGAAGCTGGAAGCATCCAGGTGTGCTGCCCATGCTTAATGACTAGATATGCATCTGAAACTGGCATTTCTTGGATGAGTCAGTTGGGAGAGCTCAGGTCCAGGCCCCTGCTGACGATGTAACACCAGTGCCACCCTCAGGCCCACCAAACCTGTGGGCAGGTCCTTCACCTTTCTAACTTCTATCCTCACCACTGCTGTGGCAGCTGCCTCAATCTACTCAGCAGCTATTTGGGACCTCTGACCCCTCACCAGTAATGCTCCTAGAGTCTTTTACCTGCGACTGGGGGCTCATGTTGGGGCATCATAGATGACTATAGATGACTTATTTATTTTCCTAAATAAGTGGAAAATTTGGAAGTATTTAAAAATATTAACAACAAGGGTGGTTATGCCAGTGTATATCCCATGTCCCTAGGTAAGGATATAATTTCCCCTCGCACTGATCTCACTTAGTACTGCATAGTTTTCCTTCTCATGGACATTTATCATATACATCTCTTCTCTACAGACCATAATGTCCATATCTGGTTTGATTTCTGTGCCCCATAGCACTTAGCATAGTCCCTCATGCTCACCAAAATATCTGTTAAAAGAATAAATGAATGTGAGATATTTAGCCAAGTCCTCTGGGTCTATAAACATGGGTGGAAACAGGTGAAACGTCTTGTAATAGTTTCAGTCTCTACTGATTTTAGTTATATCAAGCACTTTGAATAGTGTATTCTTTCTCATATGGAGTGACTTTTACATCTAATGACAAAGTTATAAAGAAGTGATTCTTGAAGGGAAAACCTTAGAAAAACAGATAAAGCAAGATCCTAGTCCTTGAAGTACTTTTTTAGATTGAGTGCCAGCAGAAACCTCATATTGACTTAGAAGGTCACTTTAAGAAGCTTGAAGTCTTCTCCTAACTTGACTATAAAGTCGCCATATAATTGTCCAAAATTGAGACATTTTTGAGGGTAAAAAAGGGTACTTTTAATAATTATGTCAGGTAGGTAGGCATTAGCCAAGACTGTCCTCATACAAATGCGAATGTATGGTCACCTAGTTATAAATATTTTAATTTTATAAATTATTGGTTGACAGTGTTACAATCTGCTTTTCATTTCCTTCAGTGACCATGAAAGAGACAAGAATAACACTCGTAGGTCATCTTACATTTTCCCAAATTGCCCTTTTTTATGTATGCAACAGCTTGGGATTTTTCCTATACACTTCCCATCCCAAAGCTCAGTCTCAATTCCTAGGCATAAAATAGAAAGAAAGAAAAATGGCATAATTTTTCATGCTACAGTATGAAAGATTAAAAACTTACACAGGGTAATGTCAAGCCAAGTAGATGGTGAAATTCTTAGAGAAGAAAATTACTTCCCCAGTAGATGATACATTTAATTGTAAGCTTCAAAATTTGGTAAGGTTCTGATGAAGAGGAGGGGATCAGTTTCAGTGGAACCCTCATTCACTGGGAGAGATATTTGACCGCAGCTTAGAGGAACATGAAAGCAGGTAGAATAGCTTATATAAAATAAAATAGAAGCCTAAACACATGGGAGGACAATTTAGGCTAAGTAATCAGTCATTTGCTTGCAATATGAAGTGTCTGGATTTATCACAGTAATATTCTTGTTTGTTTCTGTAGACAATGCAAGTCTCATTATAGCTATGCTGATGGCCTTGCCATCACTGCTGGTGATCAGAATTCTCTTTGTTGGCCTTATGTGACTCAGTGACCTTCAATAATTGAGGATGGAACATGGCATTAAGTGCTAAGGGTAATTCAAGTGTCTATGGTGAGATCTTCTCTCCACTAATAAGGGAGCAAAGGTTTGTGAGAAATGATCAGCAGATTTTCTTGACTATTAAAAGGAGTTAGAAATAAAGGAACCCTCCCTGACTTCATAAATTACACAAGAGTATCCAATCTGCTCATCTTCACCTCTTAATTTGGAATGGAAAAATCTCTTGTGCATAAACTGCCTTTCCTGAATCTACCACAATTAATCTAGAAGAGAAGTGGGAATGGGTAGCAGATTTTTTTTTTCAAATTTTGTTGTTAATTAAAAAGACAATTATCAAGGATTTCTAATTACTTTATAAGTGCTGTATGGCCTGTACCTGCTCCTCAGCAAATTAGTAAGATAATGCTAGAAACATCTTATTAAATGGAATTACTCTTTTTCTTCCTCTAGATTCACACATCTACTTAATAGGCCTCTTCTTGTGCAACACCTTTGTGAAACATTTATATCTATTGTTATTTCACAGTTATTAGCATTGTGTATTGCTTTCTAAATTTTGCTGTTGTTGTTGTTTTTCCTAACCCAGGACCTAATAAATTGACAGACTACTCCAAGAGCTGAATAGAGACAGACACCAACTCTTCAGAAGATCTTTAAATATATTCCTTTAGAAAAAGTGAGTGTTCTAAAAACAATAAAATCTTTCTGTTCTAGCATATAGAGATTCATTAAAAAGAATGAATAAAGCCCACATGTCCAGAGAGAGTCCCTGAAGTAGAATGGAAGTATCTATAGTCAGGGGCTGACAAGTGAAAGGCTAGAACCAAATTATGAGCCACTGGAGAGTGCTGACAAATGGAGCATGTGATTGAGAGAGCTGACTGTATTCTAGATATCAGATCCATGCAAAATATGCTGTTCAAAGAGCTTGACAGATGGGCACTCATCTATTTGAGAGTTTCATAGAATATGTCAAGTTCTGCAGCTCATCCTTTTAAATTTGGGCGGAACCAAGAATGAGGAAACAGGTTGTCAAAATATAGAAAATCACAATCTCATAGTTTTAAATAATCTGAGATGACCATTTACATTATATAGTACATCCTAGAACTATATGATATTGGCACTTGAGTATGAAGTTAAATAAGATGTCTTCAAAGTTTTTTTGAATTTTCTAAATTTGAAGTGATTTTCATTTAATCTAAATATATTTTTATTCTTTTATGTAGAAGTTCAAATAGGATTAATGATGGTGGTACTTGCTGCAGTCCTTTTTTTCCTTTTAGGTAGGTACTCTATATATCTAGGAGCTGCATCAAGATCACAATTTTATTATACCAAATTGTTATATAAGGTTTTCTAGCTTGTCCAGTATGTATGCAGGGTATCTGGGATTAAGCCTAAAATTCTCTTCTCTCTTGTCTACTTCTGCAGTAATTTGTCCGCCATGCCCTAGGTACCTAACAGATATTTTTGGTCTACAGATGCTTTTATGTCACATATGCCAAACCACTATTTACTAGAATAAGAGTCTTATTTTGGCAAGCGCTGATCATGAAAAATTTGTGGAGTGTTGGGGAAGCTATGGAAATTCTTTTATTTGTAGGACTAAAAAATGAGAAAAAATATTTCATCATAGAGAAATGGTACTGGTAAAGATTTTAAGGGAAAAATGAGACACAGAGAATATCCAGTTAGGTTCAGAGAAATTTTGCTAAGAAAGAAAAAAATACAAATGAAATTTATCAATTATAAAACAAGCACAACTAAAAGTTAAAGAGTTTGGGATTATAAGGCAGTAAGAGTTGAAAATTAGTTTAGAAATGACTTTCAGTTAAGACAAAGAATCAGTAAGTGTGGGCAGGCCCTGACAAGCCTCATGCAAGCTTTGTAGGAACTGTTGAATTGCAGAAGTGATGGATGGACTTAGGTGACCTAGAATGGGTTTCTTTGTGCCTGAGCACATTTGAGAGAGGAGTTTCTCCCCCATTTTGAAAGAAGGAGAGCAGTAATAGATCAGGACAGAGAGCTGGATGGGCAACCAATGCAGTGCTTTAGGACTGAGGAAGCATGAGCACTTGGCAGGCAGGTGGTGAGAACTCCTCCTGTGTGCCCCAGAAATGCTTCTAGTGGGCTCTGTAAGTTGCTGGTAAGACAGGAAACCCATGTTACAGTAATTGATGTATACATCAGCAAGTTTCTAAGTCTTCCAGGGGAAGTAACAGCAGAAGTCTCTGACACTTTGGGCTAAGTGTTCTTTCCTCCATTGACCTCTACCCATGAATCTCAAGCAGCATGGATTTAGTTATGATCAAGGTTACCTGAAATAAATATGAAATGAAAAGGGAAGGAAGCATAAGACATACTGAATTCTCTTGCATAGTTTATCTAAGGCTGACTAACTCATGTAGATTGTCTGTAATGTCCTTTGTCTCCATCCTTTAATTACTATTTCTTTATTTCTCCAGAAATTTTCATCTCTAAAATTTTATTCCATTAGTGTGCATAGTCATTATTTCACATACTGATGTCCACTAAGCTATCTTTTCCTGTAGGGTTGGGCCTCCATCTTTCATTCTTTTGGACCTTCTTCATTGCTCTAAATTACACTGGACTCAATATAATCTCAATAAATATTTAATAGATTCAGATTAAAATTTTCTTTCTCACTGTATCTCACCAAAAAAAGAGTGGTTTTCTTATTATAAATGTAAATGTTAATTGTTAAAATTTTTAAGAGTGAAAAAATAGATTGTTTTCTTAATGCAAGCATAGTTTGTTATTTGTTATTCTTTGTTATCACATCAGAAAAAATATTTTAGAGTACTCTCCTTTTGTCCAAAAATATATCATATTAAAATAAAAATGTACTGTAAAAATTAGTAACTTGGCTATGATGCAAATATATTTAATAGAAATCTTATGGGAATTCTATGAATGTATGCTACAGCAATATAGGGTGAAATTAGTAAGTTAAAAATTGTTTTTTACCAGTTAAGGATTTTTCTTCAAAACACACTTATTTCTAAGTAGCAGGGGTTTTTTTATATTTATAGGATAAGGATACCTCTTTCACTCATCTTTTATTCATTGTAACACTCAAATAATGGATTAAATCCTTTGTAAAGTATCTAAGCTTATACAAGTGTTAGAATACAAGGATACTTCATTCATTTATTTATTCATACAAAACATTTTCAAAACCTGTGAATGAATGCCAGGGACGTGCTATGAAAGATTAAAAGATATATAAGAACCACATTTGCCCTCCTTTTAAAACAAATGCTTTAACTTTGTAACATTGAAAATTGTTAGCCTAAGTAGACAATCTTACAAGTTAACCAACTACACAAATAAGAAAGGGCAAATTTTTAAAAATGCAGAGAAAAGTCTTATTTTCTGGCATAGATGTTTGGAAAGAGGAGGACTTCAGGTAGTTTGGAAAACTTTCAAGCAATGGTATTGTAGCTATATGCTGCAAATTAAGCCAATGAGGAAGAAAAGCTGGTGATATTCAAAGAAAACTACCTTCCAGTATTTGAAGGCCTGTACTCTGAGAAACATTGGATTCATTCTGTCTAGTTGGCTGCAAGGGGGAGAGTAGGACCAATAAGGGAATATTACAAGGGCATAGATTTTAGAATATTACAAGAAAGAAATTTCTTATATGCTAAGCTATTCAAAACTAGAATGGGATGCCTGAGGGGTGATGAGTTTCCTGTCACTGGAAGAGTTCAAGTACAAAATGCATTACCTCTTGCTTGAACTAAAGGCCTTTAAAGTATTTTTCAATGCCAATATTCTGGTTCAATGATTTTACTCTCGAAGTTGATGTCATTAAGCTGTGAGACCCCTCTCCCCCAACCCCACCTTTTGTATTCTTTCTCCCAATTCCTTCCTCTCCAGAAGGCAGTGGAGAAAAATGAAGGATAAGGTTTCTTTAATATTGATTCTGATATTAAGCATGGAGAGGTTCCCTTTTAAGACAAAGTTTCTGTTTAAAGATAAACGCGGGGTCATAGATTTATATTTTTACTTATCTTTCTTTCATTTTAAATGGAAGCATAAGTGTTTAATGTGATGCTCATACCATTTCATTTTATTTTCTAAATGTAAGTATGTAAGGATAGCATGAGTCTGTTTTGCCTTGATACAGCAATTGGTTTTCCTCCTCTGTTCACAATCAGACAGTTTTAAATTTTGGTTAGACGTGTAAACACTCTGTGATGGACGACATTAATAAATAAGTATTACACTGGCTCTGCTTCAGCAGTTCCTCTTCATCTTTATCTTTTTTGTTTAAATCCTATGGGGTCTCAGAATGCTCTTTATGGAGATCAAGAAGATTAAGCAAAATTAGCTCTCAACGACATAATGGGTTTCCCTCTCCTTGCATGTGTCTCCCTTCTCTGCATGCGGTGACTGTCCCTGATATCAACAGGAGATTCACAGATGGGGGTGGGGGAATTATATTCTGGATGAGTAGGGCATTCCAGGGGATTTTAGCATTCTCTTTCATTTTTAGCAATGTATATGCTTGAATTAGAATACAAAATGAAAATAAGTAAATCAACTGGCTACTCAGACACCACCAAATTCATCAGTCTCCTAGGGCAGGGTGACCTGTTCATTCTCAAAGAAAAGGGTAGTTGTCTTAGTCTTGAGAACATCTAAATGACAGCTTCATAAACAGATGATACCTTAAAAGCGGTTATTTTCAGGAAGAACTATGCTTCACCCATGTCAAACAGTGAAATTCATGCTGTTTATAAAGTTCTCCAGAGAGACACTGGCTTACTCATGGGCAGAGTCAGCAGCTGCCTACATGGAATAATTTGAGGATCAATGAGAGGCCCTGTGCTTTAAAATCCATCTCCCTCATCAGTCTGCAATGGTGCCTGAAATTTCCACCATTACTGTCATTTCTTAAAAGCCTTTAAGAGGACATATGCTCTATTATCTTGAGGGAGGTAACATTAATTAACTATATAACATATTAGAATGGATGAATTTTCTTGTTAATAACCCATTACAACCACTGACACCCAGTAAAGATCAGGGCTGTGAAGAAATAGAAGCAAGGGCAGGTAAGTTTTAATGGAGAAGTAGAAGATGGTGATTCATGGTGGGTATGTACAGGGTACTACTCAAACCCTGCTGGGGCAGAGTGGGGGCTCTAATATCATAACCAATGAGGAAAGAGAGGCACTGAAAATTTTGTTGTGGGTAATGGGGTGTGCATAGCTCCCAAATATGAGAAAAAATGAAAACAGAAGGAAGGGGGCAAAGGACAGAATTTACTTGCCTTATATATTGTTAACCCTGGCCCTGCCCCTCACAAAGAAGTTCATGGTCTTAATAATCATTTGTAGAGTGATTTCAAACTAACTTCAATGCTTTTATTTGCATAAGAGATGTGTCCTCAATCTCATATTAATGAAAATGGAGAATTGGTCATCATAATTTGGATGGTGATATTTCATTAATTCAAAGAATTTTTATTCACCCTTTAGCTATAAGATCTATGAGCTAAATGATTATTTTTCTTTAGCTATTTCTTCAGAAGTATTACTGTAATATATTTAACCTACACACAATATGAAACATTTGTAGTATTTATTTAGAATCAGAATTTTAAGAGCTGGATTTGATGGTTCGAGATCTTAGTTCCATCCCATTACTTTAGAGACAGGAAACTGAGACACATTATCATAAGGTATCTTTATTTATTTCTTCTTTTATTTATTGAGTATTGACAATGTGCTAGGCACAGAGAAATAGTAGTAAGCAAATATAGACATAGTATTTTCCTCATGGATCTTATACTTCAGTGAAGGAGAAAAATATTTAAAGTTGATAGAAAAACAAATCAACACACAAATACATATAAATAAAAGTTGTGATAATTATTATTAAATGAAATGTTTTATGAGAGTGTGTTGTAGGAGAACTTGATCCAGTGGGGATGGAGTTAGAAAAACTTCAATGCAGAAATAATGTTTGAATTAATATCTGAAGGTGAGTAGGTAGGTGTTCACTAAGCAAACAGAAGAAAAGAGAAAGAGAGGTCTAGCCAATGGGTAGAAATGCATAAAGGCTCTTTTGCAGGAGGCCATGGTGTGCTTAAGGTAATAAAAAAATGCCTGGGTGTTTGTTTATTGCTCAGAGAGTAACAAGGAGAGAACCATTCTTTTTGAAAAGAGGCTGATCACTCAGGGCTTTGTTTGGATTTTGGACTGTATCCTAGGAGCAGTGCATAAAAGGGCCCGGAGGAGAATACATATGGGTAAGATGACTAAACCAGTGGTCCAGAAGAGAACCAGGGGTGACTTGTTCAAGGCTATAGAACTTTGGTAGAATTGGCATAATTCCTAACAAGAGTATGTTCTTTTTACTTGTAGTAAGTATTTGTTGCTTTTTGAACTTCCCATCATTCATTTTTCTAACTTGCATTTAGTGGGGGTATAGCCCTTCCCACAACCAGTTCCTGTGATCCTGGTAGAACTGGCAGGAGCCTCAGCTCCAAGGATGACGTATTACCCAGACCTGACCAATGAGACCTTCACATTCTCTTGTGACCATAGCAATTGGTTTAGGAGTGGGCATGTGATCCCATCATAGCAAATGAGATGCTGCAAGACTGTTGCTAGGATTTCCAAGACAGAGAAAAGTAGTGAAACGGGGCCGTCATTTAAACAATAGGTAGAGAAGAAACTGAAGCCAACACAGCAGAAGCCAATGAGAGAGATGGAGGAAAAAAGCATCCAGATTACTGAAGTCACGACAGAAGTCCGCCATGCCTTGAAATGTTCAGATATGGGAATCAATGAAGTCTCAGTTTATTTGAGCTAGTTTTTGTTGGTTTATCTACCATGTGCAACAAAGAGGGTACTAAATTCTTTTTTGTTTGTTTGTTTCTTTTTTAACACCTAAAAAAAGAGGAAAAAAGAGGAAAGGTATGATTTTCAGTACAACCTGGAGAGGAAAATAATTTCACTGTAAAATCAGCTACCCTGGATTGATTTGGGTTTAACACTAGATATTTAGTATCAAATCACAATGAAGCTGAAAAAGGTCAAATTTTCACATGATATTCTATTTTAAACAAAAATGTTTTTCCATAAGATAATTATATACTGGAAATGCTTTTATCATACATATCAAGAGAAATGGTATTTATTAAATGTAATGTCATTAAGAGAAAACAGCCAATTGACAAATATTCTTAAATAATATAACGACATGATATGCTAGTAATTTCATGCCCCCTAAAAACACCTGTTTGTTCACTCAGTAAATCATTGTAATATCTCAATATTTTTGATGTTTTTTTTTTCTCATATGTAATCCATGAATAGTCTCTGCTTTTGTTCTCTCACTTGTCTTAGTTAATCCGGGTAAATGATAACATACTGTTTCTTTAAGATTTGAAGGAAGTATTAAATATTTTTCTGGTCTTCGTGTAAATGAACAAATAGCCTAAGAGTTTACAGATTGTAATATTTGTTTAAAATAACATTATAAAATTTTAATATGTAAGGGATCTGTGGGGGAATTTTGGAACTGTGGAAGTCTTCGATTAATTGCTCCACAGAAGAGTTAAAATTCTGCTTTACCTTCTAAATCATACAGTTCTATCTAGAACAAAGCATTCATTCATAAATTTAGAATTGGATGGGTTTAAAGAAATGTTGCTAGGGACTATTTGCTCTGATTTAGTTTTTACCAAACAGGGCAATAGTACGTAGTCATAACTCATAGTAAACTCTTCTTTAAGCTCTGACTCACTAGAGTTTCCGAAGTAAGTGGGGCAAATGTTTTTATTATAAGCTCTGATTAACTAGAGTTTCAGAAGTAAGTGGGGGCAAACGTTGAAATGTTGAGAGCATTCCAATAGAATTGCACCAAATGGCACGAAGTGATCCAGGAAAAGTGGAAGTTCAAAATAGTAAACAGCAAGTAGTTCATGAACACAAGGAGATAATCATAAGATTGAAAAAATAATTTAAGTAAAGGCCAGATCATGGAGGTACTTGAAAGCTATTTAAAAGCTTTTGTAGTTTATCTTTAAGGTAATGGGGAGCCATAGACACCTTTGGAGCATGAAGAAAAGATTGAAAGAGGGTTTAAAGAAAATTAAGATTGTTAGAGATTGTGCAGCTACTGGAATTGTCCAAGTGAAACACTATTAAGTCCACTTTAGAGGAACTGGAAAGAAGGGATGTTTGAGTGAGATGATGGAACAATGAGAGATCTTGGCAGTTGATTGAGTATGGGACAAGGGAAAGAAAAGTAAAAGATGCCTGAGGATGAAAGCTAATGTGTCTATTAAAGAAAATTCAGAAAGAGGAGCAGATATAGTAACAGAAAGGGAGCAAAAGATGTGATTCTCTTAAGGATTATAATCAACTCTTCATGAAATAGGAGCTGTGGATAAAGTTACTACACTAATTTTTAATTTTATGTATATCCTACTTAGGAATGTTGTATTTAGTACCATACTACTATGATAACATTTTAATTATGATACAATCATATTTGTAAAGTTTTAATTTAGATTGATTCTCTGCTTGTGCCAGCTACCTGCACCAAGCAAAGCAATTACCTCTTTCTTTCAGAAAGTTTATTACAGATGCAAGACCTACATATTTCATTTCCATATGTGCTCTGTTGATCCATGAAACATTTCAGCTATAAGACTTCTTTTAGTGGAGATAAAAGCCAATAATGTATGAAATAGATATTATCACCAATATGATATTTAAAAATTATGAGGCAAACAGTATATTCAACATTATAAAATCTCATGCTCTCTGTCTCTCTCTATCTTTGTCTGTCTGTCTCTCTATATAATTTTTTTAAATGTAGTTATTTATTCCAGTCTTAATAATGTTTCCAAACCTTAACCAGGCATGAGGCTAATCACCTGAAAGAGAATTTTAAGCTATGGCATCAAAATCATTTAGTAAAGCCAGTGAATGTCTAATGAGGAAGTTGATATTATATGCTTTTTTTAAATATATTTTTTTAATTTTTCAGTTGTAGTTGACGTATAATAGTGTATTAGTTTCAGATGTATAACATAGTGATTAGACATCTATACAACTCACAAAGTGGTCACCCCAATAATATATCTCTGTACATAGTTATTATAATAAATTGGCTATATTCCTTATGTTGTACTTTCTATCTCCATGACTATTTTGTAACTACCAATTTGTACTTCTTAATCCCTTCCCTCCTTTTCACCGACCCCTCTCATCATGTAATCCTCAACATGGTACCTGTATCTATGAGTTTGTTTCTGTTTTTTTTTTTACTGTTGTTTATTTTACTCTTTAGATTTCATACATATATACAATCATATGGCATTTGTCTTCCTTTATCCGAACTGCTCCACTCAGCACACTACCTAGTAGGTCCATCATGAAATATCTTTCTCCATCTGTTTTCTTTTAGTCTGTATGTATCTTTTAATCTGAAGTAAGTCTCTTGTAGGCAGCATATGCAATGGTCTTGTTTTCTTATCCATTCAGCAATCCTCTCTATTGATTAGAACATTTAATTCTTTTTCACTTAAAGTACTCATTGATAGATATGTAGTTATTGCCATTCTTTATGCATATTTTTGATACATATTTTTTCTTTTTTAAGAAGTCCCTCCAACATTTTTTGAATACTGGCTTGGTGGTGATGAACTCCTTTAGCGTCTTCTTGTCTGGGAAGCTTTTTATCTGTTCTTTGATTCTAAATGATAACTTTGCTGGGTAAAGTAATCTTGGTAGTAGGCCCTAGGTTTTTTATCACTTTGAATATTTAGTGCCAAGTCCTGCTGTCCTGTAAAGTTTCTGTTGAAAAGTTGGCTGACGGTCTTATGGGTGTTCTCTTATACCTAACTAATTGCTTTTCTTTTGCTGCTTTTAAGAGTCTCTTTTTGAATTTAACCTTTGGCATTTTAATTATGATGTATTTTGATGTGAACCTCTTTGAGTTCATCTTGTTTGGGACCCTCTGAACTTCCTAGGGTTGTATGTCTATTTCTTTCACCAGATAGAGAAGTTTGCTGTCATTATTTCTTCAAATAGGTTTTTGATTCCTTGCTTGCTCTCGTCTTCTTCTGGTACTCCTATGATGTGAAGGTTGTTACTCTTGATGTTGTTACAGAGGCTTCTTAAATTATCTTTATTTTTTGGATTCTTTTTTCTTCTTGCTGTTCTGATTGGGTGTCCTCTGCTACCCTATCCTCGATGTTGCTGATTTGATCCTCTGTTTCATCCACTCTGTTGAATACCTCTAACATACTCTTCATCTCAGATATTATATTCTTCATTCCTGACTGGCTCCCTATTATGTTTTCCACTCCATTTTTATGTCTTTGATCTCTTTGTTAAAGTTCTCACTGAGTTCATCTACTTTTCCCGTAAGTTCCTTGAGCAACATTATAACCAGTGTTTTGAACTCTGCATCTGGTATATTGCTTGTCTTCATTTTGGTAAATTCTTTTTCCGCAGCTTTCTTCTGTCTTTCATGTAGGACATGCTTCTTTGTCTCCCCATTTTGGTTGACTCCCTGTGTCTGCTTCTATGTATGAAGTAGGGCTCCTAAGTCTCCTGGTTTCAGTAGAATAGCTTTATGTAGTAGGTGTGCTGTGGGGCTCCTTGGCACAGACCTGGGAAGGATCCAGTTGCAGGCCAATTTCAGCCATAGCCTGTGCACCTCCAGAGCCACCCGGTAAGAGCCACCAAGCAATCTATATATGACTGCCACCTGCACTGGGCTTATAATAGGTGCCTCAAAGTGCCAAATTAGTAACTGAGGCTGGCTGCCACTGGTGTGGTCTTGGGACTCTCAGCAGGAGGTACAGGGCAGGTTGAGGCCAGATGCTGCTTCTTCGGGTTTTGTGAGCCTTTGAGAGAGTTTATGAAAGTTTACAGCAGTAGCCATGACAGCCTGTTTGTAAGGAATAAACCAGGAAATGGCTTGGGTGGGCCCACAAGTTGGAAGAGGCAAAGTCTCAGGGAATCCCCTGGGCAGAGCGACCTGTGTTATACTCTGCATGCTGGGAGTGGGTAGGGCTCAACAAAGGAACAGTGGCTTCTGCCTGCACCTCTATCTGGGAGCCAGCTGCCCCTGAAGCCCAACAGCTCAGTGCCTCTCCATATATCCCTGGCACCCCTCAAGTGGCTGCCCCAGTGCTGAAGCTCAGGGCGAGCCAGTCTGTCAGTGAGTAACTCTGGGGGTTGGCCTTTAAGAGTAAGGTCTCTGCTTCCCGCGGCACTCTGTCTCACTCAGTTACAACCTTCACTGGTTTTTCATAGCCAGAGGTTGTGGGGACTTCCTGGCACTGGAACCCTGGGCTAAAGAGTTCAGTGTGAGGCTGGGACCCATCACTTCTCAGGCTGAGGAGCTGTCTCTGCAGCCAAGGTAGTCCTGAGATTCTCGATTGCCATACATGGTTGTGGGACCAGAGTGTTTCACATCTCTGCCCCTTCTACCATTTTGAGGTGACCTGTTATTTGAGTCAACCTAGTTGTAAGGCTTCTGTTTAGTCATATCTTTGATGACTCTGTATTCCGGTTGCCCTGTAATTTTGTTATAATTTTGGTTTGGTTGCTAGAGGAGGTGTGTGTATAGCCTCTGCACGCTATTCCATCTTGAATCCTCTCTTCGGTATTATATGCTTTTCATAAAGCTCTCAAGAGTTCAAAGACTCACAATCTCTCTTAAAAGTCTCCTGTGTTTTATCACTCTCCTAATTAAGTTCCTACTTAGGTCTTGTTGAAATCTTTTCTGCTTCATTTCTCATTAGTTCTCAAAGGCAACTATGTTTTCCTCACCAATTTTGGTGAGACCTCAGGGGTTGTCAGTTTCCCTAAAATGTTTTGTGGTTGTGAAATGACTTGGGAAGCTCATTTTGCTTCTTAATTGTTCAGTATTGTGGTTATAAAGCACCAGACAGACATTGAAACTCTGGAACTTGTATGAATCTGGACTTGCATGATCCTAGTAGGAGACAGCAATGTGTGTAGAGCCTGAGTAGTTAATTGGGCAAGTCTTCAAAATCCTAATGCTCTTTGAAGCCTCTGATGATTCCAGACCCCTGGACCAAAACTGCTTATGTAGCCTCAAAGCTTCTTTAATATCTGAGAAAGGATTGGTTCAATATGAAGTCCTATGGGCCTATTGGCAGAAGCATTTCTTCCTAAGAAGCAAGCCTCTGATTCTAAACATAGCTTGAAAACAGTTGGATAAGGGTGAGGCAAGGGGGCTTATATAACATGCAACTTCAGGAGATGCTCTCTCTCAGGACCTTCTTTTGCACTTGCATTGCCACGAGAGTGAGAACCTCCTTTCATTTTGCACTCTAAGTGCCTGCTATATCTAAGTCATAGACCCTGATTGAAAACAAGTCTTTTGTGGAGAGCACCAAACTTCCCAGGATGTGAATTGCATTTTTATTTTGCTCTGGCCAGTGGGCCACAAAAATAATAGAAACTGTTTGAAATAGGAAGCGAGAATTCTGTTCTCCAAGGGCCGAGTTTGTTTGTCAATTAGGACATGATGGTTGTAAGCAACAGAACTGATGTTCTCCAACTAAATTGAAAAGATAATATATGGGGAATATATTGGGGTAGCTCCTAAGATGGAAAATAAATGTGAAGAACCAAATTTAGGAAAGACAGAAAGCAGTTAGTTGATAAGGATGTGGTGACATTTGAACTCTTGTGTATTGTTAATGGGAATGCAAAATGATACAGCCACTATAGAAAATAGCATGGTGCTTCCTCAAAAAATTAAAAATAAGACTACCATGTAGTCCAGAATCCTCACCTCTGAGATTATTCTGAAGAACTGAAATCAGATTCTTGAAGAGATATTAGCACCACCATGTTCATTGCAGCACAATTCACAGTAGCTGAGATGTGGAAGCAATCTCAATGTCCACTGACAGATGAATGGGTAAAGAAAATGTGATACACACATACAGTGAAATATTAGTCAGTTTTACATAAGAAGGAATATGCAATATGCCACAACATGGATGAACCCTGAGGACATTATGCTAAGTGAAATAAGCTGGTCATAAAAAGACAAATACTAAATGATTCCACTTACTTGAGGTATCTAAAGTTGTCAAATTAATAGACTCAAGGAGCAGAATGGTAATTGCCAGGGGCTTGTGGGGAGGGAAAATGAGGAGTTACTATTCAATAGATGTAAAATTTCAGTTAAGCAAAATGAATAAATTCTAGAGCTCTTCTGTATAGTCAACAATCCTGTATTGTACACTTTAAAATTTGTTAAGAGGGTAGAGTTCATGGTAAGTGTTTTTACCACAGTAACAAAAAGAAACATAAAATTTAAAAATATTCACATCTTCAAATTAAAAACAAAATAAAATGGCTTCATGACTGAAATGCTACTCGTTTCACTCACCTCATAGTATGATTAAATGAGACATCGTATACAATAATTTAGGACAATGCTAGCACAAAGAAATACTCAGTAAATGTTAGTTATCACAATAATTTTTAATTTACCAACTTGAATCATTTTGGATAGTAATGTTAGCCAAGCCTCTCAGTTTTAATTTACACATTTCACAAATCTAAGCATTTACTTTATAATTAATTGCTAGGTACTTTGTTAGGCAGTGGAAATCAGAAAATTAAAGATACTGTTTCAGCCTTCCTGGCACTTATCATCAAATGAGAATGGAATTTGAGGACAAGCATGTAATAATGACAGTCAAATGTGATGCTAGAAATACTCTCAGAATGACTAGCCTGATAGAACAATTAAGGGGAGAAGACAGTTGGGGAGCAGTAGAGGGGTAGGTCATTCTGGGCTGATTCTAGGACTAGGACTTCATGGAAATGTATTTTAGTAAGAAGAGTTCATGAATGTAGAACCTCCATAAAGCAGTACAAAAACCCTTCGAACCAAACTTATCAATTCTCCATATGAAAATGCTTCATGAATCACAATCACAGGAATCAAAACTTTATTTAAATTATTACTTACATTCCCACATTGAGCAAGGCAGTATTTTCTCTTAAGTGATTTTTAGAAGATCAGACATGTGCCTAATACCTTTTCATTTTCCTCCCAACACTTTCAAATGCATTCTTCTTTAGTTCTCAAGAGAATTTTAAAATTTTATATTCAAACTGAGGCTCCCTCACCACCCAAGCTATTAGGAACCTACTGATTGTTTAATCTGAATTTCACTCCCCACCCTGTTTTCTAATAGATTAAAAAAAATGGGGCCCAGAGAGGTTAAGGGACTTTTTTAGGGTCACATGTCAGAATAAAACAGCACCTTAAAAGCATAAATAATTTGTCAGGTAATGTGTCCAGTTGTTGAAAACAAGTGGGACTGAGTGTGCAGGATAGCTGTTGCCCAGCCTCAGGCTCCTTTCTTCCAAAGCAAACAACCAAAGTGATTAAGGACAAAACTCTTGCCCCTGAGGAAATGTGAGAATTTGAATTGTAACTTTTTTTTTTTTTTTTTGCTATTGTCTATTGGAGGGGCAGTCTATCATAGTGATAGAGAGCTCAGGCTCTGAATGGGCCAGACCTGGACCTGCATCCTGCTTTTTTGCATTTGTGGATGGTTTGAGCAACCTCTGTAAGCCTCCATCTGTCTGTTAAGTGAAGATAGTAATAGTATCATGTATGCACATGTAATGTACTTAGCATAGTATTGCCACATAATACATATTAGATGTTGCTAATATTAACTAGAAGAAAAAATGGATTAGATAAAAGCAGAATATTGATTTTGTTCTAGTATTAGGGTTCTTCAGAGAAATAACCAATAGGATTGATTGATTGATTTTTAAAGAATTGGTTTACACAAATATGGAGGCCAGCAAATTCAAATTCTGCAGAGTGGGCCAGCAGGCTAGAAATCCAAAGAAGAGCCAGCTGGTGGTATAGATCAAGTCTAAAGGCTGTCTGCTGGAAGAATTCCCTGTTGTTCAGGGGAGGATCAGTCTTTTGTTCTATTAAAGCCTTCATTAGATTGGATGAGACCTACCCCCATTACAGAGGATACTCTGCTTTACTCAAAGTCCACTTATTTAAATATTAATCTTATTTAAAAACAGTCAGAGACACATCCAGAATGACGTTTGACTACCTATCTGGACACCATGACCCAGCCGACTTGACACATAAAATTAACCAGCACAATTTCAAGCACCTTGACCATGTTTTAAAGAAGGTTTCGATGTGAAAATATCCCTTCAGTCATTGAAATCAAGACGGCTACTATTTGGACAGGCTGGGATGCAAATCACTTTTTTTTTTCCTTGATAATAATAAAGCAGTCACATTCTATGATGATTTCTGTCAATTTTTCTTCACAAACTAGTTTGGATTATGGTCATCCCAGGCACTCACATGCTATCTTCTTCTAAAGTAATAGCTGCTATATTGTTCCCAAACTAATTATAGAGGCACCTATTCAACCATTGCTACTCACATCCAAGTCACTCACATTTCTCCAGAGGCGTAATATCTCTCTCAGTAGCAATAGCTGGCCATTAGTGGTTGTTGATGTTATTCAGATTCTGGCCCTGAAGCCTTACTTGTTTTGGAATGAGCCCTGTGGGAAGCAATCAGCAGGTGTGGAGCTATTTCAGTGGGGGCTTTGTTGCTTAGGACAGGTCTGAGGAAAGCCGTGTGTATTTTTAGACTACCCTTCTGTCAGCGGCTATAGAGAAAGCTAAGGAGCATCATCAATCTCCTAGTTGTCAAGTCATAGCAAAGGGGATACTCTACTCAGGATGGCCTGGCTGTTGAAAGTGGCATTATTTGCCTTGTGCAATGCAACATGTTATTAAAACTGCTGTTTAATGTTCTTTTCCAAGGAGATTGTCTCTGGTGTTTTTATAGTCCAGGGAAATATGGTACCAGAAATGATCACATTCCTGGCAATTTTCTTTGAAAATAGTGAACTTTTGCAGAGTTTGCTCTCTCTTCTATTAGGGTTGATAATGAGAAATTGTGAGGATTATTAAACACTCCTAGCTTTCAGTAGGAACTTATTTAGCACAGATGTTTCTATAATTGCAGTACACTGGGAAAATTCACAGTGTTCAATGGCCCCAAATTCATTATTACTTATTACTTCTACCTGTGTATTGTGGTGATAGTAAGCTGGGCTGAAAATTTTAATTTAGCAGGGGCTATAGCTGTGTATCTCAGATGCTTTAGAAAGACTACCGAGAAGAAATTATTGGATGTTCTGCCCAAACCCTTACTACTTATTAATCTTTCAACTGTTACCTGGTACCCTGATATGTTTTTTTTTTTTTTTAATGAACATGGGCCACATCATTGTGTTAGATTCCTCAAGACAATTGTGTAGTTTATGGCAAGGAGGAAAAAATGGAAGCTTAAGAGACTTTTAAAACACTGTAGATAACCACTGTGTTTTATTGGGATGAAATACATGGAATGTGTTCAACTGTATTTAGCTTTCTACTACTTCTTTATAAACAACAGTTCTCTTATCTCAGCAGTATTGCTTGTACTTTTAATGAAAGCTTGGTAATGTTTAAGAACAAAGGTGGAAGATATATTGAAAATGATTATAAAAGGCCACTGAAGAGGATACAAAAACTCCTTATATGCCTTTATTCTATATATTCTTAAGGCTAACACAATAAAAAAAATCCCTCATCACATCTTTTATTTCTCTTAGCTGAAGATAAATCGTTTTGGCTTTGCTACAGGTTTGCTGGTGGAAAGTTCGATAAATGCACTTATATGACTTTAGCTAGGGTGCTCTTTCCTTGGGTGACCAACTTGTTCTGGTCCACTGAGGACATTTCCAGTTTTAGCAGTAACCACTCAAAGTCCTATATCCCAGTTACCTTAGTCTTGGGTAGATTGGGAATGTTGGCTACTTTATTTCCTTGACTACCTAGGGTTCCTGTGGTTTGTTAATGCTGTAGCTACTATTCCTAGAGTTGAAGGTTTCCTAGATATGGCAGAGTCTACTATTTTTCCTCTGCACCCAGAATAGCCTAGGCTTTATACTACTAATGTAAAAAAATATGAAATATGAATTCAATTGCAATTTTCAGTCATCAGAGCCAATCATAGAAGCTATCAGAGACTAAAGACTATATCCTATTAAATTCGGAATTAGATTTGAAATATATGGCATTTGCAGCTTTAAAGCAAGGCCAGAATTTTTTGTTTTTCATATTCATTTGCTATAATTAAATTAATTCAAGTCATATATATTTGACAGTAGCAAAACAGATTACAAAATGACCGCATGAATTTGCATAATTTATACTTAGTATGCCTACCTTTATCTGAATAATCTCAATCTTAAATTTGAAGATAAGCTGATTTTTTATTCTTATTCTTTACCTCAATTATTTTGATTGGCTGCTTGGACACACACACATTCGGAAGGTAGTGGTGATGGCCCTATTTCTGCCTTTTTTTTTCCATATAGAATGCAAATACATTTTAAAACACTATGAATTTTTACTAGATATTTAAGCTCTACTTAGATCAGTAAGTTAAATATATCAAGGAATAATATAAATCATATTTTCCTTAGGAGTATGTGGAAACATTTCAGATAACTAGTACCTCCTGCCTTATGTTGAGTTATTCTGGGGACTAGCAATAAGCATGTACATTTTGTTGGTGTTCCTTTGGCATACTTCTGCAAGTCGTGCATAGTGATAAGGTATATGGATGAGACTAGCCCCTTTAATAGCAGGGAGAGGAACATTGTGCCATTTGCCATTGCTGACTAAGTTACAAAGGAATTTTTTAAACTCCAGGAATGGGGTTAAGATACACATTTCTATGTATGTCAAAAGACTAATATAATTAGGCTTTGGCATTTAAAAAACCAGACAGACTTGGAGCAGTAGTTCAAAATATTCCATAGAACTTGAATATTTCATACCTAAGTAACCAAAGAAATATGTGCCATTAATTAAAGTTTTAGACAAACTTCTGCATGTTTATTTATTTTTAATTGTGGCAAGGTATCTCAAGGTTAAGGTATTTATGAAAATCTTCTCATTAGTATTCAAACTTTTTAGCTTTCTAGTGAGATCTAAAATATCTAATCCACTTGATCATGAAAACAAACTATTAGGAATAAAGTAATAGCCTTTACATTATTTTTAATTTCCATCTTCAGATGGTACTTAAGAGCATAGAAATCTGAAAAGTATAAAAACTAATTAAAAGTTTACCAAAGTTATTTGAGTATCGACTTAATATCATTCTGATTCTATGCTGAGGGATCAGATTTTTAAAATAGGAGGGCAGAAGAGAACCTGACCTCCTACTTAAAATTTTTTTGAATATGTTCACCCCTCATTCATTTGGACTTGATTTTTTGAAACTCTAAATCAAATTCTTCTTTGAAATGGAAAATAAGTGACAGAGATGAATCCAAAGCTAGTGACACTTGCACACGATATGCTAGCCTCAGATGGAGTTATCAGCATTTCATCTGCACTGCATTTTGCTGAAATTCTTCTCACCCATTTCTTCCCTAGAATGCTCCTGTTGAAGAGCCACAATAATAACTACTCTGCCAATTAAGGTGTTCTACCTGGGCCAGCTAGAGCTTAGTTTGGGGACAAGGTCACTTGCTAGGATGGAGTTATATTTCCCCAATTACTAGTAGTTCCAGTACCACCTATAACTTGTCAAATAATGAGGAGGCTTTGAAAGCTAAATCCAGCAGTAGCTCCTAGCGGGGTTAATGCAGAGAGAATGACAATGATACCTCAAGAGTGAGAATCTGACAATGTCTGTCAAGCTCTGTTCATAAGGATGACGAAGTTCATTGCTACTCGACACTACTTGGGAAAAGTGTTGGTCTTGATCTGATCAGTGAGAAAGGACCACATTACTCACTTTGACAGAGGTTCATTAACTCCTTCACATCACTCATATAGACCAGTCATGAACATAATATCTTAATGACGGAAATTGATTATGCTACATCAAGACAGCTTACCCACAAAACCATCATCTTCAGTGTATTTCTTATGCCTTGACTCTCTAGTCAATGTTTTTTTTTTTAAGTTTCTAAATTCTGCATTTAGTGATGAATAACAGTGGTTATACAACAATTATTTTTAGTACTCATTAGCAACACAACTGAGAGAATAAGAATAACAAAATTATACTCCCAAATGAAAAACAGAAAGATTTTATACCAATGATAACAATGTTCACTGCTGATTCCATTGGTGAATCATTTAACTGAAGACTGAAAACAACTCAACAAAAAGCCCTATAAAATTATTCTAATGATTAGCCATTCAACATTTGTAGGAAATTGACTAGATGGCCTGGAAATTAATGTCTCCCAAGGCTAAACTGTATTTTTAAAATGAGTGTTCAAAGCTGAATATATAATGTAGCAAAGAATTTTTAGCAATTCAGTTCTTTTGCATGTGTTTTTCTTTCACTCATGTTTATTTATTGAAGTAGTGAAGGATACTGCTGTCCTTTGATTATGCTTGGATGCCACTGTGTAAAAGATCAAGAGAGCAAATGGCCTTTTTGGCTCCTAAGGATATTCTGACTCATTCCCCAAATTCTGCTGAGGTTTGCTTTGGATAAATGGGCCAGGCCTCACTTAGTGATGACAAATATATACAGAAGTAAAGAGATGCAAACATTACTTTTGACTCACCTCATAACTAGTCAGCTGATTCAGATCCGAATATCATGTTTTTGCCTGTTGAGAAAATAGTTCGGCATTCCCAAGGGCATTTTACAAAAATGAAAAAGATAGCTATTTGAATAGAAAATGAATATATTTTATCTTATGGAAGAGATTCCCTTTCCCAAGTTTCAGTCATTGGGTACCAAAATGTTAATTTTCTGTTTGCTCTTAACACATGTGGCAAACTCACTAAGAGCAAGGAGGACATTTAAAAATATTTTTTATATTTACACCATGCAAGTAGACCTGTAATGACCTTTCAAGTTTCACATTTCTTGTGGGAAATTAGATGATGCAAAATAGCTACAAAAGTTTTAATTGGAATTTTGGTAAATGAACACAATTTCACTAGGGTAACATTTACACATTCTAGAGTGGCTCTTTTAATATTACTTAAGACTTTATTAGCTCTATGGGATATGTTCTAAACTCTTACTGCATACATACCATGTTGCTTCCTACCTGCTATTTTGCTGATTGTCAATGGCCAAAACTATGCCAGAGGGGCAAAATGGAGACTGACCATAATATTCAATTTGTAACATAGTGTCTGAGGCATTTTGTTGTGTGGAGTTCTTTCTCTTTTGTTTATCCAGAACAGTGTTATCCTTTGCTGACACATCTCATTTTCCTCTATAATATTCATACTACTAAAAAGCATTAGATATAATAAAGGCAAAATACTTTCTCTTTATGTCCTCAGACTGGTCATAAAGAGGAGGTGCTTTTTGCTATCAAATGATGATTTATTTTTTTCTTCCTAAGTTGTTGGGTCTTTGTCAAGGATTTACTTTAATCATCTGGCACCTCCATAAAGCAATCCTTTACTTCCAGGGTCAAATGTAGGCAACGTGGTCCCATGAAGTTTGATACTGCTGCACCTTTTTTCTCTTTTCAGAGGCTTTCCCTCCTTCTCTTTGCTCTTCGTGCCTGTACCCACCTTTCTCCCTGCCATTCTGCTCCTCTCACAAAAATCCCTGCTCTTTCCCTTAGGGCCCCAAATGTCAGCTAATCAGACAAATCAATTTATGTTAATCTGCTCTTGGGGCCCCTTCCAGATAATGTAGGCATACATTTTAAATAACTGAATTGTTACCTGTTCTGAGCATCCCACCTACGTTTTGTTGTATAATTAGGTGATACTCCAGGATAGTGGTAGGGGAAGCATGCTATTGAGGCCTCTCCTGTAACACTACCTAATGGCCCGTCAGCTCACAACAAGACTATCTGCTTCAGGGACTCTTAGATACACATTTCCAGGCAACCATCCTATAGGTTCCCAGCCTTCAAGACTCTGTGGATGCTCTAATTCTGAAGAATTATCTCTCTCTGAGTTAGGTAGAGTAGAGAAGAGTGAGTGACTGTTTAGTCTCCCTTTGTTTTTAGAACACTCCTTAAAAAAATATCCAGATCTGTTGGTGCTAAACATATAGAAACAAGTTCAAATAATCATAAAAATACGAACACCATTTCTGGCAATTTCTGTTCAAGAAGAAGACATAAAAGTAGGAGTGATTTTATGAATATATGTACTATAGGGTGTTTAATGATAATGAATGCTCACATCTATTCTAGCCATGATGCTAATATTATTACACATATCATCTCATTTAATTCTTGTAACGGCTCTAAGAATTAGTATGATCATTCTCATTTTACAGATGAGAAATGGAGACTCAGTGATATTATATAACATGATCACAATTTGCACTGTAACAAAAAAGAAATGAGACTCTGCATCTACTTGCTCTAATGGTTGTATCTGTGACCTGTTCACTAGACCACAGGTGTGTTCTCTTCATCTTAGGAAAACTTTGAGTTTGGTTCTAACATCATCACCCTTATCCAATGATTAGAACAGTTTTCCTTATAGCTGGGACCTTGGCTAGATCCTGACTTTCCTCAGTTGCTCTCTTTACGTGTGAAACAACCCCAATCCTTATTTAGGACACAAGTGTATCAACTATCTCTTCCGATTGGTTAATTATTTAATCAGAGTAATTTATATAGATAATAAAAAAGAATAAAAAAACAATTCATGTTTTCACATTCTATAAAAAATTAGAATGAAAGGTGGTCAGTGAGTTTCCTCTAGCACAAAAACTGTTGTGTCAGTTTAATCTTTCTTGTACATGCTCAAAAAAGTTTCTTCTAGATTATGACCAGTTTTTGAGAACCTGGGCAAAAGAAAATTCAAATTTAATTAGTGGATACAATTAGTGACATGTGTTTAGGAATTTGGGGCATTCAAAGATATTTTCCCAAACCATTTTATAAATTTTGTTATTAATTATAAATGGTCTCATTTGGTGTTTTAGTTTACTTAACAAACTACTTCATTTTTTTTTTTTAACCTCTAGCTAAATTTCTTCTCATATAATTGTAAACAAAAATTTAGTGGTTAAAAATGTTCTTATGAAAAGGAGAAAAAGGAGGAAGCAATTTATTTTAAATAAACTTAAAAAGAAACCAGATCTTAAACCCCAAGACAGCTTATTCAATTTAATATTCATTGTTACATTTTTCTATTTAATGGATGTATAGGGAGGTCAAAATTCATTGTCTTCGAGGCTGCATTTTCTGTTTTATTCACTAAATTCTCTGTGGACTGATACTGATGGAAAAGTATGTCTGTTTGAATTCAGATATAGTCAGGAATGTAGCATAAACAGAGAGAGAAGAAATTTTATGTTTTCTTCTGGCTCTTTGCAGAGGTTTGCTAATTGGGTCCGCTACAACTATTCCTGGGTTCTGTTTAAGATCAGACTTTCTTCTTGATATGGAAGACATTTTTTTTTTTGTAAACAAAACATTGAATTTTCATTCAAAAGAAAATGTGTTATCATCAGTAGACATTTCTTCTTAGTATTTCTATCTGAAGATTTCTACGAGGTCTCTGACATGAAAAACAAAGGGGTTTGCCTCCAGCATGAATAATTTCAGAAACTGAAGGAGTTTGCTTTTTAACATTCTTAAATGAGCATAACACATTTTAATTTTAAGAATCATAACATCCTAATCCATATAAGAGGCCCAGAAATGTAATGGTTCAAGCTCGGAAACTAAAAGGTCAAATTTAATCCAGTTGAATGAATCTCTCATGAAGGTGCAGCATATTTATTTTCTTAATGACTTGGTCACTTCATTGAAAAAATTCAAAATTCAGAATTATAGAAAAGAACCCCAAAGCAGGAGATTATAAAGATAATTGTATAATATAATATTTATACATATATATATTTGAATAAATATATTTTTTAAAGTACTAGAAGATAAGTACTGTAATATATTACTGGTGACTCAGGTCACTAGATTGGCATACCTTTTTTAGAAGGCTCATTTAATGGTACCTATAAAAATATTAACATAAATATAACAGAACAATTCTCTTTTAATAAATTTATTCTGAATGCAATGAAAAATGCATGCAAAATATGTTCAAAATGTTCATATTAGTGATATTTTTAATAACACAATTTTGGAAACTATATTTTAAGCAAAAAGGAATAAATCAGAATATCATATAAATTAATTATATTCACATAACAGAAATTATATATCTCATGTTTATGTGTAAAGGTATATTCACTAATATGAAAAGATGTTTATTATAAAATGAATAAGATAGCTAACAAAACAAAGGGTTAATAATAAATATCTCTAGGTATGTGGAACTGAAAGAAATTTAAAAAAATATGTTGTTTCTGTAATGATCATGCATGATCATTTTATATTGATATAAAAAAACTTGTTTGTCATAAAGATGATGTTTTCATATTTAAATTTGAGCACAAGCCTGAAATTCAGGAGAATAGTTTGAACTTGAAGTCAAATTTCTACAATTTAAATAATTTATTTTTGATATTTAAAAAATGAAAAATTTGTAATAAAACACCATAAAAGATAAAGCACAAATGTGGTATTCTTCTGATGGAATCTTTTCTCTAGCTTTGTTCTACATATCTAAACAAAAAGTGGCTCTGTATAGGAAACATTTGATGTTTCTTTGTTTTATTTATTTAAAGTCGTGATAGAATATTTAGCAGTAAATGCTTAGTTAGTGGTGTGCTGGTTAATTTTTTTTTTTTAGTTATCATACATTTATTTTTAACATAACACCCCAGTATCACATCATGCACATTTTCCAAAGTTGGAGATTCTTAATCTACTATGTTTTTCACAGAGGGTTAATGTTTAACAAGTGGCTCTAGGGCTGGGGATAGGGAGGAAAGACTTTATTTGCAGCATTTGCAAAATGGTGTAAATATTCTCATCATGGCTGATTTCAAGCTGCCAACATGACATCACTGAATTGGGAAGAGATGTGTATACTGACTCTGAAGCACGGGTACCAGCCAGCTCCGTAACTGGGGCAGCCAGAACTCTATATGGGACAGTCTGTGTGAGGGTGGAATAAGACAAATTAGGGGCAGAAGCACTTTAGAATTGTGATTAAGCCTAAGAAGTTTAGGAAGTGGACCTCTTCCAAAGAAAAAGAAGAAAGAGGAGGTGTATAGAATAGTGCTGCATAGAAATGGAGCTTAGGGAATAATTCTTGAGTACTTGAGAGTGGGAATGATTGAAATTTATCATTCAGGTGAGTCAGCTGCAGTGCCTCTTAAGCACAGGCATTGCCAGACTCTTCCCAGGAGAGTGGGTTGGGGCCTAGGAATCTGCATTTTACAGAAACCTTTAGGGGATTACTACCATCAGTCAAGAAAATCTGATTTAGGATGAACATGTTGTGATCCTAGATGGTAATTTGGAGTGCTTAACACTTGTGGATACCTTATACTTTGAGTGAATATATAATTTATCTAACTAATTAGAATACTTTTGAGTATGAAAGTATTAGTTATTACTTCAGGTTAGCAGGTACAATCCAGGACTCCCCTGGGAAAACTAAGTAAAATTTGACCCTACTCATAAGCACCCCTGTGAGAACCCTTGACGGTTATGTTGCAACAGTAGCTGTAAAATTATAATGTGGGTAAATGTACAAACAAAAGTATCTTATTCTGAGCATTCTAAAACAAAAAGAAAATCTCTGGCTCTTGCCTCAAACATAATGAGGACAGTTGGGTTCCCAGAATGTGAGAATTCTTTTTTTAGTACTACCTGGTTCAGTACAAGGGAGTCTTTCTTACAGTGGGTACAAATCAAGTTAGTAGACCACTGGGCAATAAGTACAATCTACTCATATTTCTCTTTGTATTCAAGTTTGTCTAATTTTGAGGAGTATCTCCTACTAAAGAGTATTTTGGCCAAACTTGTTTATATGGAGAACTGTTCACATGACACAATCTGAGAGCCACTGAAATGGCTTTTTTGCATGCCCCACCTGGTAAGATGTTCTATCTTCTCAGAATTAGCACTCATCCTACAGGCTTACTCTATAATGGCTTTTTAATTCTCTCTTATAATAGAACCAGAAGGATTTGAGACCTATGTCAAATAAATTTTGGTATCTGCAAAGTGTCAGTGTAATAGTGCAAAAGTGAGTGGCCATTGCAATTGAGAGGTCACATGGATGGCTGAGATGGCAAGTGAGAATATACTCTGAGAAGGGTGAAATTCAGATTTACCTAGTGCCAATGTCCAGATGTTTTATAAAAGCACCATGGTAAGCACTTATATTGGATGAGATGATCATTCAGGTCAGATTTTTTTTGGCCTGAACTGACCAAATGCAGGCAGGTTTCAAGTTATTAGTGCAGTAATTCTAGGTTGTGTGCTCTTAAGCAGTGCTATTAGGGACAGAATTGTTGCAAGCAGCTCAAATACATGTATAACCAAGTCTTGTTTATATATAAAATTAATCATTTACACACTGTCTTTAAGCTATGTATAGATGTTACTGTGATTAATACAATACAGTTTAAAATGGAAAACAAAAATTAATTTATATATGTATATGTATGTATGTATATACTTATTTACATACACATGGAGTACTTTATACCTTTATCAGGATAGTAATATGAAATCAACCATTCAAAGGTTAACAAAACTTTTATAAGTAAAAATATATCTTCTAATGCAAGATGTTTGGGGACCATGAGGGGACACCCTAAATAATCTTTCTGGCTTCTGTCTACACAACTGGTCTGGCAGACTTTGGTTTCAGGATTCTGGGAAAAGAATATAAAACATAAAACATGAATAAGGGTAAGTGTAAAACATGAATAAGACATGAGAATGACAGATAATGGAGGAGGTAATAGAGACAATGATTTTATTAGCTCAATAAAATGAAAATGATGGACTAGTCCAGGAGAAGGACCCAGGAGAAAATGTCCTGGGCCTTAGAAATTCAAGAGAGAATTGGTCAGGGGCAGACATCAAAAAATTAACCTTTGGGGGCAATTTATATTTTATAATCCTTTGTGCTAGATGTTTGGGGACCATGAGGGGATATTTTCATTGGAGTGTACTTTCCTATAAATATCAGTGATATTGTAGTAAGTCTTTATAATGAATCTATTTATTCATTGCCCCTTCTTTAATAGGACTGATGATTCCTACTAACCCCATTGTGTAAAAATAGTCTTTCCAAACAAGCTCTGTCAGAGATAAGGAAAGCCAGAGTCATGTCCCTTCTCTGTCCCTTCTCCCTTTGGCAGGTTATTCAACCCAAACTCTTTGCCCACCTATAAGGTAGGCCAACATCTAGATTTATTTACCAGCCTTGCCCCTTTTTTACATATGAGTGTGCATATTTTTTTTCCCTAAGAAAGTTAGACTTCTGTCCTTGCAAAAAGGACACTATTTTCTCATCTCTTCTATTATGGGTTTATGTAAGTTGACATTTGCTGTGCCTCTTTTCTCACTCTGAGCTATTTGAAAGTGCTCGCCCAGGGTCTCCTTGGGGACCTGATTTTCAGACTGAGGACTGGTATTGCTTTCAGGGTGAAACCTCCCAATCTCTTCAAAGAATAGACAGATTTGACCCCAGAGCCCTTATTTATAACAGCTAGTCACAAGGTGGGCGTCTTACATGACCTATGGCATGTGCCTGGCACTATTCTCAGACTCCATAGACCGTGCTCAAGGGCAAATGACACATTCCCTGATTAGGAATGAATTCCTGCAGCAACATTATTAAATATTAAGAGCCACAAATAGAATGGTTATGTGACCCCAGGAGAATTTTCTAACAGTACTTTTGCATTCTTAAAACCCGCAGCATTTTGAATTACTGAGGAATTGGTATATTTGTTTAGCATGTTTATTTTGTTTATTTTTAACTATTTGAGACACCTAGAAAGGATAAATATGAAATCCTAAAAATGACAAATAAGTGTGTTTTAGAGGTGAACGGCTGAGAGATTTTTTTTTAATCTTTCAACTCTTGGTTCAGTGTCTATATCTGTTAATGAAGACAGTATTGAATCATGCAGCAAGACTGGGAAAAGAACAAGGAACACAAATACTATGTCTTCAGGAAGTTTGAATCATAGTTCAGTTTTTATTTTAAATGCTTATTAACTCAACAGCATAATAACTTATAACATATGAATTTAAATGTTCTGAATTTTCATAGCTCCATAATACAACAATGGGTAGAAAATTCATATGTTGTTTCATTTATACAGTGTCAAAAAATAGACTTTTAAAATTATTTTTCAAGTGCATAGTTTGAAAAATTTGTTTTGGAAATATTGATTTATTGTATGTATATGTGATATTTACATAAGATATACTACATTTTTAAACAAGATGTCTTATGGATTTTGCCAGTTTTGAATAAGCACATGAAAGATTAGTATCTGATATGTGAAGAACTTGATGATATTTCCCCCCCTACTTTAAGGACAAACTGTTAAATCTCAATCTGAATAGTTACCAGGAATACATAATTTAGAATTTCTACATTTTTTAACAGGAATTCACAAACAAATTTCCTGAACTGAATTGGAGTGTTAATACACCAGGATGCATTCAGTGTAACTACCAGTTCCATGAACTTGTTACTGTATCAATTACAACTACAAGAAGTTAAAGAGCATTCTCTTTGAGTTTGGGTCTCTAGCTCCTTGAACAGTAACTTGATAGCCTTCTCTTTTATCTAATTAATTTATCTGAAATAACATGTTCATGGAGACTGATGAATTCTCCTTCCCCTTCTCCTCCTATGCAGCTTTTTTCTCTGGGCAAGTAATGGCTATAGAAATGAATGATTATCATTTGAATATTTGCATCCCAATTTCTAATTTTGGCTATACTACCATATGCTACTTTTATAATGTTTACTGAGTAATCATGTTCTCAGAGATTCTACATAGATTTATCTTGTGAACCAAATCATTACATTATCTGCCCAGAAAAAAAAAGTTATGTCAATGAAGAATTATGCTCTCTGAACATCCATGGAAACATCAGGGAAGAGGTAAATTCTGCCAGAAGAAAGACATATTTGGAAGCAAGAGATTATATTGCAAAATATTTTCCACATATTCAAAGATACAGTGTAAACTAGGCAAAACCTATCATGGAACTGTTTAAGAACATGAAAATTTACTTTCGAACAGAAAATAGAATATTCTTAATGTTCCATTCTTTCGTTTCTGCTAATGTAAATTTGTTTTCTTCTATAGCTGTATGGACATAATGTGTTCCACAAAAATTACTTATTATAAGGGCAACACAACTTTATTTAAAGAATATATTAGCTAGTATTGCATGATTTAAGACAATAAAAATTCATTACAATGTAATAATTCCAGTCATCATTTATTGTTGGCAGTTTTAGTTAGCTCAGTTTGTCATAAGAAAATAATAACATCCAAATGACACATCAACCTTTCCTTCCCTCTTTTTCCCTGACTCACTTCCACCCCTTGACCTCCATCACCATAACTTTTTATCCAAAGGGTGATTAAATCACTGGTAGAATACAACCTGACCACGTCCAGGCTCCTTTATCTGAAGCATAAACTTTAATACTATAGCTACCTTTATACCTTTTCTAGATGAATGATGCCAGTACTATTTGTGCCACTACACTTAGGGGTCTCTTAACATTTCCATTCTAAACATCTATTTTCAAAGGTTTATAACTTGGCTATAAAAATGTGCTCCAGGATGAAACTTAGCATACAGGGTCCCAGCCCAGGAGCAATCTTTTACTCTTTTATGTATTAATCTTGAAAAAAATGGTGTGACTGTATTTTACAGAACTGGAGTGTTCACAGTAATAGAAGTTAAGGGCACAGGATCTGAGGAAAGATCCATGCCAACAAGTCCCCTCATCTATAATAGGTTTATCTGAAATTCAGTTTCACAACATCTCCTTTCTGCTTCTCATTCTCTTTCAGTTCTCTCTGCTCAGAAATAAATCTAGTTTTATTGTTTTTATTATTTGTTTCGATAGCCTCATTTGTGAAACTTATTTAGTAGTTATGCCACCTTGATCTATGATTCTATTCACAGGTATGAATGAGCTGGCTACTCCAGGGCAATATCACATTTGGGCAACCAGGGCACCATGATTATTTGTGTTTGTCATTGTCGCTATTGATGCTGTTCTTATTTAAGCATGAAAAAAAAATGGAAGATAGCTATTAATTTTTGTTGACAATAATTAAGAATGTACTGAATATTCAATAACAATACAAGTAACTCTATCTTACTTTTCTAAATTGCTTTCCAAGACATTGATTTGGATATTTATACTTTTATTCTAAATCTTAGTTTCTTTCCGATCTAATTTTTTAAATGTATGGGATTTCCCATTATAGAAATAATACATTAATAACAAATTGGTGATAAATGTTTTCATAAATTTCTGATAATTTGATTTTGTTAGTTTTTCATCTCCCTTGGGTTTTTAAATCCAAGTGATTTTGGATTTTTTGATATCTCAATTACAGATTTAAAACCAGTGATTAAGAGCCTGTAATTAGTAGCTTTTTTTTCTGATGTGTTTCATGTAGTTTCAAACCTCATTCTCTCATAACATTAATGTTTTTATCATCTATAATAATTATCATGATATTTATTATTTGAAAAAAAGAGAACTTTCTGTAAGTTCAGACTATTTGCAGTGATACTGAAGCATTATCAAGGCATATGGCTTTATTTATATTTTGATCATTAACAACTATTTTGTGAGCAATAAAGTGTCACATGTAGAAAAACAAACAAATGATAAAAAATAAACAAAAGCTACCACTCTTTAAATGGACTACATGGAAGGACAAACATGCACTTCTATGTTATAGCAGGCATTGATAAGATGGGAAATACAGAATGCTTTTTATTTTCTGTAAAATTTACAACATGTCTCAACCTATGATCTGACATAGCTGATGGTTATTAGGAAACTCATTAGCTGCCAGGATTGGGTCATAGGGGTGCTTTTCACAACATTTGTTTTTTATTGTATAGAACAGTACATTTTCTAAACTTGTAAGGCTACATGGCCCTTCTGTACCCATTACCCTCTCCAATGGCATCCTTTTCAGTTTGCCTTCTCTGATCATGGGAATTGGCAGGGTGGGAAGACGAGAAGTGACAGGCTTCGTGGGGCCAGGAAGGCATAAGCAAGGCAGAGAGAATGAAGGAGAATGTGTGAGCACATATGTATCCTTCAGGATTCTCAGTTATTCTTTACCATCTGGCCATAGTGTGAATTCTTTAATAACTATTTTAGAATGTGTAACATTTACTTGGAAATTCACAGATGTATTAAATTACAAATATACTTTAAATAAAATATAATCAAATTTACTTTCATATTCAATATATTATATATATATATATGTAAATAAATACATGTATGTATACACACATATACTCATTCATTCATCAAACATTCATTGAGCATCTAGTCTATATCCAGCACTGCAATAAAAGCCAGGAAGACTTGTACAAAATTAGCTAGCTTTCAGAGGGTGGGGAGAAATCCTTAGAAACAAATAATTATAATGTGATCAGTACAAAGTGATAATTAGAATACATTGTGATGGCATTCTATAAGTGAACAAAGAGGGGAGGGAGGAACTCTTTCTAGAAAGGCTGGGGAATGCCTTAAAGAAATTATGGTCTTTGTGTTGGGTCTTAAAAGATGAGTAAATTTTTCTAAGAATATCTGTAGTCATGTGTACGAAGGAACTTCATAGGTTTTATAACCAAAGACTAGTTCAGCATGGGCTGGAGGGTAAGTTATTTTGATTGGAAGGAATGAGAGATACAGCTAGAAAGATATGTATAAACCATGTCTTGGAGCATGTTCTGTATTATAATATGGTGGTCTTCATCCTTAAGATGACAGAGGCACCAAAGATTTTTAAGCTGTGACATAATGTAATCTGTTATGATAACTCTGGTGGCAATGAGGAGACTGAGTTGGAGGGGCGAAAACTAGATGAAAAAAATCAAATTTTAAAATTTTCAAGGGTTTTTGTCATAATCCACGGGAAATATGGTAAATGACAAGCAGAACTAATGCAATGACAGAGCAAGTGGGAATATAAAACAGATTTTGAAAAGAACCACAACAACAGAATCTCAAGTCTGAGTATAGGGACTGAAGGGGAAAAATCTCTCAGGATAACTCTCAAATATCTGTTAATTAACATGGTGGATGGCAGTGTTATTGTGATAGGAATTTAGAAAGTTTGGCAGGAGTGTGAATGGGAATAACAAGTTCATCTCCAAGTCTGGGATGTCTGCAGGTCATCCAGAGAAGATCCAATAAGCATTTAGAACCATTGCATAATTTTTTAAAAGGAGCTTGGAGCTACAGATGTATTCATTTATTAACTGATTTTTCATTAAGCACTGGTGGCATAGTAACAAACAAGATTAACCATCATTCTCATTTATGAAGCTGAGTTGGAGAGAAAGACATGTAATCAAACGCCATTCAATATAAGTCCATGAAAGTGTGAGTATACAGTGATGTAAAGAAACAAAACAGAACAAAACAAAAGAATATCTAATTTTATTTTTCAAGGCTTATTTTTTAGAGTTGACTTTCCAGAGGAAGCTACAACTGACCTGAGACCTGAAAGATGTGTAATGTTTGTTAAGATGATAAGTGGAAACAAAATTAAGATTGATCAATAGTAGGTAAAAGTGAGAAGGTGGAAAATACTGCTTTGTGTGGGCATATTGAGTAAAATGAGAGAAAAACATAGGGAAGATGGACTTCTGGGGACATCAAAATTTGAGGTGCAGGGTCAGGGGAAAATTCACAGTTCTGGGCAAAGCAGAACCCAGTGATATCAGAGAAGCTAAGAAGGAAGAAAATGTGATAATGTCAATTGCTGCAGAGAGGGAAAGCAAGAAAAGAAATTTCTAATTAACTTCAATTCAGTACATATTAAGTACCCACTTGCTAGAAACTACTAGTACTGGGTCATAAATGGATGAACAAGATAGACACAATTTCCACTTTAAAGGGACTTATAGTCTAATGCTCTAAAGATATAAAAGGTGTCCTCAGGGATTTGATAAGTAGGACAAAACTGTGAACTAGCATCAGTGACTGCTTCCTATTTCAAACCCTGCTCTCCATTCTCCCAAGCCCTGACACCACTCATCTTCTTTCTATATCTATAGATTTACTTCTTCTGGGTAATACATAGAAAAGGAACCAAAAATATATGTCTAATTTCTTTTACTTAGCATAATGTTTTTAATGTTCATGCACATGTAGCATGTATTAGCACTTTATTTTTTTTTTAGGGTTGAATATTATTCCATTGCATGGACCATATTTGTTTATCCATTCATCAGTTGATGGACACATGGGTTGTTTATACTTTTTAACTATTGTGAACAGTGCTGCTATAAATATTTGTATACAAATATTTATTTGAATGCTTGTCTTCAATTATTTTCTTTTAAAGAGAGAAACTGGTTTTTATTATAATTGGTAGGAAATAAACTAGTGGAGAGAAAGAAGATACTGACAAATATGTGGGTAATTGATGTAAAAAGTTCTGGAGATAAGGGAAGAGAAAAAGACGATAGTGTTTGCATAGAAAAGAATTTGAGAAATAGGAAGAAACAATGTTTGTAGCTATCAGCTCTACTTAAGACACTGCTAGATGTCAGGTATTTTAATAAATGATGATATTTTATTGAATGTCAGGTATTTTAGCTTAAATGAGGACATTAGTTCTTCTAATTGTGTTCAGTATTACCAAGAGAGATTAATCTTTGAAGTATTTGTCTATAAATAAGGCAAAAAATCTCAGAATATTTATAAGTATTTCTAAAATCTTCATTAACAAATTTAGGAGAGATACACATTGGTCATTTCTTAATAGAAACATTTAATTTGGATCAATTTCCTGCAATGCACTTAGCAGACTTTAAAATCCATTTTGCTGGGACACCTCTGAGACCCCAAGCTAGATAATAAGGACGGCTAAAAGCTGATTTCCTAATTTATAAGTGCAACTGAGGTAGAATTAAAGTGCAAATGCAATTTTTGAAGTACTTGACATGAGAGAAGCTATAAAATTACTCTTTGCTCTGACTTGTTTTAATTTCTATATGACTGTTTTATACAATAGCCTTTTTACTGTTTTTTTAAGTTATGAGCAATTATAGTTGATGAAAGGGCAATTATCACACATAGAAACTCAGCATTCCAGAAGCTATCAAAATTCCACCATTAGATTCTACTATCTCCCCATCCCATTCCAATATGCTAAAAAAAATTGTGGAAACTTTTGATTCTGAGAGTTTTAACTTGAATGATTGGAGAGGGCAAAATAGGATACACACACACACACACACACACACACACACACATATATACATATATATATTTTTAAGTACAGGAATAGGATGGATATATATATATGTATATATACACATATATATGTGTGTGTGTGTGTGTGTGTGTGTGTGTGTGTGTGTATATATATATATATATATATAGTACATGAATATTCTCATCCTGCAAAGAGACAATATAATTATATGTTTGCTGATTAAATATTAATATTAACATGGTTTTATAGTTTCAATCTCTATAGCTTTACTTCCAGAAGTTTCATTTATACTACAAGAGAACAAATGACAAAGGCAACACATTCTGCAGGTGTAGGCTCAAGCAACATGGTGATATTGATTAAATGCATAGAATCCCAAATGTTCTCTTTTGGGTCTTGGATTCATTTAGTCACTCCCTGCTTCTGACTTGTTCCCCTTTCATTTAAAATTAAACGTTACAACCATTGGCAGTTTTCAGGCTTGATTTCCATCCCAAGCTTAATGGCTTACAGGTGGAAACATTTTTTTTTTCCCAGTGACAACAATATTTTCCCAAGTCTATCCAAGGGTAATGCCGATGAGAACATTGTATGAAAAGGACAGGGAAAGGGCCATTTAAAAATAAATAAATAAAGCCCTTTTCACTTTTCTTTGTTCCATAAAAGCCTTTCCCTGCCCTTTATTCTTATGTTTGATATATGAAAGTGGTTCCATTTATAACTTGAACTCTTTTGCTCCAGGCTTTCTGTACTTAAGCCTCAGCTCTTTTGATGTTGTTTAACTGTTATAAACTTACCAATATTCTGGAGGGACTTATCTGTGAAACATATTGGTCTGATCTTACAACTCACCCATATTGCTGCTTCTTGTTCCCCAGAACTTATGCCCAGCAAAAAGATAATGCTGAGTGTGGGTTTCATGATATACAGTGTGGTCCCTGAGTAGGTATTAAAATGATATTATCAGTATGTTCCTGTTTTTTAAAACTGCAGAGTAGTGGAAGTAGATGGGATTCAGTGAAAATATTAATTGCAATATACATGTTTTTATTCCAATTGTCACTACCCCTGAGCTTTAGAAGTCAGTATTTTTGACATATTTAAATTCTTTAGGGGAAATATTAAAGAATTGTTGAGAAGATGAAAACTTCAAAGTGATTTCAAATATTTTTAAATTAAATTATTTTTTTATCAAAAATAGACTTCCTATTAATTGTAGGCTGCCAGTAATAGTTTTATATATCTTAATAAAAAGAAACCCATGAAATAGTCTAATAGATTATTCTTCTAATAGAGAATTTAGTATTTATAGAAGATGTAATTTAAGAAAAAAATCATCAGTCAATAGTGTTTATTGAATATCAGTAATTATATTGTATTTAATTGAATTAAATCAGGATGTATTTTTTGTCTAACCACCTTTTATAAAACTTGAGTTCATGTCAATAAGAACTGGCATATATATATTAATAACTAATTTCTTTCTAAAAGAGAGAGCTAGGAATAAACTTGCATATTATTTTAGAAGAAAAATAGACATGTTGGCCTATATAATGTAATGGCCATTTGCATATAAATTACTTCTCAGGTATAATCAAGGAAGATATTTGCAAACAGTAATCATGAAAATAAAAATATTGTGAAAATACAAATATTCATGGGTTTATTGTCTCACTAATGCATGTATATATCCAGATTATTGCATATGCAGAGAGAAAGAGAAAAGAAAAAAATATATACATAATGAGAGAGCAAAATATAAAGTGATGAAATTTTTTTTAGTGAATATTTGCCTCATTTTTTTGTAGACTCGTTTCTCCAGTCTAGAGTCAATTCATGCCCATGTTCTAAGACCTCACACCTTTTCCCCAGTGAAATGGTGTACCCAAGACCTGCCCCCCCCCGCCCAACCTTGGGAAAGCTCTCCTCTTGACCTTTCTCTGGCATCTTTGTCTTGATTTCATTTCCTCAGAATCATACAATTGTAAACTGATTCATGCCAAGGTGAAAATGGGTAATTCATAGGGAACATATATTTAAATATCATTATTAACTCTCAGAATCATGGGTATAATCATATAAAGTGAGTGATGATTTCATACACTAGAACAGCCTCCTGCATGAGATATTTTGGTATAGTAGACAGATGTTTGGTGTCTTTTCTGTGCCATCTTATAGATTATTTTTATTCTTCCTAAATATTAGGCTTATCCTTTATAAGTGTACACACATCATGCTCATGTGGGGGGGGGCAGAGGAAACAAACACCTGTGTGTGTTTGGTATTTTTGGTTAATAACAAGAAGAGCTATATAATTAGCAATCTTATTTTAATCTAGATTTTCTCTATATTCTGGGGAAGACATAAAGCAGATTTCTTTTTTGCAAGGGAATATTTTAAACTTGCCTGTAATGTGGATTCATGATTTATTTTTTTATTAAAAAATTTTTTTGGTGACTTCTAGACAGATCTAAGAAATTTATATTATGTAAGTTAAGTATAGAATCAAAGAGTTTTGATCTGAATCAAGGAGACTTGTCAGTGACTCTACAAGAAAAATCTCCAAACTTTCTGAGAGATAAAGATCTCAGTCTTCTTCAGAGAATACTTGGAAGGGCTAATTTACATCAGATTTCAAACAAAGTGGAAGTTTTTTGGAAACACAACAGAACAAAATACATTTTAAAAAGTTCTGCTTAACCTTAGGATTCCAATTCCATTATAAAACGTGACACAACAATGGACAGTAATGACTATGAAAATATGACTCTTGGAAACCTGTTGATTTGGAGAGTGATCTGAAGCTGAATATGTGGGCTGACAAATTAAAGCTACCACAGCTTTAATTTGCACATGTTTATGATATCCCAAAAATGAGATGAGATGGGATGAGAACGAGTTGGTGCTATTAGACGTCTCTCTCTTTTCTACTTGTTTTGGCTCCTGATTTGTTTAAATCATTTTATTCTAACACAATTTCCTGGCTTTAACAACCTGATGGGAGAACTCAAAAGACTCTCCCAAGGCTTTAGATGCTGGGAAGTACTGTGCTGTTATGCAAACTCTGAACTCAATTCTGAAGCAATCTGTACAAACCTTAATTTAAAAAGAAGATACATGTAGTGTTGTTGTTTTTTGCAAAGATGATGTTAAACTCCAAGATGTATGGATACATATAATTGAAAAATAGAGCTTTATTCTAAGCTTGCTGATTGGCCCTCAAAAAATTAAAGTATTACAGTAAGCAGCCCATTGTCTCTTGCATGTATCTTAGATTTTATTTTCTGTCAGCTATTGAAAGAACTACTAAAAAAAATTAGTTTTATCACACAGTAAATAAATGCTTTATTGCCCTGCATTATTGTTTACACTAAGCTTTGCAAGCACTTAAGCCACAACAGATAATTGTCAAAATGATGAAGCAGTAAAATCACACACAACCAGCAGTTATGGTGTAGATGTTGTTCTAAGAAACAGGTAGTAAGACTTAGAGCTTATACTTAGTTAGCTGGTTAGGGAAAGCAATAATTTATTAAAGTATATCATAAGCCCAAAAAGAAAAAAATGCAGAAGTAATTTTAGGCCCCTAGGATTCTACAAGCTCTGATTATTATGCTTTTATTTTTTCTCCTCTTATTTGATTTATTTTACTTAAATCAAGTGTTTGTGTAAATGCTTCTTTACAAGGGTCTTATAAGAGACACTAGATTATTGAGATCTTTAAAAGAAGCCTATATCTCTTGTAGGAATTGTGTTACTTTAAAAATTAACACAGGGTAAGGGCACAGTTTGCAATTTCTGTTCTGAAATAATAGTTTCACTACACAAATGCAAATTTTAATCTATTACTTTCAGAGTTTGAGTTTGATATGCTCTTTTTATCCTGGGCATGGGTTGGGGTGGTAGAGTAAAGGCGTGAAATTGGTCTGCTCACTTGGTTTTAACCACAGAATGTCTGGATTGCTCCACATTTTTTTTAACAAGGACAGCAGTGAAAACTTCTGTCTGTGGTGATGTATCTGAGTGCAAACAGGACCCTGTTAGCCATTATGTACCTATTAGCCCTGATTACCTTCTGATAGCTCCTCACCAGTTGGTTTCACTCACTTTGACAGATCTAGTACTTTGTTTAACCTTTAAACCAATAGGGCAATAACACAACTGACAGAAAGGGAGAAATAATTAAGGAAAACTTAGCCAGGACATTTAAAAAAATCTCTAACAAGGCAGATATTTCTGTTCAGTTTGAAAACTTGTCAAGGGATACATACAATTCCCCATAATTGCTATAGCAAAATGTTTTATAATTTTTACTAGCTTCAAATTAATTTTAGCAATGTAGCTTAATCAAATTACTGTGTCTTACTTTAAAAAAAATATGTACTTTACACTCTCAAGAAGTAAGTTTTAATATTTCAATACTTCAAAGAAAAGTGATATCCAAGAGAACTTTATTTCTGGAAGAATCAGAAAGGAAATATACTTTAAAAATATTGTCTAGAAATCTGCCAACAGTTTGAATTTTACATTTTCTTAAATGACTGATGCACGTTTTTGGAAAATAACACAAGTAATAAAAAACACCTAGGTTCATATTGTCAACAACTCTATGCATTGTGTTGTTGTCTGTGATCAACAGGAATTAGAAGAAAACAAGACACCCTGAACTTTGTTGGCTCAACTTCAGATAATAACTTGCTAGGGAAGGAGTCAGTACTGTGTCCTCTTTTCTTAACACTCTTCAGCATTAATTCCACCTTCCAAGGCCTGACTCCATCACTATATTTATTTTACTTTGGAGCCATTTTAGTCACTTCCGTAAAAGAGCACATCAGAACTCTCTGGGTATTTCTACATTAATTCACATGCACAAAGTAGAGAGCTAGAGTAAGTGCTTCATTGTTGCATGAAGATATTTAATTAAAGTCGAAACAACTTCTAAACGAGAAAGTGCAAATAGTCTCTCCAGAACATTAATAATTTGGCAGTTTATAAGACATTAAAATATAATGTGTTCATTATTTTCTATAAATCTATCGAGAACATTACATAATCCCTCTTGCTTAACTATATATTTTTTTTGGCTAAGAGAATATCAACTAATACAGATGCCTTATCTTTGTCAGATATATGATATTGACATCAAGAAGCATCACTATTGTCTTCTAATTACATCTGACAATAAGTCTAATTTAGCATTCTTTCATATATCATTTGTCAAAAGTCCTAGTGTTCTCTGTTATCCATTCTTATATTAATTGATTACTATAATGTTCTCTACTTCATGGTTGCATAAATATTTCTTAAGAAACCAGTTTGGCATTTCTAATAGTTAAAAAATCCTAAATCATATTAAAACAACAATATTCTTAGTGATACAGATATATGCCATATTATTAATTTTAAATAGAATTTGAACAAAACAACTGAGGTAGAACATTATTTTAAATATTCTTGCTGGTTTTCTTAGTAGAATATATTTTATATGTAAAATATGTAAAAAGCAAGATCCCTTCTTTTAAAGAGTTTCAGTGAGGGAGGAAATCCTCTCCACAAATTACAGTAGGAAAGAAAGAAAATGAACATATAAATGTAACCAACTACTATTTCACATTACTGTTAAGGCTGAAGTGATCATCATGGCTTAATTTAGGAGTCTGCATGGGGCAGTTTTGTGCAAAAGGAAGCCTTATGAAGTATCAGAACAAAGAGGAGTGCTTGAGGATAGGAGGGTAGGAAAAGACAGCCTGAGATACACATGTATAATGCTGGATGATCCGGAAATGAGGAGATTTGAGCTCTGCAGTAAATAGTACTGGGCTTTTCTGGTTGGGTCAGACAAATTTGGAAATGTTATACAGAAAAATTTTCTAATTGATAATAAGAGTTTTGACCTCTGTGAATAAAAATTAGCTCCTAATTTTGGGATACAAATTTGAAAATACTAGAGGTTACTAATATGTAGTCATCAAAATAATACTAAGATAAGACATGTTTATTTGATGAAGGAAAACTGGATGTAGGAAAATGAGCTAAGAAGAAGTAATAACCATCAAGGTCTAATGAGGTTAGGGTCTTGGCCACTGGCTTCCTGAAGGAAGTGACAGATAAGCAGGGTCTCATAGAATGAGTGTTCATTAAGCAAAAAGGGAGGAGAAAGGAGAGAAATGTTTTAGTTAGAAGAAATTAAATATCATAAGGCTATAAAGTAAAGGGATATAGGACTTTAGAAAGTTTTAAAAATGCTCATGTACCTGGAGTTTACAGGATAAAGTTGTGAACGGGGAGAAAGGAGATCATGAAGGCTTTTACATCACATTGAAAAGTTTAGACTTTATCATATAAGAACTAGGGAGGCTTTGGAGAGATTTAAGCAGTCATTTTAATCAAGTTTGCATTTCAGAAAGATTGCTCTGTCTAAGTGTGAAGAATAGATGGGAGGTGAGCAAGACTGAAAGAAGAAAGCCAAAGAGGTGGCAGTACAATATTATTGAAAAAAATATAATGGTGGCCTGGTGTAGGTTAGTGACTGTGGGGGAAAGTCATAGCTATATAAGCTATTTAGGAAAGAGAATTGGTGATCTTAACAATTGATTTGATGTTGGGAAAGAGGTGAGGGAAAATGAGACTGAGGTAATGGGCTTGGTGAGAAGCTAAATGTCAAAGATTAAAAAAACAAGAACAAAAACAGAGTTAGAAAGACTATAAGATTTAAGAAATAAGAGGCGGTGTTATTTGTTTTAATGGTGGGGGAGTTGGTGATATAGTATGGTAGAAAAAGAATATATATTAAATCTGATCTAGACACATTCATTAAGAACATTCAAATGAGGGATATTTAACAGAGAGCAATAAATATGAACACAGAGTCACACCAGGTGCAACATTAGGTGACTAAAATTCTTTAGGAGAATTCAAAGAAAGCCATGACTGAACCTTACTGTTTAATGTTAATGGTCCACTGTATTGGAAGTATCCCTTAGTGGAGGTGGAACAACGAGCAAGGAAACCAGAAAAATGTGGAAAATAGTCTATTGGTGGTTACAGAAAAGTCAAGGCAAAGGGTATTAACTACATGAGGAGTCTTTGGTTTTCTGGTAGTTTTGTTACACCTAGATTCTTCTGGTTAAAGGACACAAGTCATCAAAATAATGCATCTATGATTATTGATTGCCTAGCCAATATTCATTTGCTTTTCCTTTTTCACTAATAGAATTTTGATTTTTTTGTAGTGACAATGTACTCATTTAAAAAGTTCTTTAAACTTTTCCCAGCCTGCCTTGAAGCTATATTTCTTAGGCTTTTTGAAGTTAGAGCAGGCCATGTGACATAGCTATGGCCAGTAAGATATGAGCAGAAGTCATTGGATGGTACCTACTGGAAAACTCTTTAAAAGGGAGATGTAGTTAACTGTTATGGTCTTTTTTTTTTTTTTTTTTCCTATCCTGAGATGTTGGCGTGATATTAGAGGAGGCGGTAGGGAGGGAGCTGGAGCAGTTTTGCAGTCTAGGAGCATGGGACGTTGAAAATATTGTAGCTGCTGCACTGGCCTTGATTCCCCTAGCCCTAGACTTTTCATTAAATGACCAAAATGAAATTTCTAATTTGTTTAAAAGCCAATCCAGTAGAGTTGGTTATATTTTAAAAATATAATTAATAATATTGCAAATTATAAAGTTTTGATTTTTTTGAGTGCTATGTAGAAGGCATAATATTAATCTCTTTACATGTATTAATTTAAGCCTACATAACCCTTATAATCTTATAAATTATATATTTTTACCTCCATTTTACAGATTAGAAAAATAAATTTCAGAGATTTAAGTAACTTTCCTAGAGTCATACAATTAGTACACTTATAAATCTGGCAAGCATAATTAAACCCAAACTCTATTTGATCCCATGAAAAATTTATTCTTATATTCTAAGATTCTTCTAAACTCATAATTTAATTTTATATAGTAAATAGCTGTTGAATTCATGTTTATTTTTTGACTATTTTGTTCTTACCCATATCTGCTGTTAAAACAAGAATAAGACATGCATTACTGGTAAATTCATTGAATGGATACATGACCAAGGAGATTGATTACAATTCACATGTTTTCTGACAGCATATAACTAAAGAGTTTTCATCCAAATCTCTTAAAACCCCAACTAAGCTCTTGACAATCTGTAGAGTTCAAACGTAAACCCTGTTAGTGGCTCTCAGTCTGTCTTAAGTTGGACTAGAAATGAGAAGAAATTAATACACAGTTATATTCACTGTTCAGGGATGTGCATGTGACAGAAGTGAACATTTTGTTCATGTTGCAGAACTACCTGATCCCTCTTATTCCTGCATTGTTGGGGAATTCGTAGATGTTCTTTAGAATGGTCTATTATCTGGAGCTAATGATAAAGTTCTCTAATAGTACCTCTTAACTGAACCCAATTAGAAATTTATAGTGGCCCCTACAAAAGCTGTAGATAGTAGATGACAAAATACATGTAACAAATTAGAGGAGCTGCTCCTAATAATATAGACACAAAGATAAGGAACTCTTGGATAAAGGGTCAGCAAAGCACAGGGAATGCATACTACAGAAAACTATCAAATAAGTTCAGTTGTTCCAATTTCTGTTTAGTCTGGAAGAAAGAGAACTACAATTATACCTGTGTCTATTCAAGCACGTATACAAATTCACCTTAGAAAGGACCACCCTTAAAAGAAGTTGAGACACTGTGGTCTGAAGCAGTCTTAATTATTTATATGGTGTCCAACCTCATGGTCCAGGACACTGCAATATTAGCGATACTTGTTCATGTATGCAAAATTGCCATCAGTTTCAGTTGCAGTGAAACCATAATGGTTGAATAAATCTACATTATTTTCTCAAGAGGAGATATGCAATAGCTGTTGTCTTCATTCTTCAAGTTAGTAAGGCTTATACCCCTCCTTATATGCAAAGAATTTTGTTCAACATGTAGAACAAAGTGTTCATATGGTTAAAATAAATCAATTGAATGATAGAGAAAAGTAATTTATAGCCATTAATATACTTGAGGATCATTTTTATATTCCTTTCCCCTGGTGGGGAGCACGGGGGAAGCATGAACTTGATATCTAATCAAACAAGGTGTCTTTAAATTAGGATTAGATATGAGTTTCTACATATAGACCTTACCAATGACACAAACTTTAAAGTGGACTTTTCAGAGGGTCCTCTCTCCCAAAATGAATTGCTGGGAAGGGATTGAAAAGCTCAAGTATGCCTGTGTTTTAATTGATAAATTAAAGTTAAGAAATTACAGATTTATCTTCATTTGTGTGTTTCATCTCTCAGTAATCCAGACTGTTCTTATATAAAACATAAATCTGAAACTTCAGGCCTTCTTGTAACTTCTTGAATTTATATCAGGTTCCTTCCTGCCCCAAATAGATCCTTTGCTGAAATAATTAATTTCTTTCTGGAAAAAACTCTCTATTAAATTTTACTTTCCCGTTAGATTTGTTTACTGTTGCTACTATAACAGAGCACTACAACTTAGTAGCTTAAGACAACACAAATTTATTCTCTTACAGCTGAAAACCAGAAGTCTAAAATCAAGATTTTGGTTCCTTCTGGAGGCTCCAGGGTAGAATTCATTCTTTGCTTCTTCCAGCTTATAGAGACTGCTAGTAATCGTTGGCTCATGTCAGTGTCACTCCAATCTCGACTTCCATAGTCACTACTTTCACCTGTCTGATCTCCTTATCTTCTTTTAATAGGAATCCTTGTGATTAAACTAAACCTTTCTAAAAAATTCATGACAATCTCATCTCAAAATATTAAATTTAATTCTATCTGCACTTGTTACTTGTGATATTTATTCTTCTCTTAGATTTGATGTCATGATTGCATTTTATTTTTATTCATTTTCTGTAATTTATAGAACAAAGTGTTATCTATACTTTCTCCAGATACATGGGTGACTGTAAGGCCCTTGAATGAGCCTGAGTGGGCTGTTTCAATGTCGGTAAAGAGATGCTTTCTGGCTTTGGTTTCCACCTTTGAAGAGTGGAAAGGGGAATGAAGAAGTCAGCACAGACATATCCTGGGGTCAACTGCTGAAATAATCTTGGCACCTTATGATTGTAGAATCTTTTTTTAAAAAGTTGTGACTCAGTGAAATGTCATGGGGAACCTCAGGAATTTATGGTTCATTAAATAGGAACTTTTGCCCTCTTGGAAGGATTTGGAGGAAAGCTTCCAATCCCCGTCTCCCACAGAGATGGAGAAAAAGTTCACCGAGTATGTGCACCTCTAGCTGTTGGTTTCCTCTCAGATCTCTTTCCTGCCAGTGACACAGCTTCTTTCTTACTATTTTAGAGAATCTAGTAGAGAGAACCCACTCCACAGAAGGAAGTCAGCAGTTGTCCGGTGTCCTTCCTGTAACTACATGAGAAATTTTGACACAGGGGTTGACAGGTTGGAAGCCCAATTATATTAGCTTCAGACTGTGTTTTCCAACATATTTTTACCAGCAATAAAAATAAAACAAATATGATATTTTTATTCCTACCTGTGAATTGCAATAGCTTCTGAAGAGAGAAGTTTGATAAACTGGTACCGGAAATCCCAATAGGGAGGACTAAAAGTTGTTGAACCTAAAAACTCATCCATCTTCCATGATTTAAAATTTAAAAATACATCATATATAAATTGCCCCATTTTCAGTATAAATGCTTTATTAACACCTTCCTTCAGCTCTCTCTCTCCTCCCAAACCACTCTCTCACTTCTCTTTCTCCCTCCCTATCTTCCTTTCTCGCTTCTCCTCCCCCATACATACATCCATACTACAGAAGCAGAGCAGAGCAGAGCAGACAAGTTGGACAATTTAATTATTTTACATAATAAATTTGTTTGGGTTATGATCACACCCTTGGGTCTCTAGGAATCTGAAGAAAAAGCATTATGTGTGACAGTCTTTCTGGCTTATTCATTCAACATATTCATTTAACAAACATTGAGTACCTATAACACAACAAGCACCACTCTAGGTGATTGTAATATACTGATAAATAAAAGAGAAAAAAATCTTATATATTCTCAAAAAGAGACAGACAGTGAACAATACCCATGATAAATACATAATTTATATGGTATATTACAAGGTGATAAGTGCTATGGAGAATAGGAAGAGCAGAGGAGTGGAGGGAAGCAGGGCAATTCATGGCATTCAGTAGGGTGCTGAGAAGGGTACATATGTACTTGTACAGCAGGGAAGGGCAGGGACAGAGGTGCTAATAAAGAGGAAGTTATAGGCAAGTAAGAGCATAGCAAAGGTGCTTGGTTTGCTTGATGGCATCTTTTTATGACAGGAAAGTGAGAAATTAGGAGCTTAATGCACTTACTGAACATGTTGAGACGCGTTTCCTGCCACTGTTGTAGCCCTTCCCTGCTTTTATTTTTATTATGCCCGAAATATCTGAAAGCCAGTTTACACTGTGAAGGACGGAGATGGCAGAGATTAAGGATGTGGTGGAATGAGTCCAGGGTTATTCAAGAGACTTTCAATTTAGCTTTAGGTTCTACTTCCAACTACTATGAGATGTTAGGCAAGTCACTTAACCTTTTGGATCTCAATTCTTCATTTGTAAAATAAGAGAGTCAGTCTTCTGACCCCACTTAACTCCCTTCTTTTTGGATTCAATGGAGGCAAACAGGAAAATGGAGTCAAAATAAGATGAGAAGAGAAGATGAAGAAGAAAAACAAAGGCAGATAAAACATGAATGGAATATTTGGACAAAGGGAGAGGAAAAAAGATACAGACAAAAGAAGTAAGACAAACATAAAAGTAGAAAATAAATATAATGTAGATATAACCACAGACATCAGGACAATCACCTTTCCCCCACTGATAGTTGTGGAAAGCTACTTTTGCCTAAGTGTACATAGAGAACATCCTGCTCCATTACCCTAAGGAATTACTCCCTGCATGTAGGTTTCTGGAGCCTCAGTGGGATTTTGAATGCCTTTTTTAATGCAGAGATAAAGTTATGGTATTTATTTTTACATTTTAGATGTAGATATTAAATAAACTTTGTAACACTTGTGTAACAATATTTTAATAAAAAATAGGATTCAAACAATTAGGAACATATTTTTATAATCCTACTTGTTGTTTGTGTCTTAATTAATTTTGACATCATCCTAGAGTATATCTGTTTTCAAAGAGATTAACATTCAATTTTTGCTTATCTGGCTTCATATTTCATTTCATAGGTTTTCCTTGACACACTTCTTTCTCCCTTGCTTGGCATCTTCCTCCCTCCTGGCCACTTTCCCATTTATTAGCACCAACCTCCAGAGGAAAGATAAGAAGAAGAAACAAAATATAAATCACTTCATTCCTATAAACTGTTGCAAAAACTGGCAAAGGGCAGATGTTGAAAGCAAAGGCCGAGTAAAGTTTAAGTTACAGAGGAGGAGCAATAAGGCTTGTCCTTCTTTGTGAGTTAAAATTGGTCCCATGTAGCAATGAATGCATTGTAAAATATTTATAAATTCTACATGGCAATTCTGCACAGATAAAGAATGGCATTAAGGACAGGTGGAGGAGTAAGCCTTTGGAAAGAGTAGAGCACCACTTCTCCAATAAGTGGAACAATAAAGGTGGGGAATGACAGATACATATTGAGAGGGGAAGAGGTGTGGAAGTGAGATGCTTGATGCTCAATGGACTCCATTTGCTCTGAAAAGGAGAGGTACATCCATCTCTTTAGAGTTGGGCAAGGAGGAGGCTTGAAGAAAATAGGAAGAGGTTAGATCAGCTGGTGTGAAGACTAGGGAAGGGAGTCCAGCAAAGATGTGATCATTGCAAGCAGTATTGAAGAATTAGTAGGAGTTCCTAAATTTGTTAAGATTAACAGTTCATTCAGGAGATTTCTCCCAGGTACCTTTAGCAGCCTAGGAGCAGGAGCAGATAAAAATGGATAAAAGCATTAATCCCTGAGGGATTTGCAGGGTGGGTACAGCCCAAGTGTGAGAGAAGGAGAAGAGGAGGAAGAGACTGATCTGAAGAGAATTTATGTGTGTTATCTCATTAAATCAGCAGTCTCTGGAGATAGCAGTTTCTCAATAAACAGGATATTTGTAACGTGTTGGATTTAATTTACAGGTAAAAAAAGTAAGGCACAGCAGCTTTTCCAACTTGGCAAAAGTCAGTAGTGTTTAAGCCCATGTCTCTCTGATTCCTAGAAGGTTTTTTTTCCCACTATATTTAACATGTAGAGATGACTGAATTCAGAGTTTTAGGAGTGTTTTCATTAAAATTATAAACAGTAAGGAAGGTAGGTGGAGATGGGCACAAAAGTAGGCAGGGGTTGAAGTGTTGGAGAACTTACTGAGTTTGAAAAGTGGATTTTAATGCAATGGCAGGAAAGGTAATTATAACAGTGAGGAGAGAGTAGGAGATCCCAACAGAAGTGGGGACCAGATCCAGGGTGTAGCCAAGACATTGAGTTGTCTAAGTGGAATGGAGATGGACCCTGGGGTAGGGATTATCATGGGAGAAGGATTACAGATACTAAGGGATCATCCACTCCCTGTAGAAGTGACATGATGGCTAGAGTTAAGAAAAGATTACAAATAAGGTGCCCAAATTATCAATAAATGCAGAGATAGGGCAGAGAAGTAGGGGATGGTAAACCAGAGAGCATAAATAAACTTTTACTTTGTCTTTGACCTGCAGCCTGATTCCCACACACACATATCTTAAGCTAGCTGGTCCATAATGGTTAGTAACAATCACCTTTCGGTTTTACAATAAATTCCCAGTCATCTACCACACTGCTTCTTTCTGACATGTACTCTCTCTGATACTATTTCTACATTCAAACTCTATGAGTCAAATAATTTCTAATGGCCCTAGATCTGGCTTTCCTTGTATTCAAACCTCAGCTTTTTTTTTTTTTTTTCCTAAAAAATCTCTTACTGATGTCTCTATATCTTTTGTGGTCCTCCTGGTTTCTTGGAGGTTGAAATCTCAGCCCTAGCTGTTAGCTCAAACCCTATCCCCAACTATAACCTAGAGGGCAGTCTACTTGGAGGGTAGGAAAAAAAAAACCTGTCTGTGAGTGAAGGAGCAAAGCAAAATTCAGGCTGATTTAGAACAAAGAGTGCCATCTATTGAAAGACCACTTAGCTCTCCAGTAATTTATTCAGCCATATGAGTTATGAAATAGGCTCAAAATAGGATTCTGGAAATTGAGATGGGAGAAAAAGGCATGAAGTGTTATAGCAACATAATTCTAATATGTGATGGCCAGAGATGGAAGTTAAGGTTGACCCTGAGCCACAGAGAAAAGGGAGTCTGAGGTTATTTTTCTTCCTATGAGATTGTATGGGAAGTTTCCAACAGAGAGTTGCCTAAAATAAAGAAGTGGCTTTGTATCGTTAAAGATGAATATTTAATAGTAATTGTCTGGAGGAATAAAATGGTTTAAAGTGACAAAACGGACCAAAATGCAATGGGGATAAAACAGAAATGAGTTGTTATATGGAGGTAAGCAGTCCTATTCCTGGACAGCAAGGCGATGGGACATGAATTCATAATGTACAGTGGTCCAAGCAGATTGGTTAGAGAGCAACAACCACATGCATTTCACAGGGAATGTCTCTCACCCCATTGCCACTTTTTTCAGTGCTCCATATGCTAGATTGAAACTACAGATTTAGCCCTTTTGCCCAAAGGCATCTGAACCTGTGAAAAGCCTAGCTGGGGCACTGTCTATTGTTCATTGACAACTTGTCAATTTACTTCCAGGCAAAATAACTCATAAACATGATAAGTAAGGCAGATAAAACAAGAATTCTTTCACACTTTGCAACTTTACTGCAAAAATGGCTTATTTTCCATCAATGTGTGAAATCTCCCCTCTGAATTGTGACTGTGCATTGAACTTTAAAACTGTTTAGAGACTGCACAAGCATTTCACAATTTCTGTCTGTAATAAGATGAATGTTAAATATTAAACATGCATTAAAAGTGATAAAATAAAAGATTTTCAAAGGTTCACTAGCATCATCATATTTCTTTTTGATTCCCTGAGTTAATAAAAGTTAAGTTTAACAATACTCTCCAAAAGACAAATGTTTAAACACTATATTCTAAATTTGACATTTCATATATTTATATTAGCTATTATCTAAACCTGTATGTCAGTTAAGAAAAAAAAGGAAACAGATTCAATAAAACATATCAGTATTAAATTCAAAAGCCAAGATGTGGTATGTTAGCATATGTTCATACTGTAATGAAGTGACTTTTATTTCCAATATTTATAAACATACCATTTCTCATGTACCGTTTAAATATTGAAAACTAATTATGAACTTTTTTAGGTAAAATATTTTAAGTAGCTAATATTTTAAAAATATATTAGTTTCTAAGGCATAGCAGTCTGTTTATGTGTAGTTATTTATAAAGTTATACTTTGAAATAAAGTCATGTTCCCTGGATTCAGTTCCCTGGAAATGAATTTAATTTTAAGCTTCTTACTTACTGTGGTATTATCACAGAGTTATACTTAGTGCCTTACTAATTTTCCCCAGGTGATCCTCCATGACACCAAACATCTGAATTTTAGATGAACTAAAAATGGAGGGAAAAACAGGTGGGTTGGAATCCTATGACACAAAGCTAGTCTCTGCATTCTAAATGGGTCCTCTCTGAGACGTTTGCCCCAAAGACACAGAGCACACTCCCAAGATTTGCAGTTTGAGGGTTTGAGGGCCATAGGTGCCTTTCCCCCTCATTTCTCCATATTTTCTTCACTTACTGTAGAATATTTATAAACAGGAACACATATGCATCTGTTACATAACAAATGGCTTTTGGGAAATATGTGAGAGAACATGAGAAAAGAAATTTAAAAAACGGTAAAAAAAAAAAAAAGAGAGAGAGGACTAAAACAAATCTGTGATAAGCAAGAATGCCTCAAAATAGGACCTGTTTTTCAGGAGGCAGTGTAGTTCAGTGGAAAGAGCCCTGAACTGGTGGACCAGAGACTTGGTTTCGAATAATGTTACTGGCACTAAGTAATTCTGACCCTCAGGAAGCCCATCTTTATTCCTGACCTAAGCTAGGATCAAATTTTCTATCATGGGGAAGGGAGGACTGTGCTGGCTGTGCTCCAGACCCCTTCTTATTTTTTCTCTTTTTGAGTACATAGAGTTCCTGTAAGATTTTACGTAAAAAGTCTTCCACTGCTACATAAAGAAAAAAAAAAAGGTACAACCAGAACTAAAATTATATTTGTAATGTGAATAATTTATTTGGATGATATAATAATAATTTAATTGATAAAAATTCTCTCCAAAAGAAACCATGTAGGTTAAGAAGACTGCTATGCTTACTTTAAAAAGGAAATGAATATGTTAAGAACTCCATCATCTGATTTTTGTATGAATGAGGAGTGGATACAAACCTGTATCTATGAGCCTTTATTTTAAACATTATTTTTCCTATTTAATTTTTTCCTAAGCATTTTATTATGTAATCTGTGGATTTTAAAATATTATATATATTAGAAAAAACAAACTAACAGAAATCTGATAAATTAGCGATTGTATTTGTTCACATGGCCATATGATGTTCTAATTTCTACATCCTGGTATCTTGGATTCTTTATAACTAACTCATGATCCTGGCAATTGGTTGTTACATAGAAGCTGGCCCCCTTCCTCCATATTCCACACCCATTTTAGCTAACCATACTTGCCGGCCTCTATTTGTGCAATTCTGTTCTCCTCAGTGTAATAGTGTGAATGATCATATATTTTCTCCCATGAAACTAAATCCTGTTTCTGTGCCCAATTCTCTAATCTATCAAGGTCATTTTTTTTTAATGCTGGCCATTCAACCTAATCTGGCATCCTTGGCATGTTAATGAGCACATCATCCATGATATTAATAAAATTGTTGAGTATTGTCACTTGGGAAACCATGGAAAGAGAAAACAGCAACCTAAGAGTAAATGTTCAGGACTGATGTAGATAAAGTATTTGCTGCAGAAGATTCCCCACAACCAGAAATATTGTACAAGTGGGAAAAAAAGCAGTGAGTTAAAATTAAGGGAAGGCAAGGAACAGAGGAGCTTAAAGAGTCAGTAATATAAGAGAGGAAACAAAAAGGAAACACAAAAGGAGGAAAAATAATAAAACACCAAACTGTACATCTTAAATATATACAATTTTTATTTGTTAATTATGTCTCAAAAAAGCTGAAGAAAAAATGAGGAAAAATAAAGATATAAACCAACTTGATTTTGGCAACATCAAATGCAAAACCTGATATTTAACATATGAGTTTAGAATGTATTTATTTAATTTGGAACATGTTGTTTCATTCAAAAACTCAGCAAAGATCTGCTGCTTAGTGCTGGACGTCAATTAATATTTTTACAAAGGACTGGCAGGAAGCCACAATGGACGTCTAGTCAGAGACAGTGTGTCACACTACTCTTGACTGTAAAATTAATTACCATTTCTAAACAATAACTCTGTGATGCATATTCTTTCAGGCATACTATACTGTCCTCCTGGCATTAAAGGTTGTAAATAATGTTATGCTTTTTTTTTTTTAAAGAAAATATGCCCTTTAGAGAAATCAAAAGCAAAATTATTAACAATTTCAGTAATCATGATAAAAAGAACACCGTGTGTGGTGGGACAAGTCGACATTGTGAAGACAGGATTGAATATTAAGAAGTGTCACCTACCTAAAGTAAGTGTTAGACATTCGCATGATGGCATCAGCTGCTGATCTAATGCATCTGGAGCTGCCCTGTCACTAAGGCATTGCTAACCAAGGCAGAGACACAGACAAAGCTGCTTCATCATTAATGTCAGTAAAAGGATCTGGAGGAAAAATAGAGTCTCTGGAGACCTTGTCTGGACTTCTTGGAGCCTGGACAACAGTCCTTTCCAACAACAGCCTTTTCCAACCCAATAGCAGCTGCAACAAAGGAAAAAAAGGAAGGCAGTGACTTGAGTTGTCATTAAGTGCAAAGAGGTGAGAATAGTAGCCCATGATGAACTTTTATAGTCAGAGTTATTAATGGAGAGTTCTTTTTTATGGCTTTTTGAAAATATCACATTTATGAACAGTGCTAAATTATCCTGCATTATTGTTTGGCATAGGTTGACTGGTCAGTTTAAAGCTGCTAAAATTAAAAAAATCTTTTTTTTTCAAATCTCTGTGAGAGAACATAGAAGAGTACGAAATTCCTTCCTTGTGGTTGTAGCATATAAATTTAAAATAGCACTATCAATCTAGGGAAATATAGCTCTGGCTCTTAGTTGGGTACAGACTGGTTCAAGGATCATATGCAATGAGAAGTTATTAATGTTTCGGAGGCATCCTAAAAGGACACATCAAATGGTGTTCTGCAGGGTCTGTTTAGGGCGGTAATATTTAACATTTTATCAGTGACTTGGACGATAAAATATGGAACATGCTCATAAAGTTTCATGGAAGACTCTAAGTTAGGAGAAGTAACAAGAACATTGGAAGGTCTATTTATAATTCAAGGTGACATTGAAAAGTCAGGGGAGGAGTCATTAATGGTCAGGTTTACATCCATTGGGTAGCCTTGCAAATGAGGTTTGAGCAACTGGCAAATGAGAGAAAGAGGAACATGAGTAGACAAACATGAAATGAACTAAATATAACTAACCTGATAAGTAGAAGTTCTTCGGGAAAGAATCATATGTGATACTAAAGTATGTAAAGGACATAATATATATGATTAGAAAGTATTTTGATACTCAATTATTTAATTTAAGGACAATATAATCAGATTGGGCACTGTCTGATTAAGGCAAGAACTAAAGAGCTATAAAAGGAAAAGTGAGTGCCTATGATTTCTGAGCTTGGGGAACTGAGACCAAAGGGTGGCCTATTTACAGCATATTGCCAATAACTTGTTCTTGCTTTGTCAGGTATAGTTTATGATTCTCCCTTCCCAATTGCTTTTCTCTGATCTTTCTTCCAATTTTGTTTTATTCCCAACTTATGCATATAGTTTGTGACATTTATAGTCCACTTGCTTACATGTGAGTGTTGTTGAAGACCCACCTATAGTCGTTCAAACAACAATCTAATACTGATTAAAGAGGATGTTGGATTGGTCAATGCAGAAAGTAACATTGGGGCCATAACTGAAGCTTATTCTGAAATATTTTGGGGGAGTAATATTCCACTTAGATGTCATCTTTTTACCAAAAACATTGATTTGTATATATAATTTTTTTCTAATGCTGCAGAAAAGTATGTAAAGAAAGAGCGAGAACCTGTGCCTAGATAACAAACAGGCATGCACTGAAGAATATGCATTGAAGGGGAATAAATATTTTCAAGTTTCAAGTAACAAATTAACAGCAATAGAAGAGCCATAAATACCTAGACGTTAAAGACTGTTTAAAGTGTGAACTTTAACAATCACATAAAGATTTGAGATTTTCTTTGTAATTCCCAAATAAAAGAAAATAATCCACTTGTATATGCCTTTATACTAATGGTTCTCAGCACTGGCTGCATGTTGTAATTGTCTCAGCTATTTTTTTTTTTTAATGCTGCTTGCTTGTGTCTAAAATCTCAGAGATTCTGACATAGAAAGCCTTGGGTGGTACCTGGGAATGGTAATTTTAAAAGCTTCTTGGTGATTCTAATGTATGACCAGGGTTATAAACTACTGAGCTATACCATGTGCCATGCCATGAAGTCAGGGACCAGTAACAGAAAATTATTCATGGCAATATTCTGGTGCTTCTTACAATGCTCCTGTCCTTGTTTTACACTTCTAGTGTTCTTTCTTTTGACTTCTGACACCTTAGATTTGTTTTCATGTTTGCTGCCTTACTGTCACCTAGGTATAACAGTAGACTTTGCTTTCCCTGATTTTTACCTGAGTAATTTCTCATTTTACTCAGTGCTTAAAACATTGACTTTAGCTTGATTGCTTGCATCGTAGTGTGGTTTGCTTGTCCTTGGAGAGTAAGACCAGAGAGTAGCAATATTCCAACATAAGACAGCATAAAACAATGTAGGATGTAGAACCACTCAGGTCATATATGTGGACATATTTAAAACTATCATGAGCAAAATAGAAGAGGATTATAAAATAAAAAAAAAATATTTGGGAGAAATCACCATGGAAATGCTTCCCTTAATCATATATGGCTAAAGTTTTTAGTTCATTAATACCATAACAATAATCTGTAATATCTCTGGTTTTCTTATATACATAGCTATGCTTAAGTAAACCAATTAGCCAAGTTTAGGTGTTTTAATACCTATTTTATCTTAATTTATTGGTCATTCTTAATCAACCTATTTTTAAAATCATTTAAAAATCAAATCCTAGGATAAATGATCATTCACATTTTATTATTATTATGGATCAGGTGGATTAAAATGATAACTTAGGTCAAAATTCTGGAGTCTGGAGTTGCAGGGCAGGATGAAACACCCATTACAAAATAGAATTTTATCAAGGATTGTTCCCTCCTAGCTGTATCATGTGACATAACTGCAGGTCTATCAATACATTTTAAAAGCAAAATTAATAACAGTCTCATATCACAACAGTGAGATTACAGCTTCCTTGATTCAGACGTCAAGTCAGCTAATACTTCTTTGACATTATCAACAATGCTTCATTCAGTGCAATCTACATAATTATCCAATAAAGTCTTAACATTTAAAAGTACCTTAAAATTTGAGTTTCTCCTAAATTATTTCCATTCTACTCTCTCAAACTTTTTCATTCTCCTCTCTTCTCCTTCCATGTTACTGTCATCTATTTGCTTATTTATTCGTACTCTTTTTGCTTCAAAAAGAGAAGGTTGACTGATAGCCTTAAAATTTCAAATAGTACTTAAGAAAAAGGTTTAGCTTCTTATCTTCTTGAGTGAGCTTTGGTGGTTCAGTAAAATTATCTCCTTATGATCAATGTTTTTAGATTTTTGGCTGCCTGCTTATCTTGCTCTAATTCATCATTAGGGAGGATTCATTATGTAGTAGATAAGGTCAGCTAATTTATCTGAAACAAAATCTGGGATCTAAGCCTCTTCAACTAGTAATATAGCTAAATGGGAATTATTCCATTTTAATCTTTATATGCCATATAAGATTTTACAAGTTTTAGAAATTTGTTAAAATATATCATGACTGTAGTAGACTTTAACATTAGCATCAGAGTTGTCATCTGTGACCAGTCCTGCAAAAAAAAATTTGTTTTTTCAAAGGATTGACTTTAGCAAAAGAGTCTTAAGGCTAAATACAAATAATGTCTCTTGTTATCTCTTTAGCTAGTCCAAGTGAAGGCAGGCAATTTTTCTTTATATTTTTTTCTCTATAATTTCTGTGGCTTTTCCCATTTTTTATGGTTTAGTTTTTCTTTTTTTCATCCAGTAAGCCACTATCTTCTGTTGACCCACACTTTCAACATAGAAGACAGTAATCTAAAAAATTATTTTTGTTAAGTTCATTTTGAGGTGTTATTATTATTCTATAGAAATGAAGTACCTCTTAAATGAGGTATCTATAACAGGCATTCTTAACATAAAATAAGAAACTCTAAAAGGAAGAATGTGATACTCTGTGGTAAGTTCTTGTGCTCAGGGGCCACTGCTCAAGTAATATTGTCATGTTGTTCCTTCAGAAGACAGAACCAGACTAATAGTCTTGGCTTGGGCTTCCCGTGGCTTGGAGGACTCCTAAGCTGAGTTAGAACATGGAGGTATAGAACTATTATATTGCTCCTGGTTTCTACACAGCTTTGGAACTCTCTAGGGGGTGTTTTATACCTATTAATAAAAAGATAGAACAAAATTGAATAATGGTGTCTATTTCCATAAAAAGGAACTAAGACTCAATGGACCATACTCCCAAAGTGCTTTCATAAATAACACAAAATTAATGCCCACCACTAATTTTCTAGTCTTTTTTTTTAAAGACTAGAATCATATTTTCCAGTTAATATTGACCTATTTTTGAGAAAGATTTTCATCTTATTCTAAACCTTAAGGGAGATAATTACCACACAATGGGATCTCTATTTTTAGCAAACTGAGAAATTTGTCCATTGTGATCATAAGTTTTCTGCATGCACGCATTTTACATGTTCTCTCTCTCTTCTGCTTACACCCCCTTCCTTGGCTGAGGCAGATTAAGGTACTGCACAGATGATGACAATCTTTTTTTTCTGGTTATACCAATAGTTTTTGCTTTATGTCTGGCTTACTTCCTGTAGGTTCATCTGCAAGCAGTGCTTTGACCAATGTACAACCATATTGGGTTTAACCAATGTACAGTCATATTGGGTTTAGTGCACAGAGAGACTGCTGATGAACTTGAAAGAATTATAGAGAAAGTACCCTAAAAATAACAAAGCTCAATTGTCGAGATCTACAATGTCATTTTTGTATACAAAAAAAATAGCCTATTTTTCTTGATTTGATAAACAGGGTATCTGCTTTATTTCATTTAATTCAAATTCTGAAAACAAACTCATTTGTACTGTTCCAGCTTATGAATGATGACATTGTTTCTTTTAGGAGTAAGTGCAGGTGAGAAATACATAAGGATGTTATTTTTATTGCATAAATGGTTAAAATACCTACTTCATATGGTATACTTTGGAATGTAGTATAAATGAACAGATGAAGGTAAATTGGAATGGTAGCACTCAATAATTATGTAATTAAATCATAATCCCTAAACTTTGAAGGGCATGGGACTCAAAAATATAAAATAAAAATAAAAGTAAAAATACTCTATATTACTTGTCTGTTACTGTGTAATAATATGCAGTCAGAGTGTTGGTGGAACTGCAGTTTCATCTGAGATTTGTCTGGGGAAGGATCTGCCTCCAGGCTTCATGATTGTTGGTGGCATCCAACTCTTTGCAGGCTGCCAAACAAAGTTGTAGTTTTTTGTTGCTGTTGGCCAAGGGCTACCTTTCCCGTGGTATGTGATTCTTTCTATATGGCATCTCATTTCATAGCAATTTGCTTTGTTAAAACCAGAAAGGGAGAGGGAGTCTTCTTTCAAAATCAACATTACAATCTATGTAATGTAATTACACATATGTGATCACATATATCTTGACCATAAAAAAACAAAAATCAGATGAAATGAATTTAGCAGCAAGGTAAATGAGATTATATATCTAAATTATTATACATAGAAGGTGGTCAATAACTAGTTAGATAAAAATATTGTTGCAAATGCAGTTTTAAGCTAAATTGTTTTTAAAAATCAGCTGGATTATCCATGGCTTTATAAAACAAATGAAAAATGGATTAAATCAGTGGGTCCCAAACTTCCCCAATTTTGAGAATCCCTCAAGGTATTTGTTAACATACACATTCCTGGGTCCTATTCTTGAATATTATGATCTAATAGGTCTGATTCAAGTTGATGATTCTTATGATCAAACAACTTTGGGAAAAATTAGTTTAAGTAAAGCGTTTAAAACTGTTCAGCAAAGTGAACAGGTGAAATGAATTAGAGTATAACTAACCACTATTGTACATGGATTATTATGTATGTTGACTCAAGGGTATCATATGAAACTCAAAGCAGATCTACATAGCAAAATGTGAGGTGAGTGGTGCATGACCTTATTCCTTAAACTGGTTAGTAAGAACCTGAAGGGAAGAATGGCAGAAATTGGTGATCTCCTGAAGGAGGATTATAATTGTTCGATTATAAAAATAATCAGTCAAGGATAAAAGATGTAGCACAGGAAATAAAGAGAAGCAAAACTGAGGATTTTATACATGAAAAAACTGATGGATACCTTTATCACCTAATAGAGGAACTGAGACATTGATATGATAAGATTAGATTTACGGGACGAGGATATCAGAATAGTGGTACATGTGATGAGAAAGACAAATCTAGGGGTAGAAATGAATCAGTCAGTCCTGAATGGAAAACTCCAATGAGGTCTGTTTTGTATTTCAGGAATATTCTCTCTGAAGAAGAAATCAAGCATGGATGGACTAAACTTAGACAATTGTAAAGAACATATCTTCATGCTTGCAGACTGCGAGATTTTAACCCACTTAAAATGTTGAAAATGAAGTCAAACAAAAAGTCAGAAAAGTACCAATAGGTATCATTTCAAGACCACATTGAACCCTATGATATTTTACTGTGGTCCTATTGTCTGGAAAGATATACTTTCTCTGTTACATTTGAAAATAAAAAAAATATATCCTCAAGGTCTCTCTTCTAGGCATTTCTTTTTCCTTTTTTGTATACTGCATATAGTAGGTTAAAAGGGCTGAGCTGTGTTGATTAACTATCCAAATGTTTAATCAATACAGCAATAGCAGGATGCATTCTGGCTGTGAAAGACCTTGGAAAGGTCCCACTTGCCTTATTCTCCGCCCCCGAGTGGGACATCAATGAACTATTACATGGTCCCTGCATATCAATGCAGTAGATCTTAGACAAATACAATGTTAATGGATAATTGTGGGTCACCTTGTCAAAATATGTTAAATGCCCCTTGAGTACAGTTTTTTTCCCCCTATTAAAAATGACAGTAAACTGTGACCTTGTTGATATCATACATGCTTTCAGGAAGCAAATATTATTATTCAATCTGTAATAGGTTCATTGATTTATGGGTAAAAAAATTCATTAGAACTAAATTATAAAGCACACTTTCTGTGTTGATACAACCCACAGTAATTGTGTGACAAAGTGCTAAAGTCTTATTTGGTTGAGGAAAAAACACCTTTCGAACATTCATTAGAAGACACACATAGAGGCAGCTTCCAGCAGCATGATTCATAAGTGAGGTCTGTGTCCCTGAATGTCTGGGATATCAACATAGCATGGAGTCAGGGAAAGTTCACTAGGTGACCAAGGTCCTTGGACTCTGGCCAAGAATATGCCATCTGTCAGCATGGTGGTATGTGCCGGAAGCCTGAGCCTTGGACTCCTGCCTCCCACTAGGTCTATTCATGCCACAGACACCCACACGGATCCTCCGCTGTTTCTAGTACTGTTGGAGGACAGAGGCTTGCTTGTCATCTGGTGCCATGAGTCACAAGGAGACAAATTGTGGCACTTGGTACTTCTAGATTCCAAGAGCGCTTCAGCAGCATGACACACATAATAGAATGGGTTAGATTGGCAGTCATATTTGAGGTTTTCTTCTTTTTTTTTAAAGCATTTCTTACGAGGCTGGTAAAAGAAAGAATCGATGGCCAAGAATGTAGATTATGCAGGGAATGTCAGAATTTATTTGTCATTTTATCATTTGTTACTACTAAGCCCAAGATAATGCTAAGTTGAAACTGAGATAAAAATGACATAATTGGCTAAGTTTTTTCTTCACTACAAAACTCATTTTTTTTTCCTCAGAGAGAGAATGCAAAAATATTTAAAACTATAGGTTGTATGCTAAGAGATGCATGAATATAGAAAGCATTATGCTACTTTAATGGGTCATGGAAAGAAAATATGTTGTATAAGTATAACACACACATTCAGAAAGTGTAGTAAAAAATAGTGTCATCTTTAAAAGTGAAAGAAAACAGCATAAATATCTAAAATGAGAACCCTCTTAACATGTCAGTGATTTTATTAGAGGAATAGTTTCACTTTGTATACATATCTTCAATTTTCCTCTGGGCACTCAAGTATAAAGTAACAATTTACACATTATAATAAAATAGAATAAATATCTCAGTCTAAAATTTCACTATATGGTGGGAATTTATTCTATCAGAGCAACAGGGTAAGGTATACCACTCTTTAGTGGTATACAGATGCATCAGAACACATACATGCAGAATGTTCTGAGAGTGTAGGAACCACATGACATCCCATTTGAGGACTTAATTCTATTTCATTGCATTGTCCCGCCCTCCACATGCTTCTGGTTGCTTGTCTGAATCCTTTGAGAGGTAGAAACAAAAATATTAAAAAAAAAAAAAACCTGAAACATCCTTATAAGCATAAACCATGGAATAGTTGCCAGAGAACCTAGAAATCATTGAATTGAAATTCCTTTCTAGATAAGTAGAGTCAGATGTACAGATATTAAGTGACTTACCCAAAACTACACAGCAAGGTAATGGCAGAGCCAGGACAAATGAAAACTCAAGAGTTTTCTGACACTCCACTATGTTATGTTATGCTTCTTCCTTCAAAGATAGCCTCTCAACTAATATACATCATGTTCTATGGCAATAGAAGATTATAATTGTTGCCACCACTGCTTTTCCCATTTTTCTTTTTGTCTTTGCTATGTTAGCTAACATCTATTGGGAAACTGCTATCTACCAGGCATTATTCTAAGGGTTTTATATGTAATAGTTTATTTAATCTTCAAACGAGGCTATTATTTGTTTTTATAGATGAGAAACTATCTTTTTGCTTCTCCTCCATCTCCTCCTCCTTCTTCACCCTTCTCTCTCTCACTCCCACTCTCACTCTCTTTCCATAGAAGAGATTACCAAGGCTAAAATATTGCCCACAAATTGCCCAAAGTCACAAGCTGGTAAAGGGTGCCATAGGGATTGTAACCTAAGCTGTCTGGCTTCAGGGACTATTTTTTTTATCACCAAATGGACGGAGTTTCTTTTTTTTTCAGTAGATGGAATTTTTTCTGCAGTTGATTCTATTCTTCCCCAGAACCATCATCTAAAACAACAGGAAGGAAGAGAAAAGATGAATAGCAGAGGCGAGTTCCTTATCACCCACCCTGACTTATTGTAGCTTTGTTGCATGCATTCCCTTTTTCAGAAGATTCCTGGCCCATGCTGCTGTTCTTGAATTTGCAGTTGCTTTAATCCAAGCCTATGTATTCACCCTCCTAGTAAGCCTCTACTTCCATGATTACACCTTGTGACCCAGGAAACCCACACTTATCATACAGTAAATTCAATAGCCCCATGCTGCTATTGAAAGTTATCTTTTGATGAAAGATGTATAATATATTTGTTATTTGATCTTCCTCTCATCCCCCTGCAAACTCACTTGCCTTTTCAACAGATAATAATGTAGCTCATGGTATTTAAATCTGTTACTCTTAGGAAGACAGCATTAGTATTCCAAATTAGTGCTAGTAATGTATGAGTATCTTTTCAATTATAATTTTTAATTATTGTAGGTAAATATCTCCCTTAAGTAAGATTATATGCTTAAATATAAGACAGTTGTCTGGCCAACTATATAATTTAAAGTTTTATTAGGACCAATATTAACTCTTTTGATGATCATTGTGTTCAACATAGTTCGGTTGGGATTAAAATAATTAAACTGAGTCATTTGAGAAATCAACTCTCTTGCTGGAAAACTGCTTAGGTCAGTCGTATGAAAGCTGATTCCAGAATAGAAGAAAATAAGCTAATTTTTATAGGTGATGTTGCATTCTTTATACTATATTTTTTAATCAGTGAGTTGATAAGGTCTATGATAAAATTATCAGTCTTTGTGACTTTTAATGCTATTTTACCTATTTTTATTTTTTCTGGAATTTCTATGAAGAAGTTCTGTTTTTCTTTGGATTTTCTTTTTTGCTTTTCTCAACTTCATTTGATCAGGGAATCATAAAATTTCTCAGATATTTTAATTTCCCATAATTCTTCATTAAATAATTCAGCTTCTCAATTATTTGAGACTTTTATGGTAATTCTTATTGGCAAACTGCTTTACAATTATATCATTGAAATAAAATAATTCTTAGTAATTTCATTACTTTTAAATATCAGTCAAATAATAAGAATGATATTTATATTAAAATTTAAATTGTTTATACTTATCAGAAATTAGGCAAACTAGGCTGTATGATTCAAATAGTGTAATATTTAATATTAGTTTATTGAATAAATTATCTGAATAATTACAAACACAATTATTGATATAAATATGTCTACTATATATATATATATATAATTATTGTATACTTTTTATTGGTAGAGGATTTATATTAAAGAATAGTTATTATCTGTTTAGTATATATTCCTGATTTGACAACAGTTTGTTAGGGAGAATAGACTTGCAAACTCACTACTTTTAAAATATAAAATAACTATATGCCATGGAGTCCTGCTTCAGCATGGATTTGGACTATATCCTTGTAATCAATTACCTAAGGCATGGAAAGTAACTTTACTGCTAGACAGATAAGAATATTTCTACTTATTCAACAACAACAAAAATGTAAAAACCTTTGCTGTTGTTCTATTTAATTAACATATTTAACACAGATGCATGTGATTTCTAGGTGAAAATGTCATCACAGATATGTATATGTTGAATTGGCCTTATAAATTTGCATGAATGATTTCACATATACTACTGTCTTACCCACATATGTTTTATTTAAAATAGTCACAGGACTATTTGTAAAATAATCTTGCAATTCTTGATTTTTCTCTCTTTTCTAATTTTCTTTCTCAACAAGAAAATTATTTGTGATGTTCTGCTTTCACCTAATTACAAACTTTCTATGGAAGAAGCACAAGGAAGTAAGTAATACTTTCAAATTCCATTCTTTTTATTTTCAAGAAAGCTGAATGCTTCTATATCTTTAGTTTTCCTTTGTATTTTTAATAATCTTCAAGATAAAAGAAAAATTATTAATTAATGTTTTATGACCAGGAGAATAAAGTAAGGATCAGCAGCAGATACAGTCAAGAATGCATGGCTCTCAATTCTTGGTGTCTGTGCTGCTTCAGCCAAACCTTGCACTTCCCTAGAAAAGACCTTAATGGTGGAATTAATAACATTGTCATTTTTTATTATGTCCCAAAGAAAAATAAATGATCCACCTCTTTTAAAAAATTATATATGTTTTAGATATACATTATAATTAGACATCTGTATATGCAACAAAGTGATCACTCCCAAAAGTCTAGTTACCCTCCATCACCATACAATTGACCCCCCTTCACTGCACTCCCCCAACACCATTACCCTCTAGTAATCCCAACCTGTTCTTTGTATTTATGTTTGTTTTTATTTTAATTTTTGTTTGTTTGTTTTAGAGTACACATGTACATGAAATTATACAGTATTTATCTTTCTCCTTCTGACTTATTTCAGTTAGCATTATATCCCTAAGGTCCATCCATGTGGTCATAGATGGCAAGATTTCATTATTTTTTATGTCTGAGTCATTTTTCATTGTGTGTATATGTACCACATATTTTTTTATTTATTCATCCAATGATAGGCACTTTGGTTGTTTCCATATCTTGGCTACTGTAAATAATGCTTCAGTAAACAGAGGGGTGCATATATCTTTTTGAATTAGTGTTCTTTGATATTCTTCAGATAAATACCCAGAAGTGAAATAGCTAGAATGATCCACCTCTTTATCGTGTACTGAACTTTCATCATAAGTAAAGCATGTGTGTTTCTAGACTTAGCCAGTCAGGGATTAATGTTAGAAAATGAATTTTGCTTTTCCTATACCTTTGTTAGAATTAGCAAGAGCTCTGTGAGGGGATTGCTGAGTTTCCCTTAGGAGAAGCCTTATAGATAGAAGAGGCAAGGGATCTTAATTAAAATATTTGTTTGATCCCCATCAGAGTTCCTGGGTGCCATGGAAAAGTTGTCTTTTTCTTTTCTTGACTCTTTCCTTTTTCATCTGCAAATGGTGATGGGATAAAACTCTCTAGTTTGCTTTTATTCTGTAAGCATTCAGTAGCATATATAACCTGCAATATTTCTTAAAAGTTGTATAGGTTTTGCCAGCCTGAATTCTTTTGCATCTCCTTCATCCTATGTATGAACTATTCTATGTTTTCAGTCCCCAGAATAAAAGATAATGTTGAGTTGCTCCATGAGTTGAGACATTGTTTTCATCAGAAAAATAATTTGGGCTGGAACTGTAGAGAATAAATGTTGTGTTTTTAACATGGAAACAAAGATCATGGGATATGATTTTCTGTGCAAAGTCCATTTTTTTTCAGTAATATATCATACCTCTTTTCTCTTGTGTGTGCAAAAGAACCTTCTTTTGTTATATGTTAGAAGGTGCATAACTCCCAAAGAGATGGAGCTAGATGAAAAAGAGTTATTCTGAACACTACTGATTAAAATAAATGTGCTCATAAAAAAGGCAGGAGAGTAAATTACTACATCCCCAGAACAGTAGTAACTTATACACCAACAAGTTTTTTTCAGGTTTGCCAGAGGAAATAATCTGCTATCAACAAGGGGTAATTGCCTGAGCAAACTCTTCTTTACATCTCACACACTGTCACCTTGTATAAAAAAAGGAGAAATGTATTACATATCAACTTAGAAAAGATTTTCTGAAATATTTTTCTAAAGATTTTTTTCTTCTCCTAGGCAACCAAAAAGAGAACATGAATACAGTTCAGAACACATCTAATCTCTGCTCCTGCCTTATCGTGGAAGAGCATCAGAACACACTGCGGATTCCATACCTCAGAGGCCTAGGGGTAAGATGAGAAAGGATCCATTTAGATAGGTATAGAGATTCCGATTTGAGATTTACCTAGCATTGCCACAGGTGAAACAGGTTAGCTAAGAAACCCTCCAGGAATAAATGTTGCTTTCATTAGGTAGAAATACCAATGTGCTGTATATATTCAATCTTTCACAGAATAACAAAGTCAGAAAAACAGAGGCACGAGAAAGGAGAGAATGGTTAAGTAGAAAAGTGAGACAGGAGGTCTCTTTGAGAATAATATTTCAGGTTGCGTAGAGGACAGAGGAAGATCTTGTTAAAAAAATTGGATGTACAGTTAGTACTCTAATTCTTCAATATGTTCTATTAAACTTGGTAAGTATAATTTTAATGTCTGGGATATAGTGTCTATGTTAAAATTGTTAAGGATTTAGTGAGTCATTACAATAATAGGATGTGAGAACATGTATGAGTTGGAAAGAAACCAGAAATTCTAGAAGACGAGTGGCTCACAGCTTTTTTAGGGGTATAGGGGTAAAGTACTCATTTTGTTAAAAAGATGTTTTGAGAGGCATAGGCTTAAGGTCTCTTACCTAAGGTGATTTTTATTCACTTGAGAAAAAGTATATGAATATGGGAGTTGAGTGTATGCGTATATCTGCATGTGCACCGAGACTGCATTTTGATTGACTGAAGACCAGGTCACATGACTATTATAAAAACTTATATTGTATTTTTTTTTTAAATTCTGATGTTTCTCTTTAAATTACCATAGAGACATATATTTGAAGAAATAAAGTATACCATGCTTATTAGTATTCCTATAAAATTTCAGTAATTTTTTTTGGTGACTAAAAGTGTGTTTAAATTTTTTTCCTCACAAGAAGAATTCTAAGTCCATATGCACTTTTTGATAATGTTTTATGAAGTTGTTTTCTAGGATAGATTGTATGAGTATAAGAAAATGTCATTTAAAGGATCAATGTGAGTAGACTTTGTGTGTGTGTATGTGTGTGTGTGTGTGTGTGTGTGTGTGTGTTTGCGTGTGTGTGTTTAAAAGCACATGATGTTTCTTTTCTTTTTGGCATGTTAAAAACTATAAGAGGTAATATTTCAGCCACCTCTTCCTTCTTGAAATTTTTCTTGCCTTATTGGACATTGTTATCTTATTCTATTTCTGATCCTATGACTATTTTTCCTCTAGTCATTATTTTGTCTTTCTCTCATCCTGCATGTTGACATGTCTCTTGGCTTCCTTCTATAACCTTAGCTCCAATTTCCCTCCCTTAGTAATTTTTTCCTCCCACAGCTTCAGTTATCACATGCATGAGATGACTTCTAGTCTTTTATTGCCAGCACCAACAACTCCCCCGAGCCAGTCTCTATTTCTTGTTGCTTGTTGGATTTTTTTTTCTACTAAAGCCAGCATCTTATCTGCTTATCATTGTACTCTTTAACTATTATTTGATTCATAACTTACGATTTTGACAGAATAGAGAGAATCAGTGGTTCGGAGTGTGGACTTGAAGACTAGACTGCTTGGGTTCAATCTTAGCTCCATCATTTAATAACTTTGTAGTTTTTGGACAAGTCGCTTAAACTCTTTGTGACTAGTTTCCTCCTGAGTACATGTTAAGATTATGGTAAGGATTAAATGCATTAATATAGGTAAAGCACTTAGTACATAGCCCTTAGTAAGCACCAGAAATTATTATTATAATACTTATTTTTGGACATGTAATATTTTCTCCACTAGACTGTATGTCCTTGAGGGAATGATATCAAGAATAATTTGTATTTTTTATACCCTTAAAAGAGTTTAGTGCGACTTCTAGCACAGTGACTTTCATAATGTTGGTACTTAGTAAACATTTGTTGAATCAAAATTAAATTGTGTACTTCAAATTATTAGCTAAAATTTTAACATTTCTATACAATAACTTCAGACAGGATGTAGTAAGAAAAGAAAACATTTTTAAGCCTTACTTATTTGAGTTTCTTCTTAAGTAGTATTTAACCCACCAGTTTTAGAAGTTAGTTTATTTATATTTATTTATTTATTTATTTATTTATTTATTTATTTATATCAGATTTCAGTTTGACAATTAAATTATGAAGGTCTCCTATAGAGTAGGGCTTTTTTTAAAAAACAGTGGTTTAAAAAATAGTTAAAAAAAACACATTAAAATAGAAGTATTCATTACTTTGAAGAAGTTGTTTTTATTTTTACCCCCTGAGTGAATAGAGAAAGTAGAAAGTAGAAATACCCAGATGCTAAGTGAATGGTCCTGTTATAAAATTTTCTGAGATCCCTCCAAATTCTAACAGCTCGTTATATGTTCTTACACAGAACTTTGGTTTCATGAACTCTTCAAGATTGTAGTTTTGTGTTCTGAATTGCTTTTGTTATTAAATGAGGAATACCTGAGCAGCAGTTAAGTTAAGTTTAGTCAAAATCATGTCAACGGTACCAGTAACCCCAAAGATAACCCTATGAACAGAAAGTAAAACCAGTAATGACAGAAATGGAGGAAACAAAGACAATCTGACATCCCTGGCAGTTAGGTGCTTGACTTTGTTCTGACCTTGTGCCTTCTATTTAATTTATTTCATGTATTTAATTTCTTTCCCTTTCATGTTTTTGTTTGTTTTTGTTTTTGTTTTGTTTGTTTGTTTTTTGTTTTTTTTTTTTTTAGATATTTAAGCAACTAAGGAATTTTTGACTCAAATTATTTTTTTTCTTCATACTCATTCCCAGAAAAAGATCTTTGGAATCATCCTAAGAGTTAAAACAGTCAGGATCCCAGTCCTCATTAAAGGAATAAAGTAAACAAAATGTAAGAGAGAGAAGTAAAAACAGAGGTGTTTCTGACGGCCTAGGGCTGCTGCCATATTTAACATGTTATAAATGTTCTGAAAACAGAGTAAACAATGAAATCACTAAGTTTAGAGAAGATGTTAAGCGACTCTGGGTTCTGACAGACCAAACTGATGAGAACAAGCTACAGTATAGTGTTCCTGACGAGTGGCAGATGAGATTGACTGGAGACAATAATGAGGGGGAAAAGAACCCCAAATATCTTCCCATGTGTAGTTAAACCTCTGGACTTTTGGAATTGTCCATTTATGGGAAATAAAAGCTCTGTGAACAGTCATTTCCTGAATACTTTAACTCATCCTTGGTGTAACCTAAGTTGGAAATCAACAAAATATAGACTAGCCTAAAAAATAAAATTGAAAACAAAATAGAGAATAATAATTTGGCCTTTTATACAAAACACATTGCTTCTACACTGATAAAATTGCATCAATTCCACTTAAGCTTTTATTTTGGATTTGACAAATGCTTTATTTATTGCTTATTGTCCCAAGGACTTTTTACATATAAATACAAAACATATTTTCTTATATCATACAATATAACTATATAATATATAAATATGCTTATGTACTATTAAATAATATTAATTATATATTATACTTAATGTATTAATATAATACTTGCAAAAATTAAGTACCACTATTATCCCTGTTTCATGGGTGAGGAAACAAGCAGAGGGAGTTTGAATAAAACATGAGATGGAAGATGCAGAAAAATCATGACATAAATTAAAACAGATAGTACTCCAAATTTAAAGAGAAAACTCAGGGAAAAATATGATGAAAGAATATGATAAAATTAAGGCTAGTAGTTTTCAACCTATTTTTAGTAGATAGTTTTGAGGTTCCTAGGAGAGCCAAGTGAAACCATTGTTACCTTTTTATATCTTGGTATCTGCTCAGAAAGAAAGTACTCTGGTGTTAAAAAGTTTGAATGCCATTTGTATAGAACAAATTTTCCTGTATGTATTCAACTATACTCATTAAATTTTTTCTCAAAATACTACTTATTTTTAGGGAGGGAAACGATCATACTTTGTGACATAGGACTGGATGGTCAGGCGTGTTTTAAGATATGATAGATATGATGATTGTATGTGTTCACCAGATATCTCTCTCTTTCTCTCTCTCTCCGCTCCTTCCCTCTTTTTACTCTCTTTATTTTTTTTGGTAACTAACATAAGCTATAGCTGTATCCTGTGATATCTAGATATTCTAAGAAATAATGTATACTAAATATAGAAATAGGTGTAAGTGGAGTTGATATTTCTTGGATAAATGCATAGTCACATTAGGGTGCTAATGTAATGATAAAACTGGAATTTATTATATAATATTAATGTAAGTAATAGTAGTGGCTTACTATTTAGGAAACAAATATAAAGTGAAACTAAGTAATATTCAATAGCCACTGGCCAATATATATGCTTAGCATTTAAAGATGAGCTCAGACAGTGTATTTGTGGTTCTGTTCAACTCCACATGTTTAAAAAAAAAAAGCAAAAAAAAGAAAAAGTAAGGATAGATGTTGGAAACCTAGTAAAAAAAAAAAGAAATGTCACTTTTCTCCTCATGCTACTCACTTTCAAAGGATTTTTTAGCGTAGGAACAAAAAAAAATAACAATATGATAAAAAATCATAGACGCAGTCATTCATTTGATAATTAAGTAATTTAAAAATAAACATTTGAAAAGAGGTAGTAGTAGGTGTTTTTCTCTCATACTCAATAAGGCAGATTCACCCACACAGACAAGCATTTAATTGAAAATACTTTTTAATTACTGTAAATTATCTAACTCTTTCTTTACCTTCAGGAAAGGCAGTTGAACTAAATTTTTATCTTTATTTTGCTGAGGCAATCTCTTTCTGACTTGCTCTACAGTTAAGGAAAGACCTTCTGGTTATACTAAAATATTTTCCTAAATGTATTTTTACAATATAAACAAAACAACTTTCTCTCAAAAAAGAAATGCTCATATTTATTTATTAGAAAGCTATGAAGAAGTTATCATCATACTGAATATCCAATTTTTAAAATATGATCTCATGTGAATAGGATTTAAAGAAATTTATAATTTAAATTTTCTATAATTTATAGACTTCAGGTCATCCTTCATTTTAATCTTTGTTTCTCCTATGGAAAAATAATGCCTGTCTTTGATTCAGACAGGATGCTGGTAATTTGCATATGAGATGTATTTTATTAAGACGTTTTAGTATTTGAAAACTGTATCATCTGAGAAATATATTGAGAAATACAGGTCAAAATTTATTGACTTTTATCTTTTGTATGTGTCAATCAGTCTTAAAATGGTAGAAACATACTGTCCTGCTACCTACACTGGGGAACAGCGCTGCCTACAATTCTCAAAAAGTTTAACCTAAATTCAGATCTAGATCTCAGAGAAATATAGCGTGAGATTCTGTGCCATGCCTGATGTGGTTAGAGAGAGAAAAAAAAAAAAACCTGATCCATTAATTCTGCACTAATTCCCTCATGACTCTATCCCCTTGAGGGGGATAATATGAATACAATTTTACCTATTTGAAATAGGTTGTGCTTATATTCTTGAAAATTGTCCCATTTCTTGGATCCATTTAAAATTTTTCTGTTGGCATAGCAACAGATTAACAAATCTACCACAGTTTTTAACACTTGTTTCATTCTTCAGAAAACAAAGTATATATTTATTTTACATTTAATTACATCCTTTCTGTCATCTTCTATCAGCCTATGCATATGAGACTAACATCCTCTCTCATGCCTCTAAGACTTTCAATTCTATTATGTATGTTTGTAATTCAAAACCATTGTGCTAAACAGCTCTCTTAAAACAGTGTTTCACTAGGTCACTTTCTTATTGTAAAATGTTTATATGTAAATCACCAAACACTTTTAATGTCTGACCTGGAAAAAAAATCTCATTGATTTTATTTATAGTACTCGATTTGAAAGCTTCTATCAAAGTATTTTTTTCTTTTTCTCTGATAAATGATATTTGTAAATTCTTGGGGCATAAATTAACATTTTGAAAAAGTACCCAGAATACAATGCCTAAATAGCTTAGTATATTTTTCCACTTTGTTTTTAATAAATCAGAATTTGAAAATCCATGGATTCAAAAAGCACAGCTCTTGCTCATTGCATCAGTATTGTCAGGGAAATTCTAATTCCTGTCTATGGAGTCTATGGGATCTGTTTAGGTCGGGGATTCTCAGCCCTGACTGCACATTGGGAACATCTGTGGAGCTTTAAAATTGCCCAGATCACCTTCCACTCATCACCCCAATTCTGTTTTAATTATTCTAGAGTGGATTTCAAGTAGAGATATATTTTAATGTCTCCTCATGTAATCCTAATGGGTAGCCAGGGTTGAAAACCAGTAGGTTAAGACAAGAAAATCAACATAGATAAGTTATGTATAGATCCCTCCTCACTCTGCCTTTCACCATCCATGGGAGTAGGAAGCTATGAAAATTTGGAAGACAAGTTATTAAAGATGAAAAGGTCAAGAAACTACGAGATTGAAATGTTGATTATTTATACTTTATCAATATTATTTCTCAAATGGCAGCCTACAATTAAACAATTTCTAGATTTGGTCTGTAGTGTATAAAGTAAGGGAAGTGAATAGTTCTCTTGTTCTGGTTAGTATTTTTCTTCTTTAAGTCCATGACTGTATTAATCTTTCCATACTTACATCATAATGTGTTGGCTCATTCTCAATTGTGGTCAATGTTCCAAAAATTAATAAATTAAAGTAAAATAAAATAAAATAAAATAAAACAAAACCAAATAAAATTAATAGCAGCTAAATGTTCTTTCTTCCCATCTTGAATTTGTAAAATTAAAAATTTAAAATGATAATCTTTCATGCTCATTTTAAAAAAATTTTAGCATACTTAACTTTATAATCTAAGCTCTTTATTCAGAATACTCATTTCCTCTGCTTGATCTGTATAATATGTATGGTTTCCAAAAGAGAAAGTTGACACTCTAGAAATTAAAAGGTTTGGATTTTTTTCTGGATGCCATATCCAAGTATGTATGGAGAACGTACTTAATTCTTATCATTTATCTTAATTAGGAATATAAGAGTTGTCATTCTGGGTCCGACTAATTTCATGTAGTCAGGAAATGGCATCATAAAGTGTCCTTCAAAACGCATGTTGCTATGCATTCTTTAAGCTTCCTCAGTTTCATTAGTATATAGCATAAACACATGTATGCCTGAGTTAAGGTTTTAAGCTTCTCAAAAATTCTCAAAACTTGAGTATTTGTTGATTTAAGATTTAAAAAATACATGCAATTCTCACCTTTTTGACTTGTTAAAAAAAAGAATAATGAATTTTTCTTTTTCTTTTTTATACTAAGAATTTGGTTTCCACAACCCCCACTCCTATGCCCTCCTGCCCCCATTGTTTCGTAATGTGCCTTATACATTTGCCATTTACAAGGAAGTACCAAATTTTAGATCTGACACTTATTGAACACATCTTATTAAGAACTGCAGAATTTAGTTCTGGTAACCCCCAAAATAACATCATCATTATTACTAGTGAATAAAGTTTAAGATTTTATTTTGCTGTTCTTTTTTGTCCTTAGAATAATCCCACAAAGGATGTAAAGTACTTTATTTAAAAGTCACTTAAAATAAGTCTTTTCTGTAGATGATTTGTATTACCAATTTAACGCACAGTTAATTCTGTTTCATTGTTTTCTTTAGAGTTTACTTTTTCTTTCTCTTTGAATTATTTTTTTTCAAATCAGTGAAATATTTACATGGTTTTAAAGTTAAAATTATATTTAAGACATATTCAGAGAAGTCTCACTTACATCTTTATTCCCTTCACTCTTTTTTTCTTCAATCTATAAATTTTTTTCCCCAAAATAAGTATGTACGTGTGTGTGTGTGTGTGTGTGTGTGTGTGTATTTCTTTTTCAAAAGGTAGTATATTAGATACACTGTATTGCACCTTACTTTTTCATGTAATGACATATCTTGAGATTACTCAATGGTAATATATAGAGATCCTTCTCATCTTTTCTATGGCTGCATTTTGTTCAAACCACCAGTTGTCAGCTTGGGACATATATTCAAGGGCCTGAATTGAGACATCGTATTTATGGCCTTAGGCTAGAGAACAAGAGACTGGATTAAAATCAAAATCAAAACACATTCCATAGACAAAGTATGCTATTTCTTTGACTGTTATAAGTGCAGCTATGAAACTATTTTTAAAAAATTCAGAGACTCACCTACTCTGAGAAATTTAGAGACTCTTGCCTACTGTATAAGGCTAATGGCATCCAATATCAAAATTGTCCTGCTTAAAAATAGAGAACAAAGATAAAACAATATACTCAGTTGATAAAACTTATTATTACCTTCTTAAATTTTATATTCAGTCCCAAAATGTCTTATCAAATGAGACCTTATCTCTCTTAGTAGAGCTTTTTTTGGAGCAGTGCAATAAGCAGAAAAGAATGGAGTAAGTCATATCTGTGTTTTAATTCTAGTCTCTTATTGCTAGAATTCTTGTGGTACTTAAATATTGTTAGGCTTATTTTTTTTCATTAGAAAGTGAAATGATAATTTTAATGTAAATGATCATTTTAATTTTATAGGATTGTTTTAAAAGTTAAATGAGATAGTGCAGGGGTCCCTGGTACTGGGTTGTGGCCTGTTAGGAACTGGACCGTACAGCAGTAGGGGAGCAAGCGAGTGAAGCTTCATCTGTATTTGCAGCTGCTCTCCAGTGCTAGCATCACCACCTAAGCTCCACCTCAGATCATCAGGCATTAGATTCTCATAGGAGCACCAGTCCCTGGTACCAAGAAGGTTGGGGACTGCTAAGATAGTGGACTCGGAGTTGCATTCTTTACCTCATTATCCTGACTTTGGTCTTTATTATAGCAGTTTTAAAGTAAAAGATTCGATATTTTAAAAATCAGAATATGGTGAGTACCTTCAGACATTCTTTTCCTTCAACCAATATTTATGGAAGGATTACTATGTATTTTACTGTGTACTACAAGAGGAGTTAGGGTACAATTTGAGAAAAACAGGAAATGCCTAGCCTCATCAAGCTTATTTTCTTGTAGCAAAGACTGACATTGATCAAAGTATTACAGAACAGTTGCAAACTCACATAAGTGTAGTGTAGGAACTCAGTTTTATAATAGCAGGTAGCAAAGACACAAGGTTTAAGTTAACCAGAAAAAAACTTCTCAGAAAAAGAGACTTGACCTGAATATAAGGAGTTGAACAGAAAAAATTAATGAGTTGAACAGAAAAAAGAGTTTTCTGGGCAAAAAGAATAGTATGAGTGAAGGTCATGGGTTGGAGGAAGAAACTATAACAAAGTCAAGAACCAAAGAATGTTGTATAGCTGGCACAGAGAGCGAGGGAACAGTGAGGGCATGGTTGAAGCAACTCGTGTAAATTTTTGGTTCCCGAAAATATCTAGTACTTTATCTTGTAAATACTAGGTATATATGTGATGAAAATATCAGTCTCTGAATTTTTTAAGTACTTTCTCTGTGTTAGGCACTTTATATGTATCAGTTCATGTAAATTTATCAAACCTCAAATGCCTTTTGAAGCAACTACATCTCTGTTTTACTAATGAGAAAACTGAACTGCTGGCTATGTGGTACAGCTTAGATTGAAGCCAAAGAGGTGCCAGGGTCTGCAGTCACAACTATAATTAGTGCCTTTTAGGAATGAATGAATGAAATCACTGTGTTTTGAGATTCTGCAGACTAAAATATAAGCATGTTTTCTTTGGACTGTTATACATTAGTTTGATAACTTCTTGCACATGGTGAGCACTTTATTAAAAGCTAAAATAAGGACCACTATTTATCGGCCACTTGTGTGCCAGGTATTATGCAAAAATATACATGGATTATTTCAGTTATTTGTTTATATGCCCATAAACCAAGTTAGTCTGTGAACTCATTGAGATGGGGGCCTTATTTATCTTGGGACCAACAGTGCTTGTCTTATTGTTTGTCTTCACTATATCTGCTTTTCCTTTTCTGTCCTTGTATTCCATATTTAAGTGCAATTTTAATTGCTTAAGTGCAGGGAGAAGGAGTAGGTGACCTTTTAAGAACTTCCAGGAGCTGTAATTCTGAATGTCCAATCAAACCGCTGTTAACTCAAACTACATTTTAGTATGTAACAGCAGGCTCAGTTAATTGAAAGATTGTCCTTAGATTCAAAAAAGGCTGATGCAGAAAGATGCATATAATTTTCAGCCAAATGTACTTTCTCTAAAATGTGCTTTCACATGCCTAATGAAGTTGTTTACTCTGATACTTCATCTGCATTGAAAAGAGTTGGAAATGTATATTTTTAAAGAGGGGATATTGTTGCAAGACTTATGGTTTTTTGTCTGGGTTCTAATCCATCTGAAATGATTCCATCCTCAGGCATGCCTTAGGCCAAAACAATGTGAAGAGAACTAGGGCTGACCAGTTCTCCATATCCTTCTATTTATAAAACTAACATCATAAGGAAGCGTTGCAAAATATTGAGGTTAAAAATTAGTTGCAATAAAATAAATTCAAAACATGTAATAGAGTGTTAAGAAAAGTGATTACCACAATACAAGGTGAAACACCTACAGTTAAATATATATATATATAAATAATATATATTACTTATGAAGCTACTAATCTAATTTAACAACATCCAGGGCATTTATGTTAAGAAATTGCCAAAAAGCACTAGGCAGAATTTACAGAGATGAGTAAGAAGCATAATTATGAAGTAGATTTGGGATATTCCAGTTGGTTAGTGAGGCTGTGAAATTGCCTTTTGTTAAAGAGGAGTATTAATGATGATGTTAGTACTTAACTAATATTTAATGAAACTTAATCTGCTATTATGTGAAATGTTTCATACATCATCTTATATGATAGTTTGGAAATAATTTTAATGCCTATTTTATACCTCTCTAGTGAATTGTAATCTGTTGATACTGAATATATTTTAGAATAACTTAAAAATTAAATATGTTTGGTTAATGATAATCAAGAGAAATTATTGAAGCTTGCACAATTTTTTTTAACTGGTGTATTCTGTGCAAATTTTGGTGAATATGAAATATCTGATAAGATGAAAATTGCTAATCTATATCCTAATTATTACCAGCACCCACATATATACCAAAATGCTTGCAATTTGATAAAAACCTGATAGGGCAAAAGAAACAATGTCTATCAATATTTACCTTCAGAAAAGCTGAATTTTGAATGTAAAAAGAAGTACACACAACATCACTGCTTTGTAAAATAAATTTGCACAAAAATAGACGAGGAGGTTGTGTTGTATTATTCTTTTTGTGGTTCTCCACAGGATAGTTCTGTCTCCCTTTGCTTCCTCCCAGTGGGTTTATTCCATGATTTAGTTCTTAGCTCTTTGGTCTCTTGTTATTACAGCTGTTGTGAATTTAAAGGTTACATCTACTCTCAGCTCTTCAACTTTCATCTTTATGTGAATAATATTTTAATTCCCACATCTTCAATATTGGTGTTCAGAACTTCAGTATCCTACTTCTTGCTTCTAGTAGAATATTTCAACTTGACTCCCTGGCTTCCACTTCAGCTTATTTTGTGTCTAAAATTGCAGATGTCATTCTCCATGGCTCCTCTTCTAGGCCTCTGTATATATAAGTACTGGAATACCTATTTCTGTCAGAAGAGCCACCTCTTTCCAACATCCAGGCCTGAGAATCTCAGGGTATCAGCTTTGCCCATGTAATAAATATTAGTCATAAGTATCCAGTATTGTAGTAGTAGATGCTAGAGGTAAAAGATGAATAAAATCTACTCTCTGCTCTCAAGGAACTCTTGAAAGAGCCACACATTTTTTTCCCCCCAATGTCATTAACTGTATTACATTCTAGAGTGAACATGAGCAAAATGCTTCAAAGGCCTTGGGCCTTGAATTACTGGAGGAATTACTTCCATAAGAAGGTATTCCAGAAGAGTCTAGATTTATACCAGTCTTGAAGGCTAAGATTCCCATAGAGACGTATGTGGAAGACTTTATAGGCACAGAGATTTACACAACAAAAATAAAAATTTCTCTGTAACTACTCTCTTTCTTTATTCTCCTGCCTATACATTGCTAAGACCTAGTCTAGACTTTAATATGCTCATGACTGGCCTTCACAACATCATAAAATTTTAGTTTTAGGCTTAGTTTTTTTCTTGTTCCAACCTATATAAGACCGATAAATTAATTTTTCCCAAATCTGTTTGTATTCTATAATGTCTTATAATAAAACTCAGAAATCTTAATCTGAAAATCAATGTCTTTATAATCTGACACTAATCTTTTATTGTAATTCTATTTCCTACTTTTAGGATGCAATATATAGTAATCAAAACAAGAAACCTAGGAAAATTTATATTTCTTAAAAAGGGACTTGTTGTTTTCTAATGGTTCATTGAGGGATAGTGTAGCATATAGTTCCAGAGTAAAGAGAGCTCTGAATTCAAATCATGTGTGGCATTGGGCTAGTTATTTAACCTCTCATAGTCCTCATTTGTAAAAGGAATGACACCATTCATGAGTGTTTTTGTGTGTGAATCTGGGCCAAGAATTGTTTCAGGCACTAGGGTTATGGTGAGCGCAGAAGTCCCAGTCTCCGTGGAACTTGCATTAAAGAAGCAGGTAAGTTAATAAATGAAATATGTTTTGATAATGAAAATGTCATAAAGAAAATGAATCAGACTAATAGGGAGAGACAGGGGATGGAAGTAGTGGTCATGAATGAGCTCATAGTAGTACTAATCTTCTAGAGCTTTGGTTAGTATTAAATGCTAGCAACTTAGTAAAACCTCAGGGAATCTTATCTATTTTGGCATCCTTGTTCTTAACTCCTCTGAATCTTGATTCATATAATTCTCCCTATCTGCAATGTGCATCCTCTTTTCTGCTCATATCCTGCAGTTCCTTCAAGACGTATTTGAAGCCCTGTCTCCTTGGTGCTCTTGCATTTTGTATCTCCAAACCCCAGGAATCAACAGTGCTCTGACCTAAAAGTACTTGCACATATTTGGCATTCATTCATATGCAGCCTTGTGACCTCTCTTGACTTACATTATTTAGAATTTTTGTATTACAATTTTACTTCCCATATATGAATATTTGTTCTTCCCAAGAAAAGTATAAGTTCTCCAAGGACAGAGTAAGACCCGTACTTGAATTAAAAAAAAAAAAAGGGAGATATTATGTATATAAATAAATTTAATATATATTTGCTGATACGTTAACAGAATACTTTATAACCTCGCCTATAAATCTCAATCTAGAAGGAATTATTCTGCATATGAAGTTATGTGTCCTGGAGACCTGGAAATTGGTATGGGCAATTTAGATCAATATTTAGATTTGCTTTCAAAGTTCAAGAATATAAATCCACAAAAAGGTAGACTGATGGCATATTTTCCTTGAAAATTATCTTGTTTTGCAGCACTTCAATCAAATGGTATGTTTGCTTATTAAAATATTATAACAACAAAGATAATGTTGCATATAGCATGCTCAATAAGAGTAATATTTACATTCTGAAATTTAAAACACTGTTTATTTAAAGAACATATACAATTTGAAGAGGATAAGAGTTTAGGACTGTACATTATTGCTTTCCTGATGCAATAGAAGGTGGGAAAAAAATGGCAGCCACGGCACTTTATGTCTGCAGCTATCATCTAGATGAAGCTACAGTGTCTGGTTCATTTCCCAAATTGGGTAATTGCAGCTACGAAGAAATACTAAACTTTCCTCAAGTGTCACAGAGTCAATAACAGCATGTTTATGCAAAAAACTCAAGCCCATAAATGTTAAAGTTTCTCTGTATTCTTCTGTGTAATTCTCTTCATGAGATGAACTGTTACCCATACGAGCAAACAAACACTGCACTAGCCCTTCATATACACAGTCATTGAAAGGCAAGAGATTATTCAGCATTTGAGGCTTAGTTATTATGTTTTTCTTTCAAGTATGGGTGTAGATTTTTTCTTTCATGTACCCTGAGTCTTTCTTAACAAAAGCTTAAAAAATTCAGGAGCAGTAAAATTTTATGATACAAAAGAAACTAAAGGAAAACCAAAGGGTAGAATATAGAAACTATTGAAAAACCATTATCCAGAAATAACAATTAGTCTGTTGTATATTTGCTCACATTACTTTCTATATTTATATGCATGTAGTTTTATAAAAGTTGCATTTTATTCAAAATGTTTTTACCTGCTTTTCCATTAATAATGTATTTTAAACATTTCCCATATCACCAAATGCTCTATAATAGTGTCATTTTTATGGCTACCTGAATCCCTTTTATAGATGTGTCTGATGTTTTTAGCCAATACTCTGTTATTGTTCATTTATTATGATTTTAATTTTTTTCTGCACAATGGGATGATTAATATAGCTTGATGTTCAATGTATTCTTAATTTTTTTCTGATCTTTCCTTATTATTTCAATTGTGTGTATTCATGAGTGTATATATCTTATACACACACATTAGGCATAGCTCCTAAATTAGTATTAGCATTCAGCTGTACACTTATCAATCCACAATCCTTTATATGAAAGCTTTGGGGCCATATGTGCTATCACAATGAAGAATTTTTAGAATTTAGAGTATGCATATACTACATAATACGTGCATTGTCTGTGGGGGCTCGGGCAACATATAAAAATCAAACATAAATATTTCTAAAATAAAATATCTAAGCATTTACACTAAATGGATAAATAACCTCATGTAATTTGAATCAGTTTTTGCCACCAAATGAATTTTGCAATCACCTTATAAAAATATTTGGTTTGCAGATCTGTTTGGGTTTTAGAATTGTGGATAAAGGATTGTGAACCCATCCTATTGATAAAATACATTTCAAATGCAGACTAATATTTAGAGTCAATTGATGATACTTTAATGCATTTCACATTGTATACTTTCCTATTTCAATAAAATAATATTAAAATTCTCTTGAGAGGGGAAAGTCTACTTAACTACCTCTTTTCATTTTCTCTAAATTTGCTCTTACAAAGGAGCACAAAAGCCTAGCCCAGTCTTCATCTAATTGAAGTCACAAGAGCTCCTAAGCTTCTTAAGAAGAATTTATTTATTTGTGGCAATCTAGTTATCTAGTATAATCAAATTCTGTATAGTACATAAACTTTTCAGATTAGGAATTACAGTATTTAAGAATACTAAGTAAAACATGTAAAGATGAATAGCAGATAGAAGAACAAAAACCCAATTGAGTGTTACACTAGTTGCCTGACAGGGTCTAACAGGACTTATAGGAAGAACCCCACCCACCACCACAGTGGATAGAGCCATCATTATTAACAAGAGGCTCACACCAGTGGTCAGACAAAATTGTGTCTATTGGGAAACCCTGCAGACAAGGATCCTCTAGCTGCTGGGGTAATGATCCCAAATAAATACTTATAACTACAATGCGAGACATCTAAGGTACATGCAGCTCTTCTGAGCATCTGCAGCAGCAGCAATAACGTGCATCGAGAAATAGGCTCTCAGTTGCTGCTTCATGGAGCATATCCCCAATCTAGCCTGCAGCAGACGAATTGTATTTCAATCTCCACATAAATAAATAGAAGTCTAATACTCCTAGGGACAAAGTGAAGGAAGATCAAATGGGCAAAGCATTTATTTTTTCTTCTAAATATATGGACTAGGAGGTTAGATTACCACTTGGTACTTATAAGTGTGTGGTAAGAGATTCCATGGATCTGAAAGTTGCTTCACTGTTTCAAAATAATCAATTTGGAACATCAATATTTCCATTTAAAAGCTTAAAAAAGTCTCATGAAAAAGTAAAGGATATTACAGCCCAAACACCTTATCTCTTTTGTAAATCATGGTTGATAAACATTAAAATCTCATCAATCCAAATGCAAGTGAAAGGACTAAATTTATCAATACAATGCCATTATATTATATTACTATATTGTTATATTGTTATTTATTATAATTATAACATAATATAATCTTATAAACTTTAAATAGAACTTTCTGTCCAAAATGGCTGTGATCAGTTCTGAAAGCAGAGTGGTATACAGCTTGATGACAAGTCAGAAATTGGCAGAGACCCAGGGGACAGTCTCCATGATATATCTAGAAGGTAGATGTGAAATTAAAAAAATAAAAAGAAAAGAAAAACGAGCAGTTTTTGGTTAAGGTAATAAAAATGTAAATTCTAATTATCTGCAAAGAATTGTTGTTGTTAGCACCTAAATATGCTCTATTCTTTGCAGGTTGTCCTGATTCATTAAGAATCTGAAACACTCAGAATTAACCATATAAATGCCTTGAAGTGACTTAGTTAATATTGTTATTTACCATACATTATATTTTTTATTATGAAAAGAACTGCCTATCCATGTTTACTCGAAATGTTCACTTGGAGCTAGAATGGGGAGTGGCTTTTTAAACAAAATATTTGATTCAACTAAATCAATCATTACAGGGAAGGACAAAATTACAATCAATAGAATCACTAATCTTAGTTGGTACATAAATGAACTTTGGAGCTAGATTTCATGGATTCAGTCAGGATTACTCCTCACTGTCACTTTGGACAAGTCATTTAACTTCTTTGCTGTCTTTGAAAAAATATATATATCTTACAGCTTTATTGAGCTATATCAAGTACCATGCAATTTACCCATCTAAAGTGTTCAAGTCAATGGTTTTTAAATATATTCATAGCGTTTTGTAACCATTACCAAAATGAATTTTAGAATATTTTCATCACCTCACAAAGAAGTCCCAGATCAATAAGCAACCACTATTCTTTCCTTCAACTTTGTCAATGTTAGGCAACCACTATCCTACTATTTCAATAGATTTGCTTATCCTGGATATTTCATATAAATGAAATCATGCAATATGCTATCTTTTGTGTCTAACTTCATTCAGTTAGCTTAACATTTACGAAGTTCATTCATGACATAGCATGTACCAATAGTTCATTTTTATTTCAAATGCTATTCCATTATATGGATATACTGTATTTTATTTATCTATTGATCAGCTGATAGACATTTGGGTTTTCTCTTTTTTGGCTGTTTATGAACATCTATAGAAGTTTTGTGTGACCATGTGTTCTCATTTCTCTTGGGTATACACTTAGGAATGGAATTGCTAGATCATATGATAACTCTGTTTACTTTTTTAAGAAAATGCCAAATTGTTTTCCAAAGGAGCTGTACTATTTTATTTTCCTGCCAGCAGTATATGTAGGTTTCAATTTCTCCACATCCCTGTTAACATTTACTATTACCTATCTTTCTGATTATAGCTATAATAGTGGTATGAAGTTGTATCTCATTATGGCTTTAATTTGCATTTCCTTGATAGCTAATAAACTTGAGCATCTTTCATGTCCTTCTTGGCCATTTGTATATACTTGGACAAATGTCTATTCAGATCATTTATTCATTTTTTTAATTAGGTTACTTCTTTGTATTATGGATTTGGGAGAATTATGCAAGTGCATTAAGTACTTAGAACAGTGTCTGGTATATAGTAGATGTGAAATAATATTAAGTGTTAGTATTATGACCTCATTTAAAACTATGCTATTTCACTGAAAAATCTACAAACCTTAAAGCCTTCATTTTGAGAAAAAAAGATGACTATGGGAACTCAACTGCAAAGAGGAAATGAACTTGATTTTTTATTGTTTCGTATTCAATGTTTAATTGTTTTCTCCCCAGGGATTATTGTAATGGGCTTAATTAAAATAAATTAATAAGAGTCTTTAACCTTTTTTAAAAAATAAATCCAACTTAGTAGTTGAAAGCCATCCTAAAAATAAACTTTTGCTATATAAAATAGAGAAAAGCAATTCAATTAATTTGTTTATCATGATAAAAAGATTTTTAATAATGGAAAGGAAATGCTCAATGTATATATGTTAAAATTATAAACTATTCTGAGAGCAAAATATTTCACTTTAATAATTGCTACAAGCCTTTTTCTTACTAACTATCCCCAGTTATAAAATATTTTACTTCTATTTTATAAACTCAGAACAAGATTCTTTTTGAGAATGCTGACACATTATGGAAGGCATAGATTAAAGCCATGTTTATAGAGGCAAGTCCTATCATTTTTAAAATAAAGTAGGATATTTTCACTTTTTGTAAAATCATTTCCTGTATAACCATGGTGATCACAGAAAAGATGAAATGAGCATTCAGAGTCATAGAGAGTGCACAGGAATAGCCATTAACTACTAATGGAAAAAGTTCAGCAGGGGCATTAAATCTGTATTACAGAGCCACCAATTTGTATTTTATCATATTGATAATGAATACCAACATCACCATTGAAACGAAACTAGGCATTCTTCCTTTAATCCCAATAGAGAATTTAAATCAATAATGCCCACATTATCCATCTATGTGCATATCTATATATGTACATGCACTTTTAAAATACAAAATCATATAACGTGTTTCACTTTCATTTCCAGTCTTTAACACAGTGATGTAGTTCTCTATTCTTCTAATCAATTTATTCTGTTAGTGTTTTTCAGCATTTTAAATCCCTGAGCTAAGTCAATAATGTTGATTACTTACCATAAGCACTGTAAACGCTATTCTAATACAGGTTATTTGCAATTTGACATCCTCATCTACATGCATTATTCTGCTAGGAAAATTAAATGAAACCCTTGATTTAGAATCTGAAACACTTAGAAGTAATGATCCTCTTTACTGATTGACTGAAGTTGTGGTTTTTAAGCACTACTTAATAGAGGAAACAAAAAGCAATATTCAAATAAAATGAAAGCATCTGAGTTACTTTAGAAAGCATTCATAGTCAAGAAATAATAAACTTTTATTTTATTTTTCCTGTTTATACCTCAGTGCTTCTTAGCCAACATTGTTATCGAGCTCAATAGTACCAATTTTTTGAGCTGTTTGATCTTTCCAAATTTAAATATAATGAATCTTATCTACCAAAAATTTCAAAATTAGAACATTATTTATATAAATTGTTTTGTTATGTATTTGTTTAAAATATATTATTAAAAGACTTCTAAAGTATCTTTAATATATATCTTTTAAAAGGGGTTGGTTTTATTTATAATGTATTTAATTTATCTCTTAAAATTTTATGTGTCTGATAGTACAGGGGCATTTATCACAGATCACTTTCTTAGTTGAGTGAAATACTATAAAGTGATATTTATGCCATAAAAATTATGTAGACATTTGAAATAATTAAAATACTAATGAGTATATTAAACACTAAATGTACAAATTCTCATTTCCAGATACATAATATCTGTTTTATATAATTTTAATTATTTTGGTTATTGATTTTATTAATTTTACTTCTTTTTTTTTAGAAGTAACTTTAGTCTGTTGTGGAACATGAAGACAATTCACATGACAAATATTTACATTTGGCAAAAAAAAAAGTTTTCAAGAGGATATCTTATAGTGAAATAAGTGGTTTACATTACAACAAATAGGTGGTCCCCATACCTGCTCTCTAATTAGGCTCCTATAATGATTAAAGGAAGTACTTTAATGTGGAAAAGTGGAATGCTCACTAAGTTCAGGAAGTGATATACAAAAGTTGTCATTGACCTTTACCATAAAATATTATGTTTAAAAGACTTGAAGGATGATTTTGCTTTGTGTTTTAATGCACTATTGTCCAGTTGGATATTTGAATGACATACGGTATTAAAGTGAGAAGATAGAATCTAAAGAACATATTGTACAAACACACATACATATGTGTGTGTGTGTATATGTGTATATATACATATGTATATATACATACATATGTATATATACATATATATATAATTTAAAATGTTGGGTCAAGAAAAAAATGCTTAGGATAAATAAGTCAAATCTTTCTAAAACAAATACTTCAAAAGTTAAATTAGTATAAATTAGGACATGCTTCAAACACACATGTATGTGTATAGCTAGTATATTTTCAATTTCTAACATGGTGGGGCAAGAAAATAAAGGTTTAGTATAAATAAGTCAAACCTTTCTAAAACAAACAATTCAGAAGTTAAACTGACTAAATTAGGACATGCTTAGTTCTTGATGACAAGTATTTCTTTTTAACAGTATTAATGGGGGAAAAAAATAAGATTAGGAGACACCTATCCACTGCACTTCAGGCTTTGAAGTAGAAATGCCTTTAGGGGTTCTGTATTACATTAAGTACTTAAAGTTGGTCAACACCCTAGATATGATAAGAAGATTAAGTCCTGATTAAACTCCTATCAGTGGAATTCAAATACGTAACCTGGCAAGAGAAGAGCTCTAATCAAGTGCTCTTGTTTGTCTGTCTTTGGCTCAATATCAGATACAGTCAGTCACCATTTCTTCTAAACACAGCTCCTTCAACTTCAGTTGTTTATAAATTAATTTTGAAAGGACTTGTTATAGTTAGGTGTATGGATTTCATTTATCTGTGCTTAGGTGAGATTATGGCAATGAATTATAAGGACAAATACTAGGCTAGAAAATGCCTATATAGATTAAGTTATTTTTTCCTTTTACCAACAATTAACAACACTAGACTGTTTAGCAGAAATCAATTGTAATTGAGGAACTGAGAAAGGGCAATAAACAAATTACTGGCGCTTTCACCAAAGTCTGAAGCTTGTTGGTTTACAGAACCTCTGTTATTTAATCCAGAAGCTCTGTGGGTTGTAAATTATCCATTATAGTTGTCACTAGGCCCTTAAACAGAAGTTATGTACTAGTTTAAAAACACAGGAAAAGAGAGTCTCCTGGTCTTTGTCTTGGACAAAACAGACATAGAGTTAGGCCAGTTTAAAATATAACACTAAACTTTTCAAATGATGTAAACTTTATATGTCTTTATAAAGACATATAAATGGGACAGTTCTTGTAATTAGAAATCTGATCTAGAAGCTCCTTGAAATGTTTGATTTTGACAGATTCCATTATGTTATGATGTGAAACTAAGAAGTTAATAATTATGCATTTTAAATTATTTTAATATTGTAAGATCTTAAATTCTATATTAAAAACAGGAAGAATAAAAATATCCTTTTTTATTATTTGAGAAAAAAGGCATTTTATTTTTTGGGTATTTGAAGGGAAAATATTGTATATAACAGCATATAAAGAATCAGAGTCCGAGGGTTCATTTTCTTAAGCAAACTTTGACTCCCTTGCTATTTGAACTATGTAATGTTTTCAAGGGTCTAAAATTAGATAAAAAGAAAAGCAGAATGAGTTTTGAAGGCACCAAATAGTATTTTTAATAAACGATTTATTTAAAATATATTTGAACAAATAGGATAACAATAATTTAAAATCCTGTGTTAGATTAGTGCTATCTACTTTAAAAATTGGTAAAATATTAATAAAGTATGTGATTTTTATGACAATGAAGCTTCCTATAGAAGAAATCCATTAAAAGCACATGGACTCTAATGTTAAATAGAAAATTATAAAATTTTAGAAGAACACATATATGACTCCTTTTGTAACATGTCACATGGACTCGAACCATAAAAAAATTAAAAATCTGACTGCTTAACAATGACATCTAATAACCAAAACTCATTATAAACAAGATTAAAAAGATAAATGACAAGGTAGGAAAAATAATCATAATAGTTGTGATAAATGAAAGGTTAAAAACTCTAATATTTAAAAAAGGCATTTGCTAGTCAGCTAGGAATAAATGAATATGACAGTAGCAGAATTCACATACAATAAAAAGAGAATGTCTCTCTAGTATCAAAGACATAGAAATAAAAGCAACTATTATTTTTTATCCAAATCAGTGGCAAGAAGTAAACAATCTGATATATTTTTAGGTATGAAGAAACTGATCATGTGAATTGGAGGAAATATAAATAGATTTTACCTTTGAGCAGAGAAGTTTGGTAATATCTAACAAAATGTTTAAAATGTCTATATTTCTCTTCTTCTAAGAATAGCACACTACAAAGTGGTACAAAAAAAATGTAAGCTAAAGGATAATTTGAAACAACTTAAAAGTTCATCAGTGAGGAGATGAGGAAGTAAATTAACAAACGGACTACTAGGTGGTTATTTAAAATGATGCCACAGATCTATATTTATACTACTATGTGTCATGCAACTATGTCCTTGACATACTATTGAGTTTAAAAATAGCTTGTAGAATTATATAAATATATTTCTTAAAACATTAATTTTTTCATAAGTAACTGTGCATTTTTATATATATTACTTATATGTATATAATATGTGAACATAACTATATATATATAATTTGAAAGAATGTTCACCAGAATTTTGATTATTGTTACTATTGAGCTTTCTAGTGATTTATTTTTCAATAAATATGTATCATCATCACCAAAAAAAATAATGTTACCTGTAGAGAAAATGATGGTATATTAATAGGTGTTTCCTTTTAGTTTATTTTTAACTTTAACTTCAGTAAGGCAAGTATACTTTGTTTAATTTTCATAATAAATAGTTCATGGAATACCTGTCATAAAGTCGCAAACAAAAAGTTCTTTGTTTTTAATGGAAAATTTCTTTGGTTGAAGAAAACTCCCTTATGGGCTACAACTAGTCCATTTAGTTGTGAGTTTCTCTGTTTACTGACCAGAGGCTTCACTTTAAGGACATTCATCGTTAATAATTTAGGAAAAAGAAAAATAAACTTGGATTTGCATTTGCCTAATCTTTTCAAGATTAATAGGTATGCTCCTTAAAAATGTGTTTATAGTCATAACAGCAAAATGATAATATTTCCACAAATAAGCAAAATGGGCATGTTAGATAAAATCCATAGCATTGCTTAGCATTTTCTTTCTGTGTTTCATAAAGTAAAACTTGAGATGCCACTTTCTTTTATAACTCATTAAAGAAGAGCCATCTGTCATCTCCAGCAAATTCTGCTCTACCCTTTACTTTTATTTCCTCTGAAGATCTTAATCGAAAAAAACAATTCATAGAAATGAGAGAAATCTTGGTGACAGAAGCAACCCTTTGGAATATGGGACAAAATCTCATTCTTCAATTTGCTCTGCAGGCTTTTCTTTTTCTCTTGATTTTTTAGAAATGTGTTTTTTACTGCACATCTTTTTCTCATCTAATATGCAGACTTGCTGTTTATTGAGGTGTAAGTTTTGTTAGTTGAATGAGTATCAGTACAATCGGGAGCCACAACATAGTTTAAAAAGTTATCCTGGGAATAGACAATGCAAAGTATTACCCATGGTTTTCAATATAGATTTTTTTTTTATTACAGCACAATAGAATAAGTAGTAGAAAGTAATTTTTTTTTAAAAAAAAAGAAATTTCTGTGCTTTTGAATGTTGACTATGTCTAGGGGAAAGATACAAATTGGTTGCCAGCATAGCAAAGAAGGCAATTGTAACCATCAGATGATTATGATCTTAATGATTATGAGTACCTAAACATTAAATTTAAGTGAGATATTCCATGTGGATAATGAAGAATGTCATGTAGATTATGTTATTAAAATGGGACACTCTACTGTCCTACTAATTATGTATGCATCTCTTTACTGAATCAATGCAGGTAGCCATTTAATTAAATTGATTACATAACTGCTGTCTTTTAACTTTGGTTGTACTATTTGTCCAAAATTAATAATAGATGGTTTTAATGAACTGTTTAAGCAGTCCCAGAAAGAAGTGAGATGTACATTTCAATGAAACTATTGATGATAGCCTTTGATAATCCTGGGCAAAAATGAAACATCTTTCTCTCTTCTTTTTTTCTCTACCACCTCCTCCTTTTTTTTCTCTTCCTTTCTAGAAAATAATAATAATAATTAATAATAACAATTAATAACTAATAATAATAGCAACAGTAGTTTGTCTTTTAAAGTACTTGAGATCGTATTTCCATTTAAAAAATAGCTATTGTCAATTACTTCTACTTTGAAAATATTTTTTTATAAGATAGTAATTTTGCCAAATAAATTACTTGGTAGAGTTCAAATAGCTTAAGATGGAATTTCCAAAGCAAATGCTTGTTTTATTGAGACATGTTTTGAGCGGAAATAAAAATTTTGTTCATTGTGGAAAAAGATTATTTTGTTGTGGGAGCACAATAAATTGTTTGCTGCTATTAAGGTCCCTATGAAGAGTTCTTATATACCAGGAATGCTTAATCACTAGAAATTGAGCAGATATTTAATATTAATTTGTCTGATAGGAAGTAAACAAATATTTAAAACACAGAAAACTTCAAAAGCATTCTGTGCTGATTCATCCTGACAATGCTTTGTCAATGGCTAAAGACTGACAAAACCATATTTTCTGAACAAAATAGATTGACAATAGATATTTTTGCTATTTTAACACAGAGAGACTTTCTGGGTGGTGTGGTGTATATGTTAAATTATTAAGATGCCTTTGATCTTATGGGAAGACACCTGGAAAGGCTGTCAGATAATCTGTTAGTATTGGTATCTGGTCATTTTATGACCTATTTTCAGAAAGAAAAATATAAAGTATGTGCCTATATTCTTACATATAAAATAGAGATTTAGATTAAGATGTTAACTTTACAACTCAATCTTCAATTGAGACACCTACACCGATGAACAAATTCAAGAGAATGTACTTGATTGTGATTCCACTAAACTACCAGCAATGGTCGATTCTCTAATTCTTAGTCTTTATTTTAGGTTTTATGCATAATTATGGTAGTGTTTGATTTTTTAAAACTAAACAATAGCATAAAAGATCAACAAATTGTTAATGATTTGATTCATTTTACTATGATTCCCTAATGAAGAGAGAATTACTAGTAAAAATAATCTGAGAGTTGGCAAACTTCTTGTGTTTTTGTGCAAAATTGTTTTTAATCATTTTGTTAACTATCCCAGGTACACTACTTCTTTGATAAATGTATGATTTTTAAAAATAACAATATGATTCCAAATTCTGAGGAAGTTTTATTTTGTATAAAAAGACACCAAAGAGACTTTGTTAAGATGTTTCTTCTAGATCAAATGAAGCAAAACCAATTACTTGCTTCAAGCTGGTGAAACCCTGAAATGTTACCTCCCAGAATTCCATGAGGCTAAAAAAGGTACTTCCTTTTGACATCCATTTCCAGCCTAGAAAAGGCCAAAGTCATCCCTAGAGCAACCTGACATCAGTTTGAATCCAGAGCTTGATACCACAAGCTTGTAGGTTCATCTGGGTAGCAGGACCCAGTCATTTTAGCACTAGTGATGTGAGAATATTTTCATATACTTGTATCTTGTATTAAGAATTTAAGAATCCTTACACTGGTGCTCAGGTAGATTTGACTGATGTCTCTTTGGAACTTTTTCAGTCAGGATGTCACAGGGAAGATGTGTGTCTGACTACTTAGAAAAGAACACACTAAATTTTAATCCTGAGCAACTTGAAAAATGTTCAAATATTGTTACCCAATGCTAATAGGAAATCCATGTTGTCAGTTTAATAAGAAGAATAGATCAGATTTGTTCTGACAGCTAGAGTATCCAGAGTTAGCCTATGAAGATTCAGTTACCTTGACTCCTCTAGGACCTCAAATTCTCTCTCAAACAAATGACACTGAACCCCTTGGAAGAGTAATTTTTGGACATCACATTTTATAGTGTACTACATGCTACTTTAGAACATAAATGGTGATTAACCAAAATTGTCTGATATTACTATACTTAACAGTTAACCTTCATGCTCAAAAATTTCTATTAGTTCTGAATATAGCAGTGCACAAGGAGGTGGATTGGATCAGGAACTGGGCAGAAGAGAGTGTGGATTATACAGACATTCTTACTTTGGATTTTTTATTCTTGATAAGATAGCTATTCTGAGCTATTAAGCAGAGTTACCAGAGATAAACACTTTTTCCTTCTACTTTGTCACAGTTTTGTTGCAATATTAGTGCAAAGCCTATTCTACTGCCCTCGACAGGAGCAATGAAAAGACATTAGACTGTATATAGTGGAACTGACCTTAACATTTCTAAAAAAGGTAAGAACTTCAAACTCCAGTTCCTGAAGATTTCAAGCTCAGTATCTGTACACAAAAGGGACTTTGTGACAACATTAATTTTTACTATCTTGATTTTGAACCTAAAAAGGTTTTATCTCAATATAATAGACATGATTTTCATCTGGAGCACCTGATATTAAAAATAAAATTCATATTTTTTTGAAGTTTTCTTTGCTATTATATAGTAGACGAAGAGATCATGTTTACTGAAGAAATCATCAAAGACAATGTTGAGTTAGTACAAAATGATCACTTGTAAATGTTGTAATCTAGGGAGTCTGCCATTTCTTCTGACATGGCTGAGTACATAATCACTACCAACCTCTCTGATCACATTAGATTTAGAGCTCATTTACATAATACATAAGCATGCAGAAAACATCCTAGAAGGCAAATAAACACATTAAAAATGAAAGAGAAGAAATGCTAAAAATTATGCTTTCATTTATTTTACTTGTCTTTTTTTTGGATCTATTTGGAATGTTAGCTCAGCCACCAAATAATTTTTCTCATGAGCACTTTAAAATCGAAACACCCAGTATGCTAATGTCTAATCCAGTTACTTTTATTCATTTCCCATTTGTAAACTATTTCATGGATTTCAACTTCAAGTCCAGTTCTTAATGTTTCAGGGCAGCTCTTTGGAAGATGCTTCAAAATGAGCATGTTATTTAGAGCATTACTTCTGCCAGTTCATAGAAAAAGCAATCTGCTCAGCTTTTAACCATCTTGATTAATTAAGAAGCACAAAGATAATGCACAATCAATCACGTACCTTACATTTTTCTTACATATGTCTCAATAGTTTCAGTCCATAACATGGCACCACTTTTTCTGTGACCAAAAGATTAATAAAAATTTCTTAAGTCAACAAATAAAAATATCTAATAATTACCAGAGGTCCTTAGACTTTTTTGTCAATTGGAGAAGGATAGAAGCTAGAGGAAGGAATATTTTAAGAGCAAATTCTTAGGTAAGTTGTGACAAAATCCTTGTCATTGTAGCTTATATAAATAAATTTCCAGTGTTTTTTTAACCTTTTCTCTCCCCTCCCAAGTCCCCTCAGCAATGAGGCATGTCACTCCACTCATTCACATCCATCTTTTTTTATTGATGTCCACTTTGGTGTCTGTACAGGTCATCAATTTTGCTGCCTCTTAGGCAGCCAGTGGGAATGTACAAGTTAAGTCACTGGATTTTGTGTGTCGAGCTTGAGGAGGAGGGAAAGGAGGAAGTGTCAGCTTTCTTTAGCACTAACAGTCCCAATCAGATACTGGCACTGGGCCTCATAAATCTTGTGACTGACCCAGGTGAACCCTGAGGCTCAGCGCTCACTGAAAACTGATCAGGCCTCTGCTTAGTTTAACAGGCCGTTCTCAGTGACAAGTGAAGGGTTCAACAAATGCACAAAACAGATATATATTAGTTGAAAAACTAATGGCTTTTAAAAGAATGTTTGACAATTGTTTAAGGCTGTCTGTAGATCCATTATACTGATAAACGACCGACTTGGTGTACACTAAAGTGGAGCTGCTTAGGAAGACATCAAGTTAAAGTTTGTTTTTTCTTTCTTTCCTCTTTTTTTTTTTCTTTTTCCTTCTTTGGTCATCCTGGTGTGGATTCCATTAGCAGCAAATCGAGAAAACCTAGGATAATACCTGTGCTACATAAATTTAACCTTGCAGCCCAAGCAGAATTAAAAAAGTCTCTGAGACTGCCCTCAGTGACCTGCAATTGACTGCTTGAACTTCTAAGTTAGGGTCATTTGAGGCCCAGAATAAGAGGTCAAAAGCTGGTCAGCTTTCCCTAACCTTAACATGCTGAATAGGAAGACTTTATTGCTGTGATTTATGCAATTTGCCAAGACAGGTTAAGGAGACCTTAAAACACACCACAGGGCTCACTTGCATGAGGATACCCTCCTCTTGGAAAATAAATTCTGATTGTCCAGCTGGAAATCTCTTGGGGATACGCCTTGAAGTATTTTACCCTCTGTTTCTACAGATTCATTCCCACACTCGACCCCTGAACGTGACAGGGTTAGTGTTTCCAGATTTATTTAAACAATACAAATGCACCAAATAAAGCACTTTCAAACCTGATTAATTGCAAAGGCAGAATAACCATCGGTAATGAATTATTTGGGGGAGCAGTAAACTCCTACAAAAGTTAACTCTTAAATCAGTTGCTTCAGAGATCCAAACACAATAAATGCTACAATATTTAAACCTTTCCAAATAAAAGATTTGAGGATTTGTGTTTGTCTTTGAAGCTTGGTTCTAGTGAACTATATAGAGTCTCTTTTGGATAATGTAAATAAAAATTCTGTTTTTATGAAACAGTAAGTTTTAGAGCTCTTACAAATAAGTTTCTGTTCCCAGTCTGTACATAGTGGAGTCAGAAACAGATCAAGACCATGATTTCTACTTTTACAGAAATTTGCAATATGTGGTTGCATTCTTTGTTTAGTTTCTACATTTGAAGCAAACCAACAATCTGGTTTTTGTGATACAAGTCATGATACAGCTATGAATGTCAGTTTTACTCAGGCTGAAAACAAAGAATTGAACCCAGGCCTTTCACAGATGAAAAGTTACTTGGTGCTATAAATCTTTAAGCTACCTTTCCGCTTTTTCACAGGGCATTTAGTGCTTCTGGGTGCATACGCTTCTATAATTCACATTAGCTCTGATCTAATAAATGTAATTCACAAGGTATTAGTCTATAATATGGTCTAATTTCATTTGGTAAATGAGAGGAAAAGGTAAAATTGTGAAAGATTTTCACTTTGAAAAATGGCTAGAGTGTACTATTCAGCGGCTTATTTCCATAAAGGTTTTAAAAACACAGTTTAAACAAGGGATATGTATGTCCCAAATATGTGTGTATGTGTGTATGTGTGGGATGAGTCACTGGGTGCTCTATCAGTTTCAGGTAAATAAACTAAATTATGTGTGTAATAAGCTTATGTCAGGACAAGCTCAAAGGTTATAAATTAATAAATGTTCTGGAAAAGATTTTCTGCACAAATATTTAGCTGATTGACCTCAAGACCTCTCTGTTTTGCAAGGTCACATTGATTTTTCTTTTCTCCACTTTAGCACTGTCCCATGATGTATTTTCTTGAAAACAGGACCTAGTTGTAAAAGACACATCTCTAATGGGCCTAGAAAAACTTTCTCTATATTTGTGGGGACGGAGGACCTTCCATCTTGCACACATTACTGTAATACTTCGCTTCTGGTGGTAGAAAGCTGATCTTCACCCAGGTTAGAGTCCCTACAGATATGCATGAAGCCTGTTAAGTCATACAAGGGAAGTTAAGGAAAGGACAAGAAGCTTCATGCAGGGCTTCTCCCCTCAGATCAGACTGTCATAGCTTTTGTCTTCTCAGCGGCACAATTGACTTTTGCCAGTGGGTTCTGACATTTTAGTGTGGTTAAAATGCTGTTTTCCTGCTGCATTTAATCTGTTGTAAAAAGGGTATCTTCATTCTTGAACAATAAAAATTAAAGCTAATGTTCCCAGTTCACTGTAAATAGCTTTTTGGAAACTCAGTTAATTAAATCTTCCATTATAAAGTATTTTCTATTACTAGAAGAAATTAAAAGTAGACAGGGAGCACAGGGCCGCCATTAATGAGGTTACTGAAGATCCAAAGGGATACTACATTATGAGATTGGCTCCAGAGGAAGTCTGTGGTTAAGCAAATTCCTAAAGGAATGGGAGTTTGCTATACCAATGAGCACTATTGATCAATTGGCATTTTTGAAAGCTCTTACAGCAGTCAATGGGCAATTTTGTCTTTTGCCCTTGGTACTGTTGATTGATTCATGGATGACCTTGTTAAACGATAAACAGATTAATATTGAAAACTTGTTAATAAGTTATAAATTAGGAATTTAGTGTACTGCATAGTACAGCCCTCTTAGGGCAGTTCAATTCTTTCCATTCTGCACAGACTAAACTTCAATTTTTAAGTGTTACTTCTTTAATTCATGCCAATTCATTTTGTGGGATTTCCTCATCATTTGTGTTCAAAACCATTTCTATATTGACGAATATTTGGAAGAGTTGAATTCTTTCCAATTACTTTTCCTGCCAACTCTGCTGGGATTTTCTCTTTGGGTTAAAATTAAAATATAAAAATATGGTCTTGTTTTCTTATCATCACCAATAATTTTTACAGTCTTAAGAACATTAACTTTAGGTATTATGGCCAAATTACAACTCAAACAACATGTGTTCCCTATCCCCTACCCCCTTTTCCCCCCAGAATGCAATCAATATAACTTTACTGAGAGAGAATGGTTGTCTTCTTAATCTGCTGTGAGGCATTACTGGCAATAAATAATTGGCAATTGTGCCCCAGACTTGAGACACAGAAAGTTGCTTACTCCTGTGCTTGACAGTTGGCTTTATTCAACAATTATGTGTCACCAACAGGAGCTGTCAGGATTGCCTCTCTTGATATCCTAAGAGTAATTTCATCCCTTTTATATTTCTCATCTCTGCAGTTCTAAGACTTTATATTTAGCTTAGAGAGCCTTTGTCTAACAAAGAAAAAAAAATGCTTAAACTGATAGAAGGCTAATTTTCCTGGAAAAATCAATTAGATAATTATGATGGAAATATTTCTATTAATATATTCAGTTCAACATTTTGAGGGTCCATACTCTCAGAGAAGATAATCTTACTCTTTTTTTATATAGCCTGGACAATAAGTTGATAAATCTTTTATTATTTAGTTTTATTGAATAAGAATCAGCACATTATGGCTTCACTGTTCTTCCTATACCATTTTTACTTATATTAACTCTTAATCCTCATAACAACATATTTGATAGGTACCACTATTGTCTTCATTGAACATATGAGGAACCTAGAAGATAGTAAGTCTTAAGGACAAACAATCAGTCATGGTAACAAGATTTCAACCCAGGTATTCTGTCTTTGGAACCTGTGCTCATGAACATGCTATGCCACATCAAAAAATCCATGTATAGATAAAATTAAACTGGGCATCGCTAGGCAAAATCATGCAAAGTACTTACATCTTTAGTGTCCTCCTTAGAAAACTACTTGACTTCTCTTTCAGTACCCTTCCCTTTATTCTAATGTAGTCTTTTCTCCATCTTCTTACCTTTCTGCCATCATTCATACCTTATCTAACAGGAACAAATGTATTTTTCATTATTTGTCATTGGCTAAATGCATTCACACTGTAATACCTTCTTTTAAGTAATATTTATTAGTTCATTCACTCCACAAATATTTATTGAATCTTTATTGTGTTCCAGAAACCCCTTTCTTTTTTCTTTTCTTTTCCTTTCCTTCCCTTCCCTTCCCTTCCCTTTCCTTTCCTTTCCTTTTTCTTCCTTTCCTTTCCTTTCTTCTTTTTTCTCTCCCCCTCACCTTTTTTTCTTCCTTCCTTCCTTCCTTCCTTCCTTCCTTCCTTCCTTCCTTCCTTCCTTCCTTCCTCCCTTCCTCCTCTCTCCCCTTTAATTCTCTTCCCCTCTTCCTCCCTTCTTTTCTAACTCCTTGTCTTTTCTCCGAAACAAATTCAGGCTTCAGCAAAAAGTCGAGGAGACATAAGGTTTTCTCTTTGCCTTTTGAAATTCTGCTAAACCAGATTGGCTTCAAGGTAAACTTTTAATCATTTTGGAAAGAGGGAGACCAACACAGTGAGGAAGTCACTCCTCTGGGACTATATAGCCCTAATCCCAGAGAAGCTTAAAAAAAAATATATACAGACCTTTCTGAGGAGTTTACTAAGTCCTTTTAAATTTTGAGGCTTAGAGTCATAAACTCAGAAGTAAAGCATTTCATCTGAAGCGTACCAAATATAATGATCTCCCGTGATGAACTGGCAGAGCATTTGCTCTAACTTCTTACGGGAAAGGTGACATGGTTCCTTGAGTTTGCTTTTAGCTATACATTTTATATGTATAATTTCAAATGAAAAGTTAATTGAAACTATTACATTTTCACCAAACCTTTATGGTAGCTATCTAAAGTATGAATCACTTCATTTGAAATAATTTCAGATTTGCAACAAGATTTGTATTTTTAATGAGCCTGGTCTAAACCATGGGTTTAGTGTAGAATTCAGTTAAACGTACTTTTTCTGATCCCATTGTAAATGATTTTTATGGTTCTAATACTTAAGGGACTTTTGTCAAACTTTTTGGTGACAATTGGACCAAAAATCCCATGGTTATTTGGCTCTCACTCTCTCCAGAGCTGGCAGAGAACAGGAATTGCAGAATGTAATTGGTAGAGCCAAATACACACAAAGACAATCTAATAACATTTCAAAAAAAACAATTTCCTGGAGCTCTTTGTTGAAAGTATTTTGTCTCTTTCATTTGAATTACTGGTTTTTCTTCTCTAGATTTCATTCCAGAGCTTAGAAATGATCAGACTTAGAAAGAAGAAGAGAAAAATACAGTGATTTTTTTCTTTCATCAACTATAAAACACACTCCCAAAAGACTGAAATAATTACAAATGAAAATTGGAGTTTTTGTGACTTAATTTTATATTGAATTTAATTTATACATTTATATCCATACTTATGCCTGAAATGTTGTTTCTTCAAAAACAGAAGAAATGATATTATAAATTTAAAAGAGATCACACAAAGAAAGAAAAGCAAAACTAGAAATAAAATAGAATTTAAGTGATCAAAGAAGATTATATATATATATATATATATATATATATATATATATAAAGATGTACAATATTTTAATCTTTAAGAAAATTCAGATTAAAATCTCAGTGAGATAATACTATACATCTGTTAGAATGGCTTAGCTTTTAAAAAATTATTTATTTTTTTAACATTTAATTTTAAAATTTTTTTTTCTGTTAGAATGGCTTAAATAAAAATACTGACAATATCATGTGTTGACAAAGAATGTGTACAAATGAAACTCTCACATATTGCTGGTGAGAATGCAGAATAGTATATCCACTCTGGAAAACAGTTTGACAGTTTCTTATAAAATTAATTATAAACCTACCATATGAATTAGCAATATCACTCTTAATGTTTATCTATATAAATTAAGCCTTATATTGACGTAAATGCTCTCAGATAAATGTCAATAGCAGTTCTGTATATTACTGCTGCAAACTGAAAACAACCCAAAGCCTTCCAATGGGTGTGTGTACAAACAATTGGTGGTACATCCATTCCATATAATACTAATGAGAAATAAAAAGGAACACACAACTGATACACACAATTATTTAATTGAATTTCACAAATGACATGCTGAGTGAAAGAAGCCAGTATCAAAAAGTACATAGTGTTCAAATCCATTTATATGACATTTTAGAAAAGACAGATACATGGGTGGAGAGCAGCAGAGGTTGCCAGTGTTGAGGTAGAGGAAAGGTGTAATTATTCAGGGGATGATAGAACTGTTTTGTATCCTGACTGTGATGATGCAAATCTGTGCATGTGTTAAAATACATAGAATTGTACAACAGATAAAAAAAATAATAAAAAGAATATTTAGTTTTTAATTTGGATCCAAGTTTTCTAATGTGAAAAAGGTAATTCATTTAGTTACATAATTTACAAGATAGATAATGGAGAGAGAACACCCTGGAAACTCTGAGGAAGTTCAGTTATTATTTATGTTGATAACAGTTGTGTCTTTACAAAGAAGACAATGTATTACTCACAGGATGATTTTCTATATGAACAATGATGAGTTTCACTAAAATGTTTTATTTTTGGTCCCTCAAAATAGGCAAATAACATCATTTCAAAAAACAACTGAATAAAATTTATTCAAAGTATGTCAACTCCATGTAACCTAAAAACAATTTTTTTGAGTTTGCTCAATCCAGAGGTAGATTTTAACATATTCTTCAAAGAATTTTATTTTTATACCATATATATTTCATATAGAAATCACATCTATATTAGCTTATCTTTCAAATAATATTGGTTTCTAAAGACTACTTTTAACGATTATAAGCCTAAAACAATGTAGAATAAAGATGGAAAAGGCAAGAGTGAAAGAGGCAAGCTGTGGGCATTAAGCCATAAAGACATGAAATTAATTTTGTGGCATCTGTATCTTCTTGCTATAATCATACTATGTGTGTACAGGTATAAAATACTAATTTTCAATATCATTTTAATGTCATAAGTTTTAAATAAGAGCATAATGTTCTATATAAGTGATAAATGTTAAATCCAACTTAAAATATTTAATTCCCTATTTATTCACTCCACTTCAAAATAGCTTAATTTGCAAATTTAATCTCAGAAAAACACAATAAAATATAATCTACTTTAACATAAGTGCTTTTTCTTGTGTTTTGGTTACACTGAACAGAAAAGAAAATCTCTGGTTAATGTTTAACATTAAGTAAATCTTGTAAGTCATTGAAAGACATAAATGTATGCATATTTGTTGTCATGTGTGGGGAAATTCAGGACTTTAACCACTTTGTTAGAAGCAGTATTGCTTTAGCCTAAAAATGAGTTGAATAAAATTACATACCAATCTCTTGGAATTATCAAAAAGATAATGGGAACACAAAATAGGTACATTATAGTACAATAGCAAAACTCTAATACATACACATACATCATGCATAAACATACATTTGAGAATCATGATGATAATTGAAAAATTTGTGAGTATTATGTATTCGAGAAATAATACATTTTTTATTAAAAAATCTTAAAATATTTAAAATGCTATTTCTTGAATGCTATTTAGTATTAATCACTGCCATTTCCCCTACTGCCTTTGAAATTATTTGAAGATCATTATTTCTCAAAGATGAGCTCTCTGCCAACCCTTTTCTAGGGAGCAGTTTTGTGACTCATAGATCATTCTGATTACAATGAGTTGGGAGGTCTTATCTACTCAATAGTATTTTTTTAAAGGCTTTCTATTGCTAACCATGGCATACCTTTTTTTTTAAAAAAAAAAAAACTATTCACTGATTGCCAGTATGTCCTAAACAAACACACCATAATATTTTGTTTTATTGACATCTGTTTTTATGGTCAGCAAATTCTTCCCTTGAAGGGAATTGAACACTTAAATCTTTCAGATTACATGAGTACCATTTGATGCTATAAAGAAATAATGTAACGTTGAGGCCTAATATCAGGTTATTTGTATAGAGAATATTTTATGTGATCTAGTGTGAACTAGATAAATAAAATGATTGTTTTAATATCTAAGGAAAATGACAATTTAGGATGAAAGTCAATTTAGTTGTTGAACTCAGTAAGTATATTCCCAGAAATATGTAAAGTATATAATAACTAAGCTAGGAATTTACAAATTGTATCAAAGAGACAAATCTTATCAGTTTCTCTTTATCTTAGCTTACAGCTTACATCTGTTTAAAAAAAAAATTAAAAGCTTCACGGTTTCCCTATTGCACTAAATAGAAAATCCCAAATTCTTAGAATGGCATAAATTTTCTTCTAGGATCAGTGTCCTTGTTCGTTTTGTCATCAAGCCATATTTCCCTATATCTACTCCATGATGTAGCTGTCCACATTATTTGAAGTAGCTGTTTATAGGTGCAGTTCTGTTTGCCTGAAATATCTCTTCTCCCTTTTCTGCTTAGTAAACTTTTCAAAGTCCATCAGAACTGGTCACTTAGGTCATTTTTGTGAAGCATTCTTCTTCATGGCAGAATTAGGTGTGCTATTTGTCTTGCTCCACAGGATCTTGTGTTCAGCTCTAAAGAGAAACTGTGATGTTGTTTTTAACCATTCATTTACTTGCCAGTCATTCTCACTAGAGTGTATTTTTAGAGACTAGGAATTTAACTTTCTTAAATCTTTGTATCTTATCAGACTTAATATTTGTTGACTGAATTAAATGTGTGTGACTATGGTAATGGTAGGAGGGAGTAGTGCTAAAGATGAGGGAGAGGAAGGGAACACACCAAACAGCATTCCCTCTGAGGACTAATTTGAGAAGACTCAATACACAACTGTGAGAAAGATATTGCAGATGAGACTATTGACTGGAATTTATGAACTGTGCCCAGAGAACAACAGGATTTTTAAGGCTGCATAGACATAAGTGTTCCATAATGTTTTAGAAGTAAAAACAAAAGAGTTAGGAGTCATTAAGATGTTCATACCTTCTAGCTTGAGTCTTAAATTAATTTGCTCATTTGACTTTTTTTTTTTTAACAGCAATTTACACTGGATGAACTGCTATGAAATTTCTCTGTGACCTTGGGAAAGTCATTTAATATTGCTAGGCCTAATTGTGCTTATCAAAAATGAAAGGAATTTAGTATTTACACTAAACCAATATTTTGTTCTTCACTGACGTCGTAATAGTTTAATGAAAGCCATATTTTACAGGCTTAATATGTAGAATCTGAGTTCATTCTCTGACATAATTGATGGGCTGTTCAATTTCCTTACCCAACTTTTTCCTTCATTAGCTTGCTGCATTATTTAAAATTCCCACCAGGATCCGCTTGGGTTCAGGATTACCTCTACAAATCTCCCTTTAAAATGTAAACAAATTATCTAGAGAAGAGACACTTAAAGTCATTAAGACAGTTCAATATGGATTAGTGATCTTTAAAACTTAAATTTGATCAGGTCACTACCTTACTTAAAACCTTTTAGTGGCTTCTCATTGGGTTTAGGATAAAGATAAACTTCGTATTGTGGCCTCTAAGCCCCAGCACATTCAGTCCTCAACTTCCTACTATCTTTTCACACTCATCCCCATGACACTCCTCCAGCTCTCCGGGCTCCCATCACTCCACCTTCTTTCAGTCTCCTGCAGTCACCCTTCTTTCTGCCACTTGCTATTCTCCTAAGTACTTTTTTCTAGACTGCTTAGTTAACAGCTATTTCTCTTTCCACTTAATTGCTGCTTTCTCAGGGCACTATTCCCTGACCTTCATGACTAAGTCAAATTCCCTAATTCAGACTTCCATGCATGACGCCCCTCTGCTTCATTGGCTTCATATCACTTCTTCTCTGATGGTTACATTATTGTTTGTCTTCCTTACTACATCGTAAGCTCCCTGAGGACAGGGATTACGTTTCCTTTTGCTTACTGTTATATTCTTACTTTCTATCATGAAAGATAAGCCTATCATGCCTAGTACATGTTGTGCCCTCCATAAATAGTATTTGAATGGATGGATAGATAAAAGATTAAATGAACAAGTCAATAAATATATCATCAGTCTCATCAGCTCTGAGTCTTAAAGCACAGAACTCTGAGGAATGAGATTTAAGACAGATTAAAAGCCAAAGCTTTCCAGTGCCTCCTAAGATCATCACTCCTCCTTCAGCCTGCTTTTCTCCTCATTCCTTCTCTTATTGCTCTCCTTCTTCTTCACTGCATTTCCTTGTGGTTCCTCAAGCACATCAAGTGCACAATGATCTTAGGCCACTCGGGCATTGGCCTTTTCTTCCTGCAAGCTCTCCTCCAGACTTCTTCTGCATGACTTACTTCTTTACTAAGAAGCCACCTTTCTTGTGAGGTCTATCTCGGCCTCTCTATTTGAAAGTACAATCCTCTCTCTTCCCACCCCTACAGTCTCTCATCCCTTTTACCATGCTTTGCTTTTTTTTTTTTTTCCATAGCCATATTATCTGCTAACAGCCTAATTTACTCATTTACTGTCTTTATTATTTCTTTTCTGTTTTCCTTCTTAGACTGTAAGCTCTCTTGGGCCAAGGATCTCTGGAGTTCATTAATATAATCCAAATACCTATCTGAGATACTGCCTGATAACACATGGAAGGTGCTCAACAAATATTTGTTAAATAAGTGAAGGGCAGGGCATGGGCAGAAAAGTTGTCTAGGATAGGTGTAGAATAAACTATACACAGCAATTGAAGGTCATTAGATTCCTGATGGAGTGCAACAAGGAAGAAGGCAGGGTTTTAAAGACAAAGTCATCTGCTGCTCCATTTTATATGAGGCCTGACCCTGCTTTTAAGTTGATGAACATTTATAAAGAAAGATTCTAATCTACTCCAAAATAATTTATATACTAGATTGGCTTATGGGCATGGCCATGCTTCTGACAAATAAGAGATTTCAGCCCTTGAGTTCTGCTATGTAAACATGGCAGATGCTTATATAAACATAGTACTTAAGAACTGTATTTGGCAAAAGAACAAGAAATATTCTTAGAAGGACATTCTGCACTCTTTCTAGTAAAAACTAGAGAATTGTATAATCCTTCATATCTGTAAAAAGTGGGTATCTATATAACCGTATTCACCCAAGTCAAACAGATTTTCAAATTTATCAAAGTTTCTTGCTTTTATTCCACTGACAATTTTGATATTGATTACCTTTATCAATATAAAGGAGGTCTGTTTTTGAGCTGTATTCTTTAATATTGATAAGATATTGACATTTATTTAACAGTTGAAAATCTATATACTCATAAAGTACAAAAAAGGAAGAAAAAAAATCATGGAAGTGTCCTGAAAGTACTTTAAGTAAGGCAGCACCTATAAGAGGGAAATTTCCTGAAATTTTCTATTCAGTGGAAAATTATAAATTGGGTTTAAAACTCAATTGTATCACATTTATAGGAGGTTACATAATTTTAAAGGTCAGACTTGGTCACAGGATAGTACAAACTTTATTCTCAAGTACAGCTGCCAGGAATGCATTTAGCCTCTTAATAAACAGATAAAGATCTTTTGTTTCTTTTACTGTTACTCTTGCTCTTTGAATCGTTACATGATTTCTCTGCCCACATTTCCTCTAAGTTTTCTCCCAAAGGATGGTTGTAATGGCAATTTGCCTCCTACATCTTTCACCCCACTCTTCAATCTTCTTGAAAGAATTAGGAAGAGAAAAAAAAACTAATCACACAGTCGGCACTGTGATCTCAGTGAAATTACTTAGACTACCAAAGTTCTCTCTACTCACTGTGTAGTTGTAAAAATTATTTGCATTAAAATTTCTTATGACTTTTGTTATGTTGGCATTCATATTTCATATTTTATAGAAAGATTTCTAATTAAAGTCTAATGGTCTAGGTTTCAAGTTATCTAGGCAGTGACTCTTGTTACATAGTAATACCTATTTAAAGCATTAAATCAGAAAAAAGACCAAACCAAACAAAATAAAACTGCAGATAGGTGAGGTCATGAGATATGTGGCTTGAATGGGGGATTTTCAAAAGCTTGTTATTCAGAAAAACAGGAAAACTGAAAAAGCTTTACTCTCTCCATGAATTTTAAAGAGTGAATAAGCTTAACCTACTGAACACAACTCTGAAATGTTTCTAATTCCCTTATTATCAATGAAGGTAGACCAGAGAATGCAGAGAGAATTTCACCTTAGGGAAATGTACTGCTGTGCATTTTCAGTAAATGTATAGTCCATTTCTGCCTCTATGCTTGAAAATTAACAGCATGTTAGCAGGACTATTACCTACACTGTGGCACTGTCTGCTTAGGATTAGGCCATTAAATATTGATGGAGATAATTGTTCCTGCACTTGAGCATCAGAAAGATGGAACTAAGAGTAGTTTAACTGACATTTGCCTTTATGCTTGGTAAATAGAGGGCTGGATTTCAATGTATAGAAGGATAAGTATTACCTTGTACTCAGTTCCACAGCCAAGGCATCATTGATCAGAAATTGTGGTTTGTAAAAATGTTATAGTAAAAGTTAAACAAAACAGTTCCGCCGAGCTTTGTTGGAATTTACTGAAATAAAATGTGATAAAACTGTTTCTTAAGAACATGCAAGCAGAATTTCTTGCTGTTTGTCTATTTATTTATTTATTTATTTTAAAATGTTATGTGTTATGCTAAGAATTACCATATTTAGTGTATTTTATAATCTAGAAGTTTTTTTATACTTTTACTGAATAATGTGTTAAGCAGCATGCTGATTGGGTAAAAGAGTCTAAGACTTTATCCCATTGTAGTTTGTCCTGTCTGTCTTTCTGACCAGATTGTGAGTTTCTTAAAGGATTATATCCTGTTCACTATCCTAACCTCAGTGTCTAGCGGCACTTAACATATCCTAGGTAGTCATAAGACATTCTAAGTTATACTTATATTTATAATATGGTCTTTGCCCTTGATATCCTTATCCAGTTATAGAAATATCTCATCTGATGGAATTGAGTATTACTAGCTTTGAATGACTATGCTGAGGACTCAGGAGATAATTTAGATTATTGGTAAAAACATGGACCTTTGTGGCAAGCAGATGTGTTTGGATCTAGGCTCTATCACTTAACAGCATGTGATTTTGGGCAAAGTATTTAAAATTCCAAACCCTTTGGTTTTTCATCAGTAAGACAGGAATAATAATATCTACCTCATAGGGCTGTTCTGACAATAAGTAGATACCATAGATTTTCAATGACAGCAATTACTTTTTTTTTTATTACCTAAAAAAAGAATTTAGGCTATTTTAAGAATCTATCCAATGAGCTTGTCTTTTAATTAAAACAAAGCAAAGCAATAGTATCCAGAATGTGGCAACAATATTAAGGGATTTTTTTTTAATAAAATGACTTTTAATATTTTTTTTTTATGCTTGTACATATGTATGTACGTATTTATGACATTCTAAGCCTGTTTTTCACTAATGACTTGCTGGATACACTATACCAACCCAAAATTAAATTAGGACATAGCTCATGATTTGGTGAACACAATAGTAATGGGCTGTCTTGAGTCCTCTCAAAATTAAAATATTGAAGCTCTAACTTACACTACTTCAAAATGTGACTGTTTTTAGAGATAGAGTCTTTAAAGAGGTAATTAAGTTAAAATGAGGCTTTTAGGGTGGGCACTAGGCCAATCTGACTACTATTTTTATATGAAGGGAAACTTAGGACACAATGGAAGAGACAACAGGAATGTACACTCACAGAGCAAAGACCATGTGAAGACATAGCGAGAAGGCTGCCATCTGCAAACAAGGAGAGAGGCCTCAGAGGAAATCAAACCTACTTCCACCTTGATCTTAGACTTCTCACCTCTATACCTATGAGAAAATATATTTCTGTTGTTTAAGCTACCCTTTTTGTGGTATTTTGATATGACAGCCTTAGGAAATTAATATAACTGTAAATACTAAACTAAATTCAATTTAGTTTTAACTTTATAGAAACTGAATCAAACAAATAATTTTTAAAAATTTACTTGGTAAACTACTTAAACTTACTGAAAATGTATGAACTCATTCTCAAGTAATGGATTTTTTACCATGAACTTTGAAAACAATTCCAAAGAAAGCTTCAAAAAGTATTTGAATACTTAGAATCAATGCTGATGCAGTGGGACCTTGATGTTTGACCTCTTGTAATCTGAAGCTCCTGCAGCCACTGGCAGAATCTCTTGCTATGTTTCCTTGTACTATCTTATTTCTTTTCTTTTGGTAGCATGGTAGATAGATTTGCTTGCTACCGCAGTTCCTGGGGTTCGCAAGTTTATGGTATCATTTGATTTTTGCTTTTCTAATATCTTAAAATATTTCCTTTGGTTGACTCTGTTTGGTGTACTTCATTTTAGCTGACTGTCAGGTAAGCTAGTGTTGGGATCTAGGCTCTATCACTTACCAGATGGTTTATTCCTAAGTCTTTATCCCTATCCTTTACATTGATCATTGCGTCCACATACCTATCTCCTAAAGTTTCACATTATTAGAATTGGTTTTATTGTTAAAACAAGTTAAAATTTCTTCCATTTTTTTATACCATCAGCACAATAAAAGTGAGGCAAAGTAGCATGTTAGTTAAGTGAGAGCCTTGGAGTCAGATGCCTGTGTTCAGATCTCAGTTTTGCTTGTTTCCACCTGTGATTTGTTGGACTATTTACTTCTAAGAGCTTCAGCTTCCTTCTTAAAATGGAGATTTCAATAGGTCATTGTGAGGTTAAATGAGATGATACATGTCAAGTTCTTAGCAGAGAGATTAGACTGGCACACAGTAGACTTCCAAGTAACATTAACCTTTGTGATATTAGAGCATCTATTTCTAAGAGTAACAATGTGCCTCAACAATGGCTGAATTTTGTGCAAAAAAATACATGATAGTAATCTAAAAAGCTGTAAGTTGTTCTCATTTCAGGAGCAATGTTAAAGTGAATTTCATGTCCCTTATCTTTGAGTGAGGTTAAAACAGCTGGTTTCACCTAAGAAAGTGGCCCTAAAAGTTACAATTGCACATTTCTCTCCTGCTTTTTGTTTTTAAACTGCACTTTTTGAAGTTTCTACTGAGTATGAGGCTGTTTAATATTTTATTCTTGATCTCATTTTTATATTGGAAATATATAGACTTTGGGTGGTAGGGCAGAAAGTTCCTGAGTCCATTTCAATAACATCAATTTAGTTCAGCTAAAAAGAACTTAACAACTGTAATGAGACTTTCAATCAGCCTCCAACTTCTGGCATTCTCAAAGGACAGGACAATGCAAACTCAAGGAATAAATTTATTTAGACTAATTACAGATGTGTTCTGGCATATAGGTGGAGAATTACAAATACATTTCTTTTAGATCATTTTTAAAAGTTTTTACCTACCATTCTCAGGGAGGAGTCACCTTTTCTTGACATGAGAACACAAATATTATGGATGAAGCTATGGAAATGTTCAACATGTCCATCTGAACAGACATTAGTGGTGGGATGAGCCATATTCTCATTTGTTTTTTACTACATTTGTTGACTAAGCTAAAAGTGTTACTTAAGATATGTCAAAGACAAATATTAAAGACTATAAACCATTTTAAATTATTTTTTTGAGAAATGTTTAATGCATATTTAATCATCTCTTTTCAACGATACCAAATTTCTACTGTGAAAGCTAGAAAACCTCTGTAGAATTAAAAGAGCTAAAATTTTACTTCGAACTTTTTTCTAAGTAGATAGAGTTTCATTCACAACCACATAAAGATATCTTTGTATCCTATTTATTGCAATAATAGACCGGATGGATTCTTGGTAAAACCTGAATATTTTTAAATGCTGTATATGTTCTAGTTCTAAATTGCATGTTTTAAGCATATTGCTTTGAAATCCTGAAAAAAAAATGCATACTGAATTTTGATGTGTTCTAAAACAGTCATGAAAATTAACATCTTCCCTCAGCCCAGGGCCAAACAGATTTTTTTTGCAGGGCCAAATTAGAATCTGCCTACAGGCTTCAGATAAAAAAAGGTAACAAGCAGGAAACTTTATAAAGTCAGAAAAGGCAAAGTAATCTTACATGGCTATCTTTTTTGGTAATTTAAGTAGCTGGGGAAGAAAATAATCTTTTAACTTAGCCTAAACCCTCTGGAGTGTGTAGATATTAAGAGGTCTTTTTCAAGACGTAAGCAGGCATAATGGTACTTTATCACCTATAGGCAACAAATTGATTTAATCTAGAAATATAAATTACGAGGAATAGAACTTGTAAGACATATTAACTAGGTACTCTTTTTAGATTTTTTTAGGGTTCACATTTGAACAGGCCTAACTTGTTACATAGAATGGGGAGGTTAGAAGCCTGAATCATGGATTACTAATTGCAGATTATTATTTCTACTTGCTCTGAGATGCCATTGGTGAAACTAATAGTGTGGATCATAATAGCCATTAGACTAAGCACGACAATAGAGAAGCAATGCCTAGAGCATCAGGAAAGAAAGAAGAACATAGAACAGTCCAGGAAGAGAAGGCCTGGGAATGTGAGCATGTACACTTGGAGACTCCATGGTACCTAAACGTGGATATTGGTGTATTGAGTCAGGAACCAGTTCAACATTCAAGAGACAATTATGAGCACCAATTATATACCTGGGAGTGTGGTAGCTGTTGAAAGTCAAATAAATGAGACAACTCTGCTCTCAAGGAGCTCAAAGTCTTGTGAAAAGAGAATGAAGAAAATATGGCCTAGAAAAGATGATAATAAAAATATATCAGCAAACATGTCTTGAGTACTTAAGATAGTTCGGTCTCTGCTTCAAGTCTATTAGCATTCATTTTCATTTATACAACAACTCAGTAAGTTAGGGATAATTATTATTTCCATGTTACATTAAGAGAACTGAGACCAGGAAGGGGTAAGTAGCTTATCCAAGGTCACAAAACTAGTAAGTGGTGCTTCAGCCAAGAGAAAGAAAATAAAACAGGGGCAGCAAGAGAAAACATGGATAGACGGATGGATAGATGGATGGATAGAGATATCTACATCTATATATATCTCAACATATGTGTCTATGCATATACATATGTATATGTCATTACAGACATCTTCAGCATTCTCACACACACATTGTAAATATGCTTTATGTGTGTCTGCTTTACCAGTTTCTTGTATGTCATTGCCACACTTGGGCCATACTTAATGCATTTCCTCATTCCTTGTGTCTGTCTATCAAGACCAGCTCAAATTTTACTTTATTTATGAGTCCTTCTCTGAAGATTCTTAATGGAAATGATCGCTCCCCACTCTAAAATGTCATTAGCTTTATTCCTGTTCATTTTCTCACTAATATTATTTTATAGAGTGCACTATAACTAGTTACTTTTCTTGAATGTGGCAATTTGAAAAGTTTTTCCCCTCAGTGCTACACATACTAGGCACACATTAAGTTTTTCTTGATGCATCAATGCATTGATTGATTAGAACAAGAAAACCCCTGTCATTCATACACCTTTTTTCCCTGTACCAATGTCTTAAGTGTTATTATTTTTTGTGGTTCCATTAATATTACAATTTTAATCAGAGATGTCCAAATGGAGTCTACTCTACTATCTCCTTTCTGGTAGAACTAATTTCTAGCATTGTGTTATACTGGGTTCTTTGCTGGGTCACTTCTTGGTTCACTCTGATAAGCTCGTTTCACAGTTTTCTATCTTTTCTAGTATGGTGAACAGTATCTCACAAGGAAAGTCTGGAAAGGAATCAGTCAGCCAGTCAGCTAGCCAGCCAGGATGCTTTTTCCTTACAACATTTTATGGCCCTTTACAAACCTGATAAAATGAGAATCATTCTTTTGCAGTTATTGGATTACAGTTGTAATGTCTAGAGTGTTGGTCATATCCAAATTCAGAGACCCTTAGAATAGATGAGACCTCTCTCTCCTCTGGAGTCCTTAGTAAGTCTGGCCTGCACGATGGTCATTTTAACTGGCAGAATAAGAGGAGGACTGAAACCTCATTGCAGTCTTTTCAGCTTCCTTTGAATTCTTTCCCAGATTGGTTACCCCTAGTAGGCTAAGCTCTAAGGGGTTGGTAAAATACCCCAATTGTTCTCCATTACACTCTTTTTATTTACTGTGCTGACAGAGTCAAATGACTCCACAAAGACATCATGTTGGCTGCAATTACTCCCCCCTTACCCGCCCTCCCTCCCATCCCCGCCTCCAATCTTTGTGTTTTCTAAGCTGTTTCAAATCTTTGAGGAGTGAATCTTAGGGGAAACTAGAGCTTGGAATTCTTAATCTAGTGAACTAGGGTTACTAATATTCTAGGTGTGCCATTGTGGAGGAGTTTTATGATGAGAGGGATCATGATCTAGTTTATCAAAAAATATGTAGCACAAATCTTTGATTCACGGATCATATATCAAGTTCATCTATAAGAAGTCTGAGAAACTTTTAACTTCTTTTATTAATATGGCTGATGAACATGTTCTCTGGATTAAATGCTGAAGGAGGGGCAAGGGGGCGTTTATGTGTTGCTGGTTTTGCAAAATACAAGAATCTCTGTGGACTAACTCAGTGAGTAGATTACGCTTGCTAGTTATTGAGAGAAAAAAATTCCTTTATATCCTCTTCAATATCTCTCTTTAAAAGTCTCTATTTGACCTAACTGATAGTTCTATGTATGACAGTGCTTATATTAATGCCAAAAACAAATAAACAAACAAACAAAACAAAAGAAAAATCCCAAAAAACTAGTTTAATGCTTAGAGTTGGAAGAAAAGGAACACACATTTTCTCTTTTCCCCTACATCACCCTCCCTGTCTTCTTTGTCAAAAACATATTATACATTGAAGAGTTGCATAGATAAAAACAAAACAAAACATTTAAACAAGTGAACATATAGCAGCAATACAGATTAAATTTATTCACTATATGTCATGTACTGTGTAAGGAACCAGAGAAAGAAAGAAAAGTGAGGTGCTCTTTCTGCCCAAATTCTAATAGAATGGATAAAAAGCAAAGAGAATGTACATGAACAGATATACTATGAATAGTAAGGAAATGAAAAAATCAGGAATCATAATGGAAAAGTATGTGGAAAGAAAATTTTTATAGAATACTCTAAAAATATACCAGAAAAATGATTTTTTAAAAAGAATAATTCTTAATGAAGAAAATTATATATTTTTTTCCTATAAAAAAAAGCATGCCATCCTAATCCATTATAGTAGGACATGTGTTGTTTGTTAGCTTTTGTTTTTGTTTTTATAAAATAATGAATTGTACTTATCTCCCTTGTGATTTGGAGCATAAGGTTTCATATATGTGGGATGAAACAGAATAGAAGAAATATTAACTGTTCTAAACAGAGATCATCCTAGCAATGTTAGTTGTATTAGCTCAAAATAATAAGTCCCAACTCTAGACATAGTGAAAAAATCAAACAAAAACATTAAGCTAAGCAAAAGTCCATTAAGTTATGCTATTTTTGACCTTTAATGTTAACTTGGAGACCTAGAATCAACAGTATCTTTTTTCTATCAACTGTCCCATTGGGAGTCTTTATCAAGGTAAATGTCTAGAGACATGTAGTCAGAGGTTGAAATAAGACCAAGTTTTACATTTTCAAAATTTGGAAAAGAAAGATATTGTTTTCTTTAGTAGTCAAAACAAAGGTCTTTCATTAGAAACTCAGCAGAAAAATAGTTTTTAATAAATCCCTTGCAAATACATTGGCATATTTATACTTGAGTGGTAAATGTTATCAATTACCTTACTAATCACTGCCCAAACTAATTTCTTTGAAACTCACAAGTTTTTCTCAAATTATTTAACAAAACACAGGGATAGTATTCACAGTACTGTATTGATTATGTCACACACATTCATTCCTGTATTCATTCACACATTTAGTGTGTTACTATACTTGGAGATATAGAGAGGAACTTGGTACAGTTCCAGATCTCAAGAAACCACATTTTTTTTTGCAGGAGATGACATCATCACAGTTTTAGAATTACTTATCCCTTTTCATTGTATATGTACAAAATATGGAGTGATGGGTAAGACAGTTTGGATGTTAGAAGCCTTAGCTCTGAGTTCTTCTACTAGTTAATAGCTGTGTTCTAAGTAGAGCAGCTTAGAATGCAGTAAAATGAGAGAGAAATTCCTTCAAGGAGTTAAGAGGATTATATGAAACAGTGCATGTGAATCATTTAGCACAGGACCTAGCACCTTGAAATTAATTTTAAAAAAAATTAGCCATTACTATCATCATAGCACTGAAATCTGGTCAAGAACTTTCTTTTTTCTTTTGTTTTTGCTCTGAAAAATACTAAGGAACTTATTTACAGATACATAGATCATAGGTAGACATATTGGGATTCCCACCCAGGTTTCATTGCCAAGTAATTTATATGCTCAGAATTTTCTTCTTTCTACTATATTAGATATCTTCTGAAATAATTTCACTTCCATGATTTCCTTGAAAAGATAATGCTTGTAATTAATATGGAAAAATCATCCATTCAGTTCTTTCTAAATCTCCTTTTCTCTGGCCTATTTTGCTAAATCTTCTGTAAGAATTATTTTTTACCCTTTTACAGAAAGACTTATAATATTGAGGCATGATACTAGTTACTAAATGATTAATAATAATTATAAAAGTTTCATTTTTTCTCAACCAAATATCACCACATTATGGAGCCAGCAACTTTAGACACTTAATTAACTCTTGTTTTGTAGCTTCTAAACACAGTTTTTAAAGAAATCTTTTAAAAAGATGTCAGGTATGAACTAAAGCTTTGTCAGTTCTGTTTTCAGGCTAGAGTATTTTTTTTAACTGCTAAGTTATACACCCCATTGGAATCCATTACCGTGGCAGGTTTTTCTAGGCAAATAGCACACCAGAGGAAAGTTTGGCTTTGAGTTTTCTTTTTGATTTAGTTTATTCTTTGGTTGCTAATTTTCATTTTTCTCTGAAACAGATTAGAATTAAAATACATATGCAAAAGCATAAAGCAAAGAAAGACAACCTCTGGCCCCCAACTAATATTATAAATTTGGGAAAACTATTTCACTGATTTCTATCTCAGTTTAAACATTTGTAAAAGTGGGTAATAATTTTTATTATAAAGTTCTGTTTTGAAGATAGAATGTGATCATGTGCTGGAGTTGGCCTATTGTTAATTATTCAGGAATTCTGAGAGCTGGATATTCAAATCTTGGTAGTTATAATTGGCCATGGGGGGAATATTTACACCATAGAAATTGGCAAATGCTATAAATTAGAGCTTTCCTTTTCTTTCCTGGAGAGTGGTTTTACCACACATCACTGGATAATCTCTGTAAACCACTTAGTAAAATTCCAGGCCCACAATAAGATTTTAATTTTCTTAATTCTTAGGAGTATGATTATGATATTATTTCAGAAATCTGCCTAGGGGTGTTTTTCTAAGTTACCTCTCCAAAGACTTGTATCAGTTTGTACCTTTATGATAACAATAAAGATGTCAAGATGTTTGTGTTAAGAAACCTTTACCTTTTAGCACCTGCATGAAAGAATTAAAGAGGAATATGCAGAACCTCATGAGAGAAAACTTATCTTTAGTTGATAGCTGAGATGCCTTAATTAGATGAAGAAGTAGAAATACTACTGATTGCAGGTCATTGTAAACTTCTTGTTTTATTTCGTTTCTTCAGTAGCAGAACAAAAAACATTTCATAAATTAATCTAGTTAACATTAAAAAGTAAATATTTTCTAGCATAACATGCCACCTCATCTCTTTGTTTGTTGATTCGTTGGCTACTATTACTTTTGTTTTTTTCTATACAATAAATTTTGCTTACCTTGAAGTGAAGTATTTGAAAATCACATACAAATTCAAAATGTGTTTTTAATAATAAGGTCCATGGTTTGGCTCTGAAAAGAGCATCCATATATCAAATACCTTTATGGCTTTGTCTTCTACTTAATCTGGACACAGGAAAAAGAAGGATTCCAGGCAGAGAGGGCAGTTTCCCAAACCTCACTTGTGTAAGTGATTAGAGGTGGCTGTTTAAATTCACATTTCAGAGCATGAGCTCAGAAATGGACCACATTTTTTTAGTATGACTGCTTTTACTAGAATGGGTATGGGCATCTGCTACAGCTAGATAGCAGATGTTGGGGTAAAAAATCCCCATTTAGATATAAAATGTATGAGAAAGGATCTAGAGAAATAAGGAATGTCAAAAGATGTTGAAGGAATACACTGACATATTTATAGTGACTACTGACTAACAGAAAAAAAATTTGACCATGGCAATTTTAGTTTTGAAGTGTTCAGGGAAGTTATTGCTCAGATTCAGTTAATTCCTTTTATTTTTCTAACATCTCATATATAGTTTTATCTTATTATATATAAGATAATGCAAAAATGAAATAAGTGTATAACATATGTAGTCTCACAGTAGTTTTTATTTTTTCCTGATAATAAATGTTTTATAACTCAATGAAAATTTTAAGAAATAGAAAAGTAAATGAAGGATAGATAATTTTATCCCTTAGATGAAACTAGTGTTAAAATTTGCATAATAAGCTCTTAGATTTTTTAAAAACAATATTTGAACATATATAGATATATGAACATAAACATGCATATATATAAAATTGTTCATCATTTATTTTAAATATAGAGTCATTTCATTCTGAAAACTTGTTTTTCATTTAGTATAGCTTGGTTATTGTTCCATGTGCACATCTGTAGACCTATTTCATTATTTTTAATAGCTATTTAATATTCTGCTGATTGTATATACTATGACTTATGTAATAACATATATATTGATAGACATGTAGGAGTTTCTAATTTTTTAACATTAAAAACAATGGCCATTCACAATGGCCATTTTTTCTATCTCTATATTTATATATAGTTATACATTTATGAGTATTTCTATAGAATAAATTCCCAGAAGTATATTCTTAATTACTACTTATTTTAGTTAAAATTTTTTTCAATTACAGTTGACATACAATATTATATTAGTTTTAAGTTTACAACATAGTGATTAAACATTTATATAACTTACAAAGTGATCACTCCTTAAATCTAGTACCCATCTGACAACATACATAGGTATTTGTTATTACTACTTTTAATTCTCAAGATAACCTTGTAAGTTAAGGTTACTATTATTATATTCATTTTATTGAAAGTGACTAAAAAGTAAAAAATTTAAATAGCCTATCCAAAGTCATGTAGCTAGTAACTAGAAGAGCTAAGTTGTATGCCTACCTCTTGTGTGAGCACAGTACACAATCTGACTACAGAATACTATACCAAGCTGTCTCTGATTACTTCTGCCTCTTAGAATTTCAATTATTTTCATAATTTAATATTTCTGAGATTTAAATCCATCTCCCCGTTGAAGACATTTAACAATCATTGTTACCCAGCTAGCAGTATAGTATAGATGTCATTGCTGACATATGTGCATCTAGGTTGTTATTTACTGGTTCTATGACTAGACACTTACAACCCCCGAATAAACCTCTTAAGGACCTAGAAGGTAGGACTATGAGTTTTCTAAAAATCTTGTGACACCTTCATTTAAGTAAAAAAAGTAACAGTAACAAAACTTGCCAAATGAATGTTAAAATCCTGGAAGGAAAACTTAGAAAAGAGATTAGAGAATTTTATAAAGAAATAGTGCAATACCAACTATTTCGATAAAATAATGGATAATATATGGCAGAAAAACGCAGAGATTGTTAACTCTGAGTCAAAAAGTATTTAAGAAGAATGAACCCCAAATGTAAAGATTCCAACCAATTTATTTAATTTATACATTCTATGTTACATGTGCATAGGAGTAATATATGATAGAGTCAAAGTCTAAATGTAAAAGAGCTCTTTGAGTAACTAAAAATAAAAATTGCAAATGATGAGAAAATGTTGTGCATGGTATAATTCACAATAGTGTTTTTCTTTCTCTTGGATACACATAATACAATGGTACCCCTTGCAATTAATGGCTTTTTAGTTCCATTGTAATATATTAGTACCTACCTTATAAGGTGGTTATAAGAATGGCTGTAAGTGCTTAGAATAGTGCCTAGTGTATGAAGAGCATTTGATAAATAATAGTTATTAAAAATATTTAATAAAAATTGCAAATTTTCCTTCCAAAAGGGTGATTCAATTTACAATACCAATTTAACAATTTTATTACAGTAATTTATAAACCTAAAACATAATTTGGTGTAATTCTTTATTTAAAAAAAGGCTATTATCTAAAACCTATCATATGTGACCATATATCTTCTATATACATAAAAGGAATAGTTAAGTTAGCTGAAAATCTTAAAAAAGCACACACAAAAAAACCAGAACAACTTTTGTGTAGTCCCATAATTATTTAATTCTACCTATTATTTTCTCAAATAGGTTTTAATTTCTGGGTTATATGTAGGAGTTAAAATTTCTTTCACCAATGACACTTTGACCTCTAGATAATAATAATAAATATTATTCAACAAATAAATTATATTAAAAAATTTTTTTAAATGAGTGGAAATTTCTTGTATGCTTGGATTAAAAAAAACAGTGAGAACATTACAAAACTTAGTTCAGAAATATTTTGATATATATGAAATTAATCTACTTTAAAAAAATTTTTTTTAATTTGTGCCTATTGTATCCAAGAAAACCAGAATTCTGTTGTTAAGAATAATATGGAAAAAATATAAAATACAGTATATACTTCTTTATTTACTGCAAATATACTCATGAAAGAGAAAGTTCATTTTACATTGTGTGTTCAATCACTTGCTAATATATCTTTCCATTTAGTCATCTCTTAAACCTCTGCTCCCAGAGTTTGTAAATCTAATGGATGATCAAGTCAAAGGCTGGGTTGTAAAATTATTGCAATGAGGGTTTTAGTTGTTTCTGAGGCTATCTTAAGAAGAAGTTAAATTTGTCTTCACGAGGGCAGCCAATAGTTGAGTTCTTTTACATGCCCATGTAAAAGAAATTGTCATACCTATACAGAAAACAGCATGGCCCAGTTTACCTGAGTAGGAGTGTTGAGGCTAGATAGATTATGCTTAAAATGTAGCAGGCCTCATGCCAGCATATCTAATACAGTAGTTGTTAAGATACACAAACAATTGTAATTGAAAGTGGAGTCAAGCATTTAGAGGCAGAAACACTAATTAGAACTAATTGACAAGTGTTATAACACTCACCAGGGTAGCTCTTTACATAAGGAAATGATAGTTATGTAAATACAGTGATTAATTATATTCACTTAGCCATTATTTTTCTTCTTGGCATCAAGCATGACCAGAATTTAGCCACTGATTACAACTTCAAATTTATGGTAGATTTCTAAGTGAAAATTTCTGTTTTTCAAACTAGTTTTGCTTCCGTCATTTATATATGTGTGCTTGTATGTATGTTGTAGGCATGTGTAGGTGAGTGTGTGCTTTATCACATTTCTATGTGTGTAGATATAGATACAATTTGTAACAATCTTTAACCTCTGCTGTAGAAGCTACTCTCAATCCATTGACATATTAAAAAACTCTTCTATGTTGATAGGCATAAACACAATTATTTCATATACTTTTTGTGATCTAAATATTTTGGTAATAATAATTTGAAAACAAGTCTTCAGGTCTGTAAATCTAGTATTTCCACAACATTACAGTTCTTTTAAGAAAGAATAGTTATGCTAAATATATTATCTATCTATAAGTATATTTGCCATATTAAAAATATCATTTGAAAACTCTTAAATGGAGGTTTCATTGAAAGCGAAATCAAAGAAAATGTATTTGACTAATTCTTATAACATAAGATATGGTAAGGAAAAGTTTGTTAGCTCAAACTAGACACTCCAGATGAGAACTGCAGTGGAAAGACAATACAATTCAGAAAATTTTGAGGATTTGGGTTCAAGATATGGTTGTATCACTAATTATCTGTATAACCAAGAAAAACCACTTGAGCTCATTTGATCCTAGTTTTCTCATCTTTAAAATGAGAGGAATGAAACAGATGTTTTCTAAGTTCTCTTTTTTCTTTAAAAAATCAGTCAATTTTAAGTTTTTATTTTGAAATATTTCCAAGGTAAATTCACTAGAGTGAAGTTTAGCCCATTTTCACAAAGAGTGGTAAAGAGACCCTGGGATGTTAATGGTAGCTCAGACCTAGGACTGAGTCCCATCTGGTTTCTGACCCTGATGGAGCTTTACCCATTTCTTTCAGGGGTGGGAGTGGGAACTAGATAGAGGTAAGAGAATCTGATATCCTTGAATTTAGTTACTTTATCCACTTGTCCTGTTTCAATGACAGAGGTATTATAAACCATTTTTCTGTCCCCCCCCCCCTAGTTTTACGTCAGGGAAAAGAATAAATTTGAAGGAGTTGATAATTCACCTCTACTTTAAATCATATGTCTAAATAACTCTTTTTTGAAAATGTGTTTGTCTGATTTTTTGCAACCAAAGTCATCATAACCTCTTTTATAAGTCAATCTCAGAGTAACTGAATGTAAAGAAGAATTTTATTATTATATCAGTTTTTGAGGGCTGCCATAACAAATGATTACAAACTGGGTAGCTTGAAAAACAGAATATTATTCTCTCACGGTTTTGGAGGCTAGAAGTCTGCAATCATGCAATTGACAAGGCTATGGACCCTCAGTAGTCTCTAGGAAAGAATCTGTTCCATGCCTCTCTCCTAAGTTATAGTAGTAGATGATTTATGGTATTTCTTGATTTATGGAAGCATCACTCTGTCTCTTATCACATGGTATCATCCTTGTGTGTATGTGTCTCTGCCTAAATCTCCCTCTCCTTATATGAATACTAGTCATTGAATTTAGGACCCAATTTAATGAAATATGATGTCATCTTAACTAATCACATCTGTAAATACTCTATTTTCAAATTAGGTCACATTCTATGTTTGGGGATAGACAAAAATTTTGGAGGGGTCATTTTTCAACTCATTATTTCTTCTAAAGAAAAATAACAACTTGACAAGTATCTGATGACAAATAAAAATATTTTAATTTAAAAATCAAAAATTCACAAAAATCTGTCATGCCCAAGAACTTTTAGAAATAAATATTGGATATTATTTTCAAATATAGCTTATATTAGTCAAAACTGCAAAAATTTTAAGTCATAATTCTCATAATAAATTTTAAATGTATGAAATCTGTGGGATGACATGAAAATTAAGAACATGCCAAGTATATTCAGCTAAACAATTTTGAGGAGACAAAACTGGTTAATATATAAAAGAAAAACAAAAAAAGGAACAAAAACGATGTGTCTTTCTTTCAATCCTAAAGTCTTTCCTTTATGGCTTTTTCTCTTCTTTAAAAATTATTTTCTTCTTCATATTTCCATCTGACATAATCTTACATATCTACTATTCTGTTTTCTTCATTTTTAACCTTTTTTTTTCTTTTATCATTGATTTTTAAAATTCTGTTTTTAACTTTGATATGTAAGAGCTGGTTATTTATTAAACTTGACTATTACCAGTAGAACTTGATCTAATTTAGCTGAAATCATTTTTTAAAAGGAAAGTACCATGACTTAAATATTGACTAGTTAAAAAAAAATTATTATCATATTTTTTTTCTGAATTCTTCACTTCTCTTATGATTTTATAATGATACTTTAATTAAAATGTTGATAATAAAGATACAAAAATTATTTAAATGTATGCCTGTAAATAATGTATAAAATTCAAAATATTAACACATACAATTCATTGGAGAGAAAAACTGGGCTTAATGGTGAAAGGGCGGGGTGTGTTCAATGAAATAGTTGAGCAGTGAAATGCTATGTATATATATTGTTAAAAGGTTTATCTTTTTAAAGAATGAGGGGAAGAGAGCAGCATAATGCAGGAATCTACATAATTAGGACCGAGAGTCTATAAAACAGACAGTGCTAGTGGTAATTCAATAGAAAAGAATTTATTTTAAAAAAGTCTAGAGAGAAGAATTGATAATACAAGTTAAACAATGGAAGAGAAGGATTTGAGGATGACATGTGGGTTTATGTATTGGTCAATTTGGTAGATGGTGGTGGCTTTAACATTCTAGGGAATATACAAGAATGAATAAAATTTTGGGAAAAAAATGGTTGACTTTGTGTTTGTAACTTGAAATGTTTATGGAGTATCAAAGATTAGACATCCAAACAAACAAACAAAAATACTTTCGATTAAGAGAACTTAAAATTTGATTTAATTTCTCTAATTTTTTTTAAAAAAGAATTTTCAGTGGTTTATGAATAACAAAAAATTAATAAATTGAAAATAAATAATAAAAATGTATTTGAAAAGAAAATAAAAGTAGGAAAATTAGAGAGAGCCTAAAATGAGATTAGTTAATAAAATGTACTGCTACAAGGCCTTATACATTTGCTTGAAGTGAAGTAAAAATATTTCTTTAAGCTTTCTAACACAATCATAAGGTGGGAACACTGTCAATGTTAAAAATTCACAGAATTTTATATTTTGTTAATTGTCATATTCCCTGAACTTAAAAGAATGTCTGATACCTAGTAGTTATTTAGTAAGTATTTTTTGAGTAAATGCATAAAATAATAGATTTTAAAATAATTTTTATTGACAATAATTATTTGCCCTTAACAAAATTACTATAATGTTTTAGATTATATTCTTTTTTCCAAGGACATTGATATTTGGCTGATTCAATTATCCACAAAATATTAATATTATTTTCACTTTGAGGAGGAGAGGGAAACCTATGTTTCCTTGAAATAGTTCTTACACCTAATATTGGCCTGTTCCTAGATGCTTCAGAAAAGGTTTGCTCATGAAGTTCTACTTTATAAATGACCATGGTCATAACTGTTGAAGGAGCATGTTTATTCTTATCAGGTTCACAATTAATGGGGATAAGAAAGAGGATAATTGTATATTTGTTTCCTCTAGTTTTAAAGATATGCAGGAGTTTAATTTTTCTCATCCAGGCAAAAGTAGCTTCTATTGCATCATTTTTCTATTTCCTGTGAGCATACAACCAACCTGTGTGTTCTTCAGGCTCCTTGAAAAAGAGGGAGCCAGATGTAGCCGACATTGACTAGGGGCTGATAGACCCAGAGCCCACATAGAACAGTGAAATAAATTATGATCACAAATATAACTTTGTAGTATTCTGAGTTGGTTGAGAACCATGAAAAGCCAATCACATAATTTGTATAAAATGCCAAAAAACATGCTAAGGAAATGAGTAAAAAGGCAACTGAGCTTTCTCCTGTCAGAAACACAAGAGATCTTTATGAGATTTTCTGAATGCTTATGAATCCTAGAACATTCTTTTGTATAGATACAAATTTTGTATCTATAGCCTTGAAAATCTGCTCTGATTCTTTCTTTCTACCTGCTACTATTCCACTTCATGCCTTACCCTCTTGACTTATTGGGTGTTTGAAAGAATAGGTAGTGGAAAGAAGACAACATTGATCACCAAATGTTTTCTAAGAACTCTCACTGTACCGGGTCCATGGTAGTTATTATGTGACAGTCTCATGTAATCATCTATTTGAAAATGCAAATAACCATCCTTCATTCTTTGGGGCAGTCCTATTGTTTCCTGAATGTTAGATTGATCTGTGCCACTCTTTAGGTTTCACTGCTGCTTTCTGGAAGACACAGCTCAGCTTTTCAAAAGATTTTCCAGATGCCTGCTCTCTGCAAGATGATGGATCAAGAGTCTGAATTATCACAAGTGTCAGTGATTCTCTTTCACTTGGAAGGTGTGGTGAAAAAAGATAAAGCCATAGAATCAAACCTTATGCACTTTTATATATCTAAAAATTTTAGTGAAAATTATAATGTAGGTAATATTTTAAAACATATTTTCAGATGGATTGCTGTATCTTATCACTCTTATTTTCTCTGAGACTTCCCACCCAATGATGCTCTGAGTTTTGGGGCTGCAAGGGGAATAGTACATAATCCCTAGAATAAGATCTCTTTATTCAAAATTTACTGTCCACTTAGATTTTCTTTTGAGGACACATCAAGAAAGTCAGTCTTTTGAGGAAGATATAATTTTTAAAATTTCTGTAGTAAATCAAATCAAGCCTTCAGAATCCAGACCATAAAGTAATTTCTATAATATAGAAATAATATTCTTTCTGCCTAGGATTCACCACCATCAGGCTGACAACCCTGGTATAAAAGGAATATGTGATAGAACTGAAATCTGCTTATGGGCAAGATAAAGTAGAGACACAGAGAAAAAAATTCTGATGAATTGGGGTATCATTCTTAAGTACTCTCCATCCTTATCATAATCATTGCTGAGTTCCAAGGGAGAGAGTAGTATTTATGAGGAGCGTTAGGACACTGTAACCAGTGGTATACTTTTACTGCCATACTAGTGGTGTGCTTCTGCAGGCATGCTGCACTTTTTCTGGAGATGCTTCAAACCAGGCCACTTCCAGTATGGCACTATGGGGAAAGGAAAGGGCAAGGTTTATTAAGTTGTCAGAGTGTTGCTCCCTCTTCATGGCATGTACATAGCAGGCAGGAACCTATATTTGTCCCAATTAGAGGAAATGGCTGCTGATATGGCTGCAGGCTATCAGACTTTGGTTTAGAATAAGGAGGTCAACTTATACAGGGAATTTTAGCACCACAGTGCCAGTACATCACAATGAGAGAGCTGGATGGCTACAGTAGCTTCTCAGGTGCTACCAGTCCAGGGAGCAGCTAGTCCACCACTCTTCAGCCAGAGACTTGCAAGGATCCTGAAAGAATCATGCATATTGAAAAACCCTTCTCATATCCTACCCAGTGCAAGGATACATACAACACTGCCCTGTATACCAAGATGCCTTCTCAGAGAGGAGCAGAGGCTGGGAGTAGACCTTTACAAGATTGAACATTTTCTTGAGTGGTCCAGTCAGAAATGCAGTTACCTACAAAGTTTGTTTTAATTATTAGGATGGACTAAGGTTAATCAATTAGACTAAGTTATAGTCACTTCTAAACCTCTTTCCAACACCTAGAAGGATGAAGACTTTTTAAGGAGATCAGGTCAATTACAGAAAAACAAAGGCATTTTTTTTCCACATAGAGATGTGTTTTTGAGAATCTGTTCTAGATTATATTTGATCTTTGTCCAGATAATCAGGAAATGGAACAAATCAAGGAGACCATTTTTAGTAATATGATGCCTGCCTAGTTTTGCATACTAATGAAAGTCTTTGGGATCATGGATCAATTAGTGTGGTTGATACTATGGTCGTCCCCTTTATCCATGGTGGGGATGTTCCAAGACCCATGGTGAATGCCTGAAACCACAGATCATATCAAACCCTGTTTCTACTATGTTTTTTTTTTCCTATAACTACATACCCATGATAAAGTTTAATTTATAAATTAGGCAATTTCATGGATAAAAGATCATTCTGACCACAGATCTTAGTAACCTCAGCATGATTTTTTTCTTTCCTACTAAGTGGAAAACTTCTACCTTTTCACTTAAAGAAAACATTTATAGCTTCTCTTTGGCATGTTTGAACTGGCAGTATCACTACTCTTGTGTTTTGGGGCCATTATTAAGTAAAATAATGACTCCTTGAACACAAGCACCATGACACTGCAACAGTGACCTGATAACCACGGTGGCTACTAAGTGACTAATAGGAGGGAATACACTCATAGTTATACTGGACAAAGGGAAAATTCATGACATCCTGGGTGGGATGGAACAGACAATGTGAGATTTCGTCATGCTACTTAGTATTGCATGCAATTTAAACCTTATGAATTGTTTATTTCTGGAATTTTCCATATAATATTTTTTGAGCATGGTTGACTGCAGGTAAGGAATAACTACTGTATTAAAAAATTCTAGCCCATTTATAGTTTCAGGAGGTCTATAGTGAGAGTAGACATGGCTTCTTTCAAAATAATTATTTAGAAGAGAAGCAAGAAAGACCTGTTTTGTGAGTACAAATGAACTAAAAAATTATACTTATTCTGTTTTAAGAAAGTACTCAGGCTCAGGGTGCCCAGCTCTCATCAGAGACACAGAAAGCTATCTTTATTTTGATGGACAAAATGAGAGATTCATTTGAACAGCTGATTTTTATCCCAGTCATTCCACAAACTGTCAGTATTTGTTTGAGATTTCTTCCTAGTAGGCTGTTTATCACTCTGACTTTCTTTGTTCTTCCTGGCTTTGATCTCAGTGGATCAGATTCTTGTCCTAAGTAACTCTAGGGGAATTTCAAGACAAGAGCAACACTCTGATTTGCTGTGTGCAAGCATTGGTTTTTGCTTTCTCCAGCATTTGTCTTTGCTTCTCTGTGTGTTTCTTTCATTTTCTTTTTTCACTTTGGTTCATTTTTAGAGTGCAGTGTATCAGAAAAACAAGAAGAAGATGGGTCTTCTACAGAGTTTCTCTTTTGGATTGATTTTTCAAAGAGCTGTAGAATAGCAATAAATGCCTTGCCTGGTTCTGCCACATGGGAGTCAGTCCAAAGACAAGTGTTTATTTCCTTGGTGAAAAATAATATCCAAGCCTGTTTGAGAGCAGTGGTTACAAGTATAGAATTGTATTAGCTGATTATTGTGAGGCCTAACCCTTTCTAGACAGTTATGTTTGATTGTTGTAAAAATGTTTTAAAATCACACTTTTTGGCTCATCTGTTGTTGTTTTTAGATTTCTCATAGATTTTTGGTTGTTTCTGACATTGTATATACATACTTTCAGCACATATATATAAATATTATCATAAATGTCATTGTTTCTTGCAGATTCTTTCCTCTTGAGAGATGCTTCTTTTGTCAATGTTTTGTTGAGGCTGATGCTACTTTGATAACATCATCTCTTGGCTATGATGGAATTAAACTCTCTTTAATCTGGCAGTAAAATAGCCCATTCTTAGAACCAAAGCTGTTGTCATTACCTGCAAAACAAATCTATGATGATAAAGAGACTAAAGATGATGATGATGTCTCAAACATATTCACAATAAGCTATGTTCGTTAACTACTGTTCTGTATAAATAGGATTTATATATAAAACTAGTTACCTCATAAAAATATCTAAAACATGTGAGTTTATTTATTATTGTATGTGTAAACCTTCATTCTTTATATATCATTCCATCTTATGAACCTCATGAAAGGAAGATATAGGACACTCTTTAAGTAGCTCAAATCCTTAGAGCATCACCAGTTGGAAACAGTTTTCATAAAGAACAGCATGAAAGGCAACACGGCAACACTGGGACTAAGTCTTCTCTGGCAGTGATTTCTTCTTTTGAAAAAAAAAAAACCTATTTATTTATTTATTTATTTATTTATTTATTATTATTATTATTTTTTTAATAGTAACATTGGTTAACAAAGTCCAGTAAGTTTCAGCTGTACACTTTAAATATAAGGCATATATATATTTACACTGTGTGCTCACCTCCCATAATTAGATTTCTTTCTGTCATCACATATTTGACCCCCTTTACCCCATCTACCTCCCCGACCAGCCCTCTACCCTATGGTAATCACTAATCTGTAGTACATGTTCATGAGTCTCTGTTTGTCCAGTTCATTTGTTGCTTTTAGGTTTCTGTTCCACATATAAGTGATATCATGTGATTTTCAGCTTTTTCTGTCTGGCTTATTTCACTTAGCATGATTATCTTGAGGTCCATTCATGTTGTTGCAAATGACAGTATTTCATCTCTTCTTATGGCTGAATAATATTCCATTGTATGTATGTACCACAGCTTCTTTAGCCAATCATCTATCGTAGGACACTTTGGTTGCTTTCATGTTCTGGCCACTGTGACTAATGCTGCTATGAACACAAGTTTGCAAATATCTTTTCAGATATGGGTTAAGTCTATGGGGGTAAATACCCAGTAGAAGGATTACTGGATCATATGGTAGAACAATTCTTAGTTTTTTGAGAAACCTCCATACTGTTTTCCATAGTGGCTGTACCGATTTGCAGTCCCACCAGCAGTATATGAGGGTTCCTTTTTTTCTGCATCCTCTTCAACATGTGTTATTACTTAACCTGTTGATTATAGATATTCTAACAGGAGTTAAGATGGTATCTCATTCTGGTTTTGAGTTGCATGTCCCTAATAGCTAGCAATGTTGAACATCTTTTCAAATATTTGTTGGCCACTTGTATGTCCTCAAGGGAAAAGTATCTGTTCAGGTCCTCTTGCCCACTTTTTAATTGGATTATTATTTTTTAAAATTATTATTGAGTCATCTGAGTTCTTTGTATATTATGGATATTAGTCCCTTATCGGAGGCATTCTTCCCATTCAGATGGTTGTCTTTTTACCTTGTTGATGATTTCTTTTGCTGAGCAGAAGCTTTTTAGTTTGATGTACTCCTATTCATTTATTTTAGCTTTTACTTCCCTTGCCTTTGAGGTCAAATTCATAAAATCCTCTTTAAGTCCAAGGTCCTTGAGTTTCGTTTCTATGTTTTTGTCTATGCATTTTATTGTTTCAGGTCTTATATTCAGGTCCTTAATCCATTTTGAGTTAATTTTGGTGTGTGGTGATAGATAACAGTTTAGTTTCATTCTTTTGCAGATGGATTTCCAGTTTTCCCAGTACCATTTATTGAAGAGTCTTTCCTTTATTCACGGTATGTTTTGGGTTTTTTCCTCAAAAATTATTTGCCCATATATATGGGTTTACTTCTGGATCTGGCAGTGACTTTTTATACGATGAATATACTCACTTTTCACTTGTAACATAGATACATTGCTGCTTAGGCCCTTGTCCTTTAAGCTAGAGGTTCCCAATCTTTTTGGCCCCAGGGTTGGGTGCTCCTATGAGAATCTAATTCCTGATGATTGGAGGTGGAGTTGAGGTGGTGATGCTAATGCTGGGTAAAACATAGCCTTAGCTGGTTGTAGCTGATGAGAACTAGTGCTAGCCTTTTTGGAGGTGGTTGAGTATGGAGTCTCAGAATTTGTAGCAGACTTATTTTTTAAATTGCTGATTCATTCCTCTGCTTCATCTAATCTACTCTTGATTCCATCTAATGTGTTCTTCATTTCAGTTATTCTACTCTTAATTTCTGTTTTTGTTGTTGTTGTTTATCTCCATTTTTGTTTCCTATCTCTTTGTTGAAGTTCTCATTGAGATCACTGAACATCCTAATAACCAGTGTGTTTTGAACTCTGCCTCTGTACATTACTTGTCTCCATTTTATTTAGTTTTTCTCTGGAGATTTATTCTGACCTTTTATTTGGGACATATTTCTCTCCCCATTCTGGCTGCCTCCCTGTGTTTGTTTCTATGTATTAGGTTGAGATGCTTTGTCTCTCAGTCTTGGTAGAGTAGCCTTATATAGTAGATATGTTCCTTGTATGGGTTGTATATACCCTCCTGTGTAGTTGAGCCTTGATTACTGTTTGCATATCAATGGGAAGGACTTACCCTCAGGTTGATTGGTCAATTGGTCCTGAGGACTGGCTGTGATTACAACAGAGAAGCTGTTGTATAGGGGCTGACCCTACAGAACATGATTTGCTTTAGCAGGGCCCTGGTACCTGCCAAGTCTGCCTTTTAGGTGTATCATTTTTGGAGGTGGTTGGGTGGTGCTCTGATGTAGTCTGAAGCTGGCCAGCAGCAGGTGTTTCTGGGTCCTCTAGGGAGGAACTCTGTTGCAGGCCAAAGTCAGCCACTGCCTGTGCCCTGCTGGAGCCACTTGTGCTATGCTTGGAAAGTCCTAGGAGAGTCTAAGCTGTGAACTGGGGCCACCTACTAATAGTGCTGGGCTTGGGGCTGCTTTGCAAGAGTCACAGGGCATGCTGAGGCCCTGGAGTTTGGCAACCCTGGCTTTAAGACATTACCAATCCTTTTATGTAGGAGTTTGTTCTCAGCAAATACTTTTATTGCAGTCTCATTAAACTCATCACATTCCTGATGAATTTTGAAATCAGATTTTACTAGTCAGTCAACTAAAATGTTGCTGAATGTGTATAATTTGTTATCTTTATGTCTCAGCTTATAAGTTAACACAACACAATATAACATATTGATTAAAAAAAGTAAAGCGTCACATAAACAAAAAACAAAAAGGCAAATAGATGGAGGCTCAGCACATAGGAGAATGCCTATAGGGTAAAAAGAATGTATTCCATATTATCATTTGGCAGTCTACATTATAAAATTTTTGACAATTATATAAATTTTGGGCCAAAGTTTTGAATAAAAAATGAAACTATTCAAACTAATTGTCACTAATTAAGAAAATGTTATAGAAACTTTATAAGATAAAACTTATTAATTTGATTTATTGACATTAGAAAAAAGCATGCTCATAGTGCCCAAATTCCTCTCAGAGAATTTAGCTAAGCCATATACCAGGGTAGTCTAAGAATTGCTTTATTTTGGGAAGGCTGAATCATCTAGGACAAGCCCTAGATAATCTTAGGGTTTTTATATTTCTGAATTCACCCAAATATGGACATAAACTACATGCAGAAGTGACAGAATTTAACACTGAACCTTTTTTTTTACTATAATGCAAATGAAAATCAATTCAAAATAGAGCCAAACTAGGATTATGAATGAGTCTCCAAATACTCTAGAATTCCAAACCTAAATGAATTTAGAACCATGACCTTTAGAGATGCAGCTAAGATAGAATTTAAAAGACTCGCCAAAAGCCTGTCCTTGAGCCTTAGGATTTGTTTGGTGCATGTTGCCAACGACCATGCATGTGGAGGAGGATTTAAAAGTGATTTAAAAGGGCCCTTTTTGAACATGCTTTCATAGTGTAGTGGTTAGCATGTCTGCTTTACATGCAGAAGGTCTTGAGTTGACACCCCAGTGGAGTCAACAGTCCATGGTCTATGATCATGACACCCTGAACAAGCCTAATGTCTGATCTCGGAAACTAAGTAGCGTCGAGCCTGGTTAGTACGGATGGGAGACCACCTAGGAAGACCAGGTGCTGTAGGCATAAATAATAAATAAATAAATAAATAAATAAATAAATAAATAAATAAAAGGGCACTTTTCTAAAACCCAGTGCATAATTTAAAAATTTAGAGATGTCTATGGCCAATCTGTGCTTCAACCAACCCTCTTATCCTTATAAAACATACTTTTTTTGGGAGGAGTGTATTATTTTATCCTTTACTAAACTATGAGCTTTGCTGAACTATGGAAATAGTCTACAATGTCAGCTTTGTTTCTCTCTACCCTCTCTTTGCAGAATCTTGTTCCTGGGATCTTTATACACATTAGCTACTTACATATGCTTTTATATAAAGGACACTAGTAAGTAGAACTTCTGAGATTTGAAATATTTTGACAATGTATAATTTTCTTTAACTTTTTTCAGGCATAGCTTAGTAAGTTGAGTGAACCGATTCATAGGTACTCATGTTTTACACTAGTTTCACAAACTTTCTGAAAAATATCAACTATTCCATTGTACTATATATTTAATATATGTGGAATATGACCAGCTTTGTAAATTAAAATTTATTTAACTAACATTCATTCAACTAACAGTTGTTGAATTATTAATAGGTACCTAATAAGCATCATTCTTGGGATAAAGTTTAATATTCATAGTTCTCAAGATTATTATTCTCTATAACTTAATTAAATAAGTACTTATTTGATAAGTATTTATTAAATAAGTTTAAAAGGCTTTACCTGCTTTTTCTCATTAAATTGTAACAGTTTATCGTTTCCACTTTTACAGTTATGACAACTAAAGCTTAGAGAAGTTAATTGCTTTCTGAAAGCTAAAATCTTGATCAAGATATCTGATTCCCAAATCTGAGCTTGCAAATGTAGCCAGGAGGCAAGCATTAAGGGTAATCTAAAAGCTTTCTTAAAAAACTGATTTCCACCACTGAGATTTGGGGAGATTTCACTGAAAAATCAAATATTTGGATTCTCTTGAAAAAATGTATGATAAGTATTTAAGGCAGTAATTCAAATATTTAACAATTAACATAATCTGGACAACAGCTAATCATAAAGAGACACTGATCAATGAGAAAGGACAGCTTCTGCAAGCAATTGGACTGCCATTCCAATGTCTAAGTTAAATATCAGCTGATTCAAAGATAGCCATTAAAATTTTGAAAACAAATGAATACTTTTCAAAAATATAGGTGGACAAAAGCAAATATAGAAATTTCATCAATTCTGCAAGAATAAGATACTAAGGACTATAAAAATTAAGTGACTTGCCTCATAGTAAGCCAGATGGAGTCAGGACTAACCTTAGAGTTTTAATTAAGTCCAATGTTGTTCTACTGTGGTGTAACAAATTTGGTCCCACAAATTAAATGTTCAAATCAATATTTGGAAAACGTTTATTTTTTTCTCATTTCAGGCACATATATACTATATTTTCTCATTTCAGGTATATATGTATATGCTATCATTACTATTGGTGACTCATTGTTATGAGTTTTAAACATCTACATTTATGCTTTATAGGTTATTAATATATACATCTGTAAATGTGCTTTAAAAATATTACCTACATCTTGAATCTTAAAAAAGTGTCTATATTTCGTCAAATTTTATTAATTAGGGAAATATTGCTGCCTCTATATAAAATAACGAGTAAATGGCTGTTATTCAAAAAAAAAGTAAGAATTTGTTCTATGTATTTATAAAAATACTTTATTTTTATCACTTCAATTTTTCTGAGAGAAAGACATGTTTCAAGTTATATCTTTTTTTGCTACATAATGTCAAATGTAAATAATTTTTCTTGATTAAATAATTTATAGAATCCAAGTAACAAGTTGAAAGCTTAAAAAAGAAAGAAATATGCAATTTAGAAATGATTTTATTACTTTAGCAGATCGCACATTTATTCTTTGACCCCAAATATTCTAATGGGAATGTTAGTTAGTCTCCTATTTTTAATAGAAAAAGAAATAGTAAAGTGAATCTTTAAGGTTCCATTAATCTCATTTGATAATACACTGGGAAGTTGTTATTAAAGTTCAATATTGGTATAATTCTGGTTTGGATGTTATCCAAGAAAATTTTAGCTAAAGTAGTTGAAGAAAGTCTAATTAAGTCAGATCAGATTATTAAAAATTAAATTTCTGTTATCTAACAGAGCAATCATTTTTGAACACCTACTAAAAGTTAACCACTATTTTATAACAGTTAAGTGATATAATAGCTAATAGTATTTTCCTTGAACATTGTGCTATATAACTTACATGGAAGTGAAAACAAAAAGGAAAATGAGTGAAGTTATCTCAGGAGAGAAAAAAACAGTTGGGTCAGAAATACAGTTACCGTATTAGACCAAAGTTGACCATGACCTACGGAGGGTCCTGATTAAAAAAAAAGGGTGTTTTCTTATGAGTCAGCTAGCCTGGCTTTAGAGAAAGGAATGTTGTTATGGAATGAATATAAATAATTTTGAACCAGAGAGAAAGGCTGTTAAATATCTTTCAGCACAAAATTAAGGATTAGCTTTTGCGGGCACAAGGGATTAAACCTAAAGCTACTAAATTATGCTTATTAAATTCCTGAAACCCTGCTGCCCAGTTTATTTAAGAGCCTTTTCTCCTTTGTTTCACACCCTATTTTCCTTATGTGTGTACAACGAGACATGCATTTCTTCTGGAAAAATAAAGAGAAATCTACCCTGCTCAAAATGACTTCTGAGGGTGATTAGCTCCTTCTTTTGGCCACCAGCATGTATTCTTTCAATCACTGTGCACATATCTAAAGGGACAACAGGACAGGTGCAGTAGATGACAATAATGTATGCCATCCACAGGGATGTGAGGTCTGGTCTGGCCCTGGGTCTTGGATCACCTCTGAGGATGATGTCATGACATCATGCTTCATCATACTTTGTTATTGATATTTCTCTTTAGACTTGTCAAAGGGAGTGGCTGCAGAGTTTCTACAAGGCAGAGCTCACATTTTGCAAGAATGTGACACAGGTTACACTGAAAATGTGACATTATAAAAATTAATTTACAATAAAAATTGCTCTTTGTCAAGAGTGTGGGTCAGTCAAAGGATAATTCATCTGTGCATAGACCACCCTTGGCCATAATGTAGAGTATATTGCTTTCTTGACACTAGCAAAAGTTTTATTCAAATGAATCTCCAAGATGTTATTTCTGGATTTGGTCAGAATCCTATTAAATTCATATTTTAGGATATTTTTATGTTTCACTTGATTTCCTCAATTATAGAGCTTTACTACTGGTATCAACTGTTCTCCATTACATTTCACACTATAAGTTTACCAGAAAAATTCATGCCAGTTATTATTACTTTTATGAGTTTATATACTCAAATATGAAACATACGAAATAGGCTAGAATTTATTAACATGAAACATTTAATACAGAAAGAGATAAGGCATTATAAAGTTATATGTCATGAGCATATTGAATGTGCCCAATTGCTTTTAAATGTCTCAAGTATAACCATTATGTGCTATTATAGGGATTATAAACTATATTGAAGTAATATATTCAAGCATCCAAAAAATCAGAGTAAATAAAAATAATTTTGCTCATTGGCTCACAGTTAGGAAGGAATGAGAGTAATAACAATAAAATAATAATGTGCAGGGAAAGACAGATACATCCTGCAGCAGCCTGAGCTGCAGCAGACCCTGATTCAAGGGAGGGAGCCGGAGGCTTCCAACTCATAAAAATGAATATTTGTCTGCCAAGGAAATACTGCACATATCTCTTTCCCACTCTTGCCCTCCAGGGGCCTATTCTGACCTCTCTTTGTCCCCATTGAGTGGGGGAACAGAGGGTAAGAATATGGCTCAGGACATTTCACTCTAGGAGCCTGTGACTCTAGGAGTAGTTTGGCCCCTGCATCTCATGGGAGTAATTTAGTACCCGGATCACACTGACCTTGGAGAGCAGAATCTGTGATGAGCATCTTACTTGGGCCTTACCTTAGGGTTTGTTCTCATTAGGAGATGAAATGAGGGACCATTTCAAGTCATACCATTTAGCAGTGAGAAAATCGAGAAATAGATATGTTCTGTAATATCTTATTCCGATTCAATTTTTTCTAGACTTCTCTTGCTGAAATCCAGTCGATACTGTCCATACTGACATCAGGAGATTTCTTGGGAATATGAGCTATATGTCAGTGTTCTGGGACAATGATTATTTGCTGTCTTATCTCAGACTGCCTCAGTCATACTCACTGTAGTGTGTGTGTGTGTGTGTGTGTGTGTGTGTGTGTGTGTGTGTGTGGTGGGGGTGGCTTGCATATACCACTTACCTTAGAGCCTCACTAGGGTGAGCAGTGGGGGAGAGGAAGGAAACTGTGTGGGGCAGGCTGGTGCTGGGGAGAAGGGAGGCAGGGCAGAAAATATTTCTTGTCAGCCCTCGTTAGTCACAGTCATAGGAGGTACAGTAGAAGATCAAGCTCATTACAAGGAACCATTTTTTTCTTATGGCAAAATGTATGAAAATCTTAAAGGTCAAGCTGTGTGCTAAGAATTGTTGAAAAGCTTTGTGCATTTGCTAACTGAATCATGAATAACAGTGCATGTTAAAAGTGATTATGTTTAAAAATAGGGCACATACAGAGTTGAAAGTGACTTTGAAATTCATCTTGTTCATGTACAAATGTGACCTTAGAAAGGCATATATTCATTTTTACACATAGTATAAAAATATATACATAGTATATATTATGTATATAGTATATGTATATACTAGTAGAGACAATTTTCCTCCATATATCACAACAATTTTCTTTACTATTAACAGCTTACATTAGTATAGTATATTTGTCACAAGTAATAAATTAATATTGATATATTATTAACCAAAGTACATACTTAATTCAGATTCCTTTGGTTTCTACCTATTATTATTTTTTCTATTTCAGAAACCCATCTGGAAGTATAATTTTCATTGACAAATCATGTGGATGGTTCTTTCATATCCTTATCTGATACCTATATGTTCTCTTCAGGAAGGTGTCAGTTTAGATCTTTTACTCATTCTTCAATTTTTCTCCTGATGTTGAGCCCTAAATTTTCTATTCTGGTACAATCTCCCCATTATATATGTGTATTGTAAATACTTCATTAAGATAAAGTCTGTTCCCTCAAATTCTCAATAGCACCTTTCAAAGAGCAATTTTTGATTTTAATAAAATAAACTCATGAATCTCCTTTTATGAATTGTGCCTTTATTGCTCTATCCAGAAACTCATTACCAAAATCCAAGATTATGTAGATTTTATCCTGTGTTTTCTTCCAAAATTTTCACAACTTTGATTTTAGGTTCAGTTGTTTATGCAAATATTACTTATATTGTTTGTCTGTATTGTTGACATTGACTTGAACCCTTGTCCAAGATCAGTTTGCCATATCTGTGTAGGTCTATTTCTGAGCTCTCTATTCTATTCCATTGATCTTTAAATATTTCACTCTGCTCTCTTCTTTCTTCCAGGAATTTTGGTGGGAAGTTTACTGTCATTCTGATCCTTATTCCTGTCTAGATAAGGTGTCTTTTCCTCTTCCTTCTTTCAAAAATTTCTACTTGTCTTCCATTTATTGCAGTTTAAGTATAATATGTCTAGCTAGATTTTTTGCTTTGTTTTAATCTATGGTTTAAGGTCTATCATTAATCTTGGCAATTTTACTTGAAATATTTCTCCTGCTTTGTTCTTCTTCTTCAATTAGGTATTTGTTACACATTTTGACATTGCCCCACAATTCTTGGATGTTTTGTTTGTTTGTTTTCATTCATTCTTTTCTCTTTGCATTTCAGTTTGGGATGTTTCTATTGAGCTATGCTCACTTTCACTGATTCTTTACTTGGCACTTCTGGTCTACTGAAGGCATGCTTCATTTCTGCGATTGTTTTTACTTCTAGCCTTTGCTTAGAGTTTTCATCTCTCTACTTACATAAACCATCTTTTCTTGAATGTTGTTTACTTTTTGAGTTAAAATCCTTAGCATATTAACCTTTATTCTTTTAAAGTATCTAATAATTTCAGCATCTGTGTCATTTCTGAGTTTAGTTCTGATAATTATTTCCTGTATTTGAAGTGTGTTTTTTCTTGCCTTTTGTCATACCTTGTTTTTTTTGAAATCTAAATATTGCATTGGGTACTATCAACTGAAGTAATCAGGCCTACCTTGTGAGGATTTACAAATATTTGTCTAGGAATTTGACTGTATTTAATGTGTGTTGTAGTTCTAGATACCAGAGGCTTTAAAGTCCTCTATTGCCCTTATAGTTTTTCCCTCCTTAACTTTGGACTTCTGTAAAATTCTTCCACAGAGGAAATTTGTATCTTATTCAGCTGTAATCTGCTATTATTTTACTGGAGACATGTCAGTGTGGTGGTGAAATGTGAGGAAGGGAAGCATTCTATTGTCTTTCAATTAAATCTCCATGGCTTAGTTGCCTGTGTCTTATGTCAGTGACCTTCAAAAGTGTTTTTCTCCAGTTGTCTAACTCCTGTGTGTCTCCTCTGTTTCCTGACTGCTGAATTCCCAGTCTATTTCCTTGAAGCTTTGATTCCTGTGGAATATGGTTTTTTTTTTTTTTCTCCATGGAGAAAACAGGGAGGCCATAGGGAACTGGAGCAGAATGCTTGCCCTGCCTGAGTTGGGATAAGGCTTTGGCAGAGTCTTTCTCCCTAGAGTCTAGGCCTTTGTTGTGGAGAAGGTTCTGGAAATATTTCCAAATGATTCTTCTTCCTGCCCCCTTGCAGTTCTATGAGAATATCTTCTACAAATCTTCACTGTGAGAACCTGATGGAGTTCATAGAAGTACAGCCCTTAAAAGTGTGAGGCCTTCCATGAGATTGTGGTCCTGAGGAGTTTCTAATTCTTATGCAATCCAAATTCAATTTGTAAAAATTAACTTTTAAGTGTTCCTATAGTTTATGGCTCCAGAGATTAGAAACAATGATCAAAGCTAAGTTTCAAAATCAAATGGAGTCTCTTATTTTAGACCATATGCTTCATAAAGAGCTCATGTCCTACTCAGCTATAAATCCAGCAAGAACTCCTTTTGGGCTCTCCTATATAACTAATTACTGGGTTGAAAGACCTGGTTAAAAGAATGAGAAAACGGGTGATGGAAACATAGATACAGGTTAAACACTTTCTTTAATCACTTCTTGACTGATTAAGGAATAATCTTTTTGAAATTAGATAAGAAAATTTCTGACTTCTACAAAAATTCCAGCACACATGTAACTATACAAGTAGTTGTTCAGAACCATGAAAAATTTAACTAAAACTCGAGAAAAGCATCTAATCCATACAGGCTAGAAATGATTTCTTTTATGAATAGAATATAATAAGTACATTTCTTCATAATTAATATAGATATATTTCCTACCTACCACCTACTCTGATAACTATCATTGTAAGTAATTCCTTAACTTCTTCGAAGTCCTATAACATCGCTCATGTAGCATTTGCACTTTCTTCTATGTTTTATGCTTATTTCACATATTGATTTTAGACTGTAAGCTTCCTAGGAGCAGGAGTAACACATAATAGTTGTTCAGTATAAATAATCCTTTAACCAACATTTACTGAGTGTTTATGATGTGCTTAAGAAATACGATATTGCTGCCTTTAACAAAATGTCATGTTAGTGAGTAAATAAATTTAGACTGTGACTCTTCTGAATAATCAGAATCCTCTTTTGAAGGAGATCACATTAAGTAAAGATTAAAGCAGATTCTCATTCTTTGAAATTAAGAAAGAAAAATCATCATTTGATTGAATATGATTCATCAGAGAAAGCAGACATTCTTGCTTTAAAAATAAAGACACATTCTGTTGACAAAACTCAAATAGAAGCATATAATAGGTCACTAAAAATAAACAGAACAAACTTTTAAAAACTTGAGTGTCTTAATATTGGAGCACACACAAACTAGTCAAAAGAGAAGTCCCAGAAATCTTCAGAATCATATACTAACACATATACATTTTCAGTTAGGGATATACTTTGCCCTGAAAGTTCTAGTCTTTTTATACTGTAATGAGAACTTGTATGTCTAATATTTCTTCATACTTGTCAAAGATAATGCACTCCCTTTCATATTAAGCTGGACTTCTCTTTATACATTAGCTTTATAAGGTTTTACTGACATTCATTTTCAATTATGCATCAGCAGGTTCACCTCTGCTCTGTTCAATTCACAGACTGAATGGAAACCATAAACTAAGCATATACTGTATCAGTTAAAGGTTTACCAAATGAGTTCCCATGGTTTCCTTTTCTTACTAAATGCATTCCCACATGCTGGAAAAGATCTCTGAAGCGGAATGCATCCTGGCCTTTAGGCCTGAGGGTACATTATTTCAAGCATATCAGGCGCCTGGTCTAGTGCCTTTTACATGGGAAACATCTAAAGACCCTGTTCCCTAACAAAGATTTCAATAAAAATCCAAATAAAATTGATTCCTTCTTTGGCTTTGTTTTCATTTGGAGATAGAAGCTCTAGCATGTTTATTTACTTACATTGTTTTAGCTCCCACAGCTGAACACAAGGAAGAGGAAGGGATACAAATAGTTTGTTTACACAAATTGACACTGGCTTTTTAAAATCATGTGCCACATCTCATTTTCATTAAAAGAACTGCTATTGTAAATCCATTAGTAGAAGCTATTTGTTGGATCTATTAATTACTAAAAATTATACAAAATAAAAATAATGCTTTCTTACAAACATTTAAAGTATCATAATTTCACAGGACTAGCTTACATGAGTCTAAATGTAGTGTTCCATAAATCAGATAAATGCCATATGCCAACTCCTAATGAGTATTTTTTAAAAATCTCGCATTTTCCTGTCCCCTGTTTAATTTGTGAATAAAGTTATATATTATATCTTAAACTCTAAAGGTGAATTTGTTGGTTTATTAATTCAAGTGTGATATCAGATCATAGAGGTGATTTTCCTCATTTGGGAATGTCATGTGGTGACGTTCTGATTAATGCACTACCATGAACAGAGGCAACAGATTAACTATAGTGTGCACAGGAAATGTTAATTCTTCATCGAAACTCTCAATTGTTGAGTCACATGCAGTTTCAATTATTTTGCATGTTTGGCAATCTTTCTTCCCCAATGGAACAATAAACATTAATTTATTATGAAAACCTGGTTGACATAAATTACTCTATATTAAAAAATTTTTATTAGAATGCCAGTTTTCTTTTTCTGCAACATGATAAAGTTGTATTTTATTTTTAAAAGGACTTAATCAAACTTCTCCACAAATATTTCAAATTTTTCATGGACCACCAAAATGCCAGATCTCTGATAGCTCCGTTAATTCATTCTTTTTCAAGATGATATACTGGAAAATGTGGAATATTATAATCTGGAATTTAGTACTTGAATAGAAACAGTTTAAGGGTACTAAGATGACTTTTAAAAAATCACAATGCCTTTTTGTTCCATATTTGTTTTCTAACATCAAACATTCTTGGAAACACTTAAATTATAATCTCAGTGTCCTTTGTATTTACGACCATCATAGTTTTAATATGGGAAGTTCATGCTACATTTTCTCTCTCTCTCTCTCTCTCTCTCTCTCTCTCTCTCTCTTTTAACTGAAAATACACATGAGAACAGTGGACACTCTCTTCAGGCTCTAAGAGGCCAAGCCGATGTCTGAGAAGGCTTTGGTGGACGGCCTCCACTATCCAGGCCCCCTTGTGAAGGAACCTTCTGTCTTGCAGTGGGATTGCAGCTTCTTGGAAAGGGGAGCCATTTATCACAGTCCTAAATGAAAGCATTCTTTAAACACAAATGTCTTTTTCTCCCTTTGTCTAATTACTGAGAGGAAAAGTGAGAAGGAAATGTCAAAACAGAGAAACAGTGGTGTATAGAGAGAGCAGTCACTCTGGAGCTCAACCAGCTTTTGTGACGGTCTGGGCGATTTGTCAAATGGTTGTGGCATAAGTCAAGCTCTAAGGTTGAAAGGTCTTGACCTAAGGAGTCCTGGAATCAGACAGTGTAAGCAAGGGGTCTGCTAGAATTTTCAGCTATAGTGAAGATGAACAATAATGGGAGCTGGACATAACAAAACCTCATTTGCATAATTCAGGTAAGTAATTTTATTGAAACTGACAAGGATGTGACAGGCTAAGAAAGAGAAGAGAACACACTCTTGCTGGGAACCATTAAAGCTCAGTTAGGTATGTGAAAATAAATGACAGCTAATCTCTTCACTAAAAAATCTGTAAACAATGCTATTTTACCCAGGATTCACCCATGACCTTTGGCAGAACTTGCTATAGATTCTTTAGTCTAGTCTTCTAGAATATAGCAAACAGAATGGACTGAATTCAAATTGTGTTTTAGACTTTCACTGATAGCAATTACTTCCCTAATAGGTACTCCTTCCAAAGCAGGTTCACATTAAAAAAGAAAGAGTGGAAACTTTTTAAAGTGGGCAACATTCAAAGATTTGAGATTGGTGCTACAGAAAACTTTACTTTTACTTAATAATAGATTTTTGTGGAGAAAATTTAGCTTGAGTTGCTTGTACTAAGAATCTAAAAAATGAAATGCCTTAAGTACTTGAGCTTTCCGATATATGTTCAGGAGATGATATTAATCATTAGTGATTGATCTTTTCAACTGTTTTTTGTTTTTCTATTTCAAAAGGTACAGATTTAAACAAGGCATGAATTTAATATTGATACATAGTGTTAAAAACTAAAACATTTAATACCTAATAAATATTGCTTTTAAATTTTGATAAAATCTTATATCAGTAAAACTTACAAATTAGATTTTATGTGGCTCAGATATACCTATTCATAAAAAAAAACAACAAAAATGATAAGATTATCAGAAAAAGACTTTCCTTATTTTAGATAAAAGAAACTACATTCTTAAAAGTACTCTCCTTGTCCTTTACATTTGGCTTGCTTTGATGTGTGATCACCAGGAGATAGCTACATATCTTTTGTAATCAGGCTGCTCACTAGTCATTGGTGACTTTTATAGGCAAGGCAGTAATGGATGGAAACAGTAATCAGGCTAGAGAAGAATGCTACTCAAACCTAGTGTGCCAGAGGAGAACCACGTCTGCTGTGTCCTGCAAACATGAGAAAAATACAAAACCCACTTAGACATGAATTGCAAAATCTCCAATCTTCTAGGTAGCAAATATACAAGTACTCCTTCTGCAGTATATGGAACACATATATAGTTTGACCAAAATGTGGATATTCCATCGAATGAGAAGCAGTTGAGAGTTCTGGCTAGATCAAATGTGGATCTCAGTATTATAAGCAGTCTAATGCATAATTCATGAGGCTTAATGAATATTCCAATTCATGACAGCCAACTGGCTCCATAGGTCACACCTCCTAGTCTCATATAAATAAAGAATGAGATGCTGGAAAGCATACCAGCTGAACCAAACTGAGTGCCAAAAACATGCATATTAATGAGGCACTATAATAGATACTTGACTCTTTGGAAGTGCCTATATTGGTTTCCAGCTACAGAGGGAAAGGAAGTTCACAATGTACCTTTAAACGCACCATACTGTGTACCATAAAATACAGCTTTTTCTATGAAATATGAAATCAAATTATACTGATGTGATTTCAGATTCAGTCATTAACTCCATAAAATCCTCTGACACTTCTATCAAAATTGAAACATTCTGGAAAGATCTCCACCCCCTGTTCCCATGTTCCTTTACAAGTCTCAACTTGGTAACTAGGGAGAGGAAGTCCTTCAACAGTGCTGTTCTTTTATGTGTTCTGTTTAGACCTTGGATCAGGATGAATGGTAGCTCAGATGAATGCATTTGTGCCATTTTTCTTGGCCTCAGACTATGTTTTCTCACTACCATGACATCTGAACAGAAGGAGAAAACATCTCCCTTTTGTAGCAGGCTAATTTAATTTGTACCTTCCACCTAGGGGTAAATATGTTTGTCTGTCTGTCTGAGCTTTTTTGCCTACTTTCTTTTCTCACGGGAAACCCTACTGAGTCAAAAGCAGGAAATTGCTTAGTGCTCTAACTTTATTTTAAAGTAATTTAATTTCAAGCCTTCGCACCCATCCTAAAGTGAAGCAACTGTTGGAACCCCCTCGGGACACCCTTAATGACTTTTGCATGTCTCCTGTGTCACAGATGTCAAAGGCTTGTTGTTTTGGGGGTATTTTATTTTTTGGAATAGATGATTTAAAAGAGACTGCTTTGGGCTGTTTTAATCACAGAAGATGTGCATTCGTTTTAAAATAATGAAGAAAAAAGTCTTGCAGACTTTACATTGACTCACATCCTTTCAGATCCATATTACAACCCACTGATCTTTACTTGATCTTGAATTGATCTTGGGTATTATTTGTGGCTTGACCTTGTTTGATGTAGAGATTGTCAAAGATTTAAAGTAGACTACCAATAAACACATTTTGTCCTGAGTAAAACAGCAGTAATTCATTACTAAAAAACTTGTACATATTTAGGCATTTGGTCCAGATAGTGTTACTGTTGTGTCAGGGCATCCCAGATATCAGAGTGAACAACTCAAATTAAAATTACAATAATGATCTACTTAATAAAAAAAGGCTTAAATGGGGGAGAATTTTTTACTTGAGCGAAATAAACTTATAAACATGAAATTTTGTTTCTCTTAATTGTAATAGTTTTCAAAAGTACTTTTTTTTAAGGGCTACAGCACCTGGTCTTCTTAGGTGGTCTCCCATCTAAGTACTAACCAGGCCCAACCCTGCTTAGCTTCTGAGATCAGATGAGATCGGGCACGTTCAGAGTGGCATGGCTGTAGTCAAATGTACTTTAAGGAAAAAAATTGCTTCTTTCTTATGTTTGTGAGAACACACTCTAATCAAATTCTCTTTCATGATGTTTATATCTCTCTTTACCACTTTTTATATTGAGATATAACTACAATTAATAATTCCACATAATAAGAAATAGATATCTTTGACATTGCATTATAAATATGACTTGTTTAAAATAGAAAAATAACTGTTAACATTATTTTATTAATTCCTATTTGATGTTAAAGGTCTTTCTGTAATATGTTATTAGTTTATAGCATGGGAATCTTTACTCATGACCTGACCCATTTTATTTTTTAGCACCAAACCATAATAGTTTTCCATGCATCTAATTTAAAAGGAATATCAATTTATAGTATTAATGTTAATAATAAAGTTATATTGTTTGATCTTGAATTCTGAACTATATAGAGTTAATCCACAAGACAGTTAAACATATTAACTGATTTGATGCTATTGAATAAATACACATAAAAATTTCTTAGATTAGAATACCTAAGTATACTTGTGTGAAACTATGTATTCAAAAACATGGAGAGATATGGCTTTTTCAGAAGAAGAATTCATAGAAAAGAATATTACAGTTGGGTATAAGAAATTTTCAGGGCTTTCAAAAAGTCTGAGTTTTGGATCTCAGATCCATGTTTCTTCAAAATATGTAAAAAATATAGCTCAATTTAAAAATTATCATAGAACAACTTCATTTCTAAAGCATTATGTTTGATAAGGAGGCCAAATCTAGTTAGATTTAATTAACTAGAAATTTGAACATTTGATTTGTTGCTAGGGAAATTTTCCATCTTTTCAGGCTCTAAAATGGCACAAATTAACTGCTGCAGAAGAAAGCTATCTTTGATATAATAATGTGATGTTTCCAACAGAATCCAAAATTGCACATTGAAGTTGGCCACTAGTACATTATAATCTACAGTATTTCTGTAAATGGCTAGATAATAAATATTTTGGGCTTTGGGAACTACATATGGTATCTGTCATATATTTCTCTTTGTTTTATTTTGTTTTACAACCATTTAAAATTTTAAAAACCACTCTTAGCTTGAGGGCCATACAAAAAAAGACCAAAGTCTGGATTTGGATCACTGAACCTAGTTTTTTAAACTCTAATCTAAGCTTTTAAGATCTTGTTTAATGTGGCAAACATCTATCTGCTTATTCTCAGATACGTTATTATACAGATGATCATTTCAAACTCAGAATTTCTTCTTTTATTTTATATTGTGCTATGATTTATGAAAGAATATCTGCTCCATAAGGCTACATATATATAATATATAACATATATAATATGCATTAACATTATATATTATATATATTAGCATTATATATTATGCATATTAGTATTATATGTATGCACACACATATTCTAATTGGTGGACTTAAAAAACTTAATTTCCAACACTTATTCACAACAGCCCAAGAACTGCTATCATTTATCCTACTACACATGGTAATCTTTTATTGGAAAGTTGAATATTTTGTGAGGATCTGAACACCTTTCCACAAGCATTAACTTTTCCATATTGTTGCTAAGTGAATAATATTATGTAAAAATTTCTTCAATTAACTTTAATGTTAAATATTACAAAATGTAATACTATGTGTGTTGTACTTTTAGAATTTTCTTTAACACACATTTAAAGCCAAAGTCTTTTAATTTTAAATAACACAAGATTTCAAAGAATTCAGAATATTTTTCTAGTAATTACTTCAAATATTTCAATAAAATATAGTCTTTTTAATTTGTAGACTAATATGACATACCCCAAATAGTATGTCTGAAAAGGCAAAACTTTCCTCTTTGTGAGAATGCCTTCTTTAAATAAAATTATTTGGCTCTGGATTATCTTTAAAATATCAAAATGCATTATTCAGTTCAACATCCCTACCTTCATCAACAAAGTGTATATTTAAGGACTGTTGGGGCCACATTTGCTTTAAACTACAATATACAGACTGTTGCTATACTGCTTGTCTCTCTCAGCTTCTGCACTCATTACCTTCTCACAGTTTTCTCACAGTGTGGATGATACTGTTCACAGAACTAGTGCAGAATTTGAAATAGAGTCACAATGTGATGAGGAAAAGAATTTTGCCTTCAGGCAAGTTGTTATTTTAAATGCAGTACCAAAGTTATTATTTCATTTTACAGCAATACTTAAGCTCTAACATTTTGTCTTAAAATTAAAGTGATCACGGTCTAATGGCTACAGGGTTGATCCCTACCCATAGAAGAAATGCAAAGGGTCTTCAGACCCTGCTAGAGGCAGTTGGGAATGCAAGGGGGTGAATCTAATGGGGAGTCTTTACCTTAGAAGTATTATAAGAACCATTTAGTATCAGGCAAAGAACTGTAAGGATGAATATTTCATTGTTGGCTTATCCATGACCTTTGCTTTCTTTAACAAAAGCTGTTTTACACCTACCATATATATGCCAGAGATTGCTTTTGGCTCCAGGGATATAACAGTATTTCAGAATCTTTCCTTCCTTCTTGATTGGCTTTTCTTTTTAAACACATTTTCAAATTACATCTCTATAGTTATCACAAAGAGGTCCAAGATCCTAAAATATGCATAGTTTACTTCAAGTTCTATAAAAATCACCATCTTGTAGGTAATAGCATTTATTGTAATCAATAGTAAACTTGACTGTTTCCTCCACTAGCTAGAACACAAGTTTAAAAATTTCCTAATTTGTTTTAAAAAATTTTGCGTAGGATCACATGTACGCTGTTCTGCAGAAAGACCCGTTGCTTTTTCTGCATCTCAGAATTTTGTAATCCAAAAGAGAATAAGAAACACTGAATTAAGCTCTGCATTTCTTAAAGGTGAGGATTTCTCTGCAAAAATTGAAATGTCATTTTATTTATTAACCATGAGAAATATAAGGAAGAGCAGGTTTTTGAGTTCATATTTTACTGCATTCTTATACCATAGACATATCAACCAAGAAAATCTAATTACGAACATTCTCTCTGTAAACTTTTATGTCCTCAACAATCTAATTTTTAAGGCTTTTCTTAATAGCTTTGATGAAACTTATGACATTTTGCAGATTGATCTCAAATTGTATTTTGGTAACAAAAGTAAAAAAATAGTATAAAATTCAAATTATCTTTGAAAGGTGATCTTTTTTCAGTGCTCAAGAAATATTTGTCAATAATGATGAGAATGAAATTAAATAAAAACTTTCATTATTCTCCATAAACTTTTAACAGAAGACAGGGGATAGTATTAGACATTAATGCTCTTTTAGGAAGTGATGTTTAGGATACATTAGGATTCAAACCTTCTCACTAAAGCCTAAGCTCTTTGATAGCTTTATGTAATGTCTTTCTTCTTAAGCCAATCTACATCTGAAATTTAGTGCTTTCACTGGTTTCCAAAAAAAATCCACCGATGTGATACTTTTGTTGAATTGAAAATATTTTGCAAAAAAATTGAAGATCATGAAAAAGTAGCCTTATGCCATTTTATATTTTTTACATCTTAAACTTTACCTTGTCTATCTAATTTTCCTTCTCTCCCTCAAAGATTTTCTCCACCTGGAGTTCTGGATTATTTTAATATGTTATACAGAACAGCTCCCTCTTCCTCCCAGGCCTTTTCTCTGCTAATCCTCAAATATAGAACATTCAGTTTATTTTCCTAGACAAATATAGCTATCTCTCTTAATAGTATTGTGGTGTCAATTGTTAAAGTTATTATACTTTGTGCACCCTGCATGTAAAATTTACCCTGTATTTGCATTCTTTATCTGCAACATTGTTAGTGTTGTGAGAACTTCTCAATAATACTTTTGGATGTAACATTGTTCATTTAGAATTGTTTAATTTATTGCTTCATTTGATCCTTCAACATAACTAGGTAATTGACAAGAGAAATTATAGCAACAATGACTTGTGTTAAACAGGTTAAATGATTTTTCAGTTCCATCCTGTGGCTTAACAGGAAAGAGATTAGAACCCAGGACTTTGGATGTTAAATGCAGTGCTTTCTCTGACATCAAGCCAAAATAAATGTTAGCTGGATAAAGAAATATTTAAATATATCACCAAAATATATCTACAGTTAAATGGATATGGTAATTGAAAGTAAATATTTGATGACTCTTCTATGAAAAGTGGTAGAGGAGTAGTGGGGGGAGAGGTAAGAACAAACATCACACAGACAATATGACATTCCACTCTAAAAGACAAAGGTATCTTCTTATATTGTCAAAGGAACTCATAACACCTAACAAAACTAAAAACACCTGATCCATTTTTAATTACCAGATATACCCAAACCATGCCTCAGTACCATTTCAATGAGGCTGTGATTTGCTGGTCTTCTACCAGTAGAGGTTTCTCACACTGATGAGGAGGAATATTCTTCTCCTCTGGGTCCTTGTGTAAAAGGGTTAGTGTGAGGCTGATGAAATGATCTTTTAATAGCAGAATCAACCAATCTTATTTGTCAGATAAGGCAATAAATTCATCTGTGACAGGAATGGGACACTGGACAAAACAGCTTTGGGATTACTCATCCTGAATCCTTACATTTTTTTCTGGCAAGCCGATTGTCTAAAATGGCTGAGGATAGAGTTTGGGGACTTCCTTAGGATTATAAAAATAGGATGTAGGACTGTTTCTGTGCCTCTTTCCTAATAATTATTTCATGTATGACAGATATTTATCTAAACTTGCTTTCAACACAGCATTTCACTTGGTATAGAAGCTATAAAGAAAACAAAGATTTAAATTATTCATTCTCTTTATACCTTCTTTTACTGTAGATAATAAATACTTGACTATATCAACATCAAAATCTATGTATATGAGACACACACAACCCAACAAATAAGTGAGTATAAAATTACTTTGAGAATTGTTTATTTCCAATGCCAACCAGTACCAGTATTTTTGGTACAGTCAGACTAATCAAGCATCTACAAACAGTGTGCAGAGATTGATAGATTTTTAGATATTGGCACATATACATTTACAGCTATTGACAAAGCTTTACTCCTTTGAAGAACATTCCAACTAATATTGGCATTCTGTTTTATCCGTTGACACTCAACATGATGTACTGTGGAATACTTTAAGACTTTCAGTGTTTGACTAAGCTTTACAGTCATTAATGTTTAATCACTTACAATTCAGTAAGCATTGTGCTTTCATTTTTTATATGGCTTGTTTATATATGTAAAGTAAATCAACAGTGCCTTTCTGATAGTTTCCCAGAACATTTATAATCAGTCCCATTTAGTGATCAGTGATGAGTATGAATACAACTGCTATTTGAGATTACTTTATCACTTTATACAGGTTCTAAATTCAGTTTTCCCTTCACAAAAATTATAATCAAAATAAACACCAGCTAAATTCTTTAAAGCTATAATATTATCCTTTTTTTATATTGTACTGCTTAAAATACGTTATACGTCCATGCACTATTTCTACATTGTAAATAGGAAAAATGATTACATTTAAATTTTTTTGAATGAAAGAGATTTTTACCCACTGAGAAAGTCAAAATTCTATAGTGTCCATCCTTACTTGGTCATAGATTGGTTACCCCGAGGAAACAATGAAGGGACCTTGAAGCATTGTTTTGCACATGCCACTGCAATGAATGAACACCATTGTATCATCATCATCAGGACACTAGTGAGAGACAAAATGCACTTGGCCAAGGCTGGGGGAAATGGGGACACAAAGAATTCAATTCAAGCAAATCATAGTGGGTAGAGGACACATTTGTAGAATTTTAACAGACTCCTGGCATTTGTATTTTACTCTTTGTTTACGTTTTGGCTTTTACAGAATGCTGAAGTGATTTTGCAAATCCTCTTTGTATATTAAGAAACTGAAAATGTAGATAAAAGCACAATATGTTACTTAAAAACATTTTTTAATGTTCTCAGAAATGTTTTTAAAAATTGATTTCAAAGAAACTAAGAAACAATGGAAAAATTTTCATATAACAAATAAAAATGTCATTTCCCATTTATAGCTCTACATATGTAAAAATACAGTTCTATTTTTCCCTTTCATGAAACTGGCCCTAAGAGTGAACAAACAAGCCACAACCAGACTGTCAGATACCTAGTTATACTTTATTGCCGTCAGAGTCCTACCATTGTGTCAGATATCATATTATTTAATTACCTACTTTTATTTGCAATAAAAAGGATTTTTTTTAAGTCTAAATTCATTTTTTATTATGTACTGTAGAGTTTAAATACATACCCATCTTTTATTGATATGTAATTCATGGTCACTGAAAATGACAGGAAGATATGGAAATAAGCAGAGGTTCAGATAATTGAATCCATTGTAACTTTCAAGAAAATAAGGCAAAAGACTGAAGCCAAAGTATCTGTGTGCTGCCATAAAGGTGGCCATAACTGAAATGCCCATTTGATAATGGCACAGCTGGTCTCCTTCTGTCTTTACCAAGTTTGGCTAGTGACTAGTTCTACTCCAGTGTTGCCTTACTGGAGCCAGTTCAGCCTAAGTACATAGGACTGTGGGAAGTTAGCTGCAAATGTCGATCATAAGGTCCATTCTTGGAAGCCAATCTCTGGAGTCTCAGGCTGGTTTTCCAAGGAGCTTAAGTAACAATGCCTCACTTAATGTGCTTGCTGCTTTGAAAGTGTGTTTTTGAGGTATATTTATGACTTCTGATATGTGCCAGTGTGAATTAATTTTTCTGATTACTTCCACTGGGCCAGCGAATCTCAAACTTGTGTTTTTCAGCAACTTCTGGCAGTTTGTTACAAATTCAGATTTCTAAGCTTGATTATGTCCGGGTGGGATCGAGTCATCTGGACCTCATTTTAAGAACTCACTTTAAGATTTCTTTTAGATTTCTCTTTTTAAATGAGTTTGTGAAGAGCGTTAGTTATCTGAAATATTGAAAAATGAGACAATAATTAAATCTTTACCCAATATAGACTAAAACACTGATAGAAGTCACATTAAATTAACTTTGTTCTGTATAATAATAAAGTTGTGAACCATTTCTCTTTATTATGTAGGGACCCTAATTTTGTAAGAGTCATATATTTATGAGAGATCTTGAAACCTATAAGGGAATATCATTAGATCAAGTCTACTTCACTAATCACTCACTAGTACTGATGATAAGTGATTCTTCTTCTTCTTCTTCTTCTTCTTCTTCTTCTTCTTCTTCTTCTTCTTCTTCTTCTTCTTCTTCTTCCTCCTCCTCCTCCTCCTCCTCCTCTTCCTCCTCCTCCTTGTCCTCCTCCTCCTCCTCCTCCTCCTTCTTCTCCTCCTTCTACTTCCTAGGCTAAAATAGGATTTCATGATTAATTTAATTTTTATTCCTTTTATTACTAAAGAAATTAAGTATTTCTTGTCCTAATTTGCCATTTACATTCCTGCTTTTTTAGATTTTATTGTATATCATTTGCTCATTATTTTCTTTCCCATAGAGATGTTAGAGTTTTGATTACTGCTTTGAAAGAGGCCTCAATATATTAAGAGCATTAACCCATTATTATATTTGTTGAAAATTGTTATTATTTTTTTTATTTTAAAATGGCATAGCAAGCATTGCTAAATAATCCAAGATAAAGTTTTAGAATCATTTTCAGTACATCAACCAGGCTGCAACTATCAAGAGATAGACTTTTTTGCACAAACTAAAACAACCTTTTAATATTTCTGTTATATAGTTTTAATTTTTGTGTGATATTTACTTGGATTTGTAATTAAGTAGTATTTTTAAAATGTGCTGTAAAACTTTTACTAATAAGGGAATTATTTATTTCTTTAAGTTTAAAAGAAACTCTGCAATCATTATGACCCTGTAGTGGCAATTTTTGGATGAATAAAACTACATTAATCAAGTATAGACATAAAGATTAAAATTTTCCATTTCAAAACTTAGAGCAGAATTTCAGACAAGTTACTAGACCTCTCTGTGCCTCTAGACATATTGCCCTTCTTGACTTTTTTAGAATAACCTGAATCTACTTCATCATCAGAGTCTTGTGCCCTATTTCTTCTTCTTAAAATGATCTTATCCTAGACTACATGAAGGTTTACCCTATAATTTCACTGAAGTTTCTGCTCAAATTTGATCTCCTTAGAAAGTTTTAAAAAAAAATTCTATACATGTAGTGTTCTCCTTCATTTTTCTTAAAATGACTTTTCATTACTTAATATCTTATATAATATATAACTTATAATTTATTATAGGTATTGATTTATATCTATATATGTGTTACATGCTCATTGGTGTCCCCAGATCTGAAAACATTTGTTAAATTAATAAGTGCATAAGTAAATCTAAAGTAATAAAATTAAATTCACTATATGTCTTTTAAAAATAGTTTTTACCTTCAAATTTCATCAATATGATATAATACCAGCAAACTAGGAGATGGAGTACTAAGTATGAACGTTCTGAGTATAAATTTATTTTTATGTCTTGAAAGACAACGAAATTACACATAATGATAAAAATAATTAATATTATCTTAATAATTCATTAAAAACTACTTGACATGATCACCAAGATGATTATTAGCCAATAATTTATTTATCATATACATAAAATCTTCAGTTCAATGCTCTTGGCACTATCCATATACCTGCTAAAAGAGTCTATTGATTGTATAATTATAGACCAATTGTTACTTTTGTTTTAAAAGAGCTCCACTTGCTTCATTTCTTATTGATGTTGGCTCAGTTAATTTCCCAGAAGCAAACTGAAATGTAGTACTAGACTTTGGGTTTCTGAGGCTACTCAGATTCTTGTTCGTACTAATTCTTTTTATGATTGGCTTTTTTCAACTCAGCAAATAGAAATTGATTCTCTAGAATTACTTAATATTTAGATAAGGGTGAAATGGTTATGTTTTTCTAGACAGTTTATTATTGTTTGAGTTGAGAAGTAGTATTTTAAAATATTGAAAAAATCCTCTTTCTCTCTCTCCCATTACTGCTACTGATATGTTACTGTTCGTGATATTAAATACTTATTCTTGAGTACTTTCTATGTCCTAGGATTGTACTGAATGCCTTGAATACCTTTTTTTAAAAAAATCTAAATCTCACACTGACTTTAAGATGTAGCATCATTTTACAGGTTAAGAAACTGAGTCCCTGAGAGACTAGCCTTCATCACTTAGACAAATTGGCTTCATTGGATTAAACATCCAGGTTATCTTCCTGAGCACTTGAACTCTGTGTCTTTAAAAGAGAGTAGACTAATAAAAAAGGACTTTTACATGTTCCTTCTTTTCATGGTGACCACCAACTTTTTCTCTGTCTTATCTCTTCTTCCTTGTCTTATACGTGAAACAGAAAAATATTGTTTCACATCTTGAGAATAATATAATACATAAATTAGGAAAAGAAATAAAAATCAAGATACAAATAATAATGTGATAATGAACATTAATAAAAGCTGATTTGAAAATTAAGTATTTTCCCTAAACCTTGAGTGATGAAAGAATAAGAGGTTAGCTTATCAGAACAGGTTAAAATTATTTAACAATTTTTTTGATTAAAGTTATAATCCTTTGGCCTTTTTTGTGAAAATACTTCCCAAATAAAATAAGACAAAAACAACATTAAACATAAACAGAACAAGTAGGCTTCTTTATATCTCTAGACTTATTTAAATGTTCCTTTCATTGTTGAATATAGTAAAATATATTTGCATCATTCCATCTGTGTTTTTCCTACCCTAAGGGAACATCACTTTGAAGAATGTAGCAAATTATTTTGTATACTACATCCAAGACTACTGAACCAGAAGAATAAGGACATACTGTTTGCGAGTTCAGCTGGATCAATAGCTCAGTTCTGGGATTTGCTTGTCTGCTGGATACTTAATGAAAAACACTAAGCTGCCAGTTTGTACCAAGGATATTTAAGACCCCAATATAGCCAAAAGATATTTTTCATAAGATAGAAAGCAGCTTACCTGTAAAAATGTTTAGACATATGAGCACACAACATACAGAGATTATAAAATGTACTTAGCACATCATGTAGAAAAATTTTCCTTTCTGTCCTGTTACTTAAGAAAAAGAGCTTATGTGTGTGCACACGAACACAGATGCACACATACATACAACCATATATAGAAATATATATTTGTAGAATGCCTCAAAGCACTCCACAGATATGATCAATCCATTCTTATATCTCTGTTAATAAAAAGTGAATGGCTGTGAATACCTACTTTTTTTCCTGCTAGAGAGCATCACACAGCTGGCCATGCAGGCTCAGGAACCAGTTTTCTTCATCTCTCACTTTCTGGACTCCACTCTTCACCATTGTATACTACCTGTTTGCATACATGTGCATACTGATGAATCATCAATTAGAGTCCTACCAAGGATTTGTTCCTGTCTGCTTTTTGCCAGTCCTCGTTTTTTTCTCAGTAAGCATTCCTATACGGTCCTGATATCATAGCAGCAAGATATGCAAGCAGGCCTTTTAGATAGGAAGAAACAGCAAGAAGTTACTAGGTCCAGACTTTCATGCTTAGCATCAGATCTCTGTGATACTGTCACTGTTCTGAACACCAAAGACTCTCCAAAGGGGAATTAGGAACTACCATGAGAAAAGGGGCAATACAAACAAAGCAATTAAAAGTGGAAAAATAAAAGTCATCCAGCTAAAAAATAGATATACACTGAGGTGACAAAAAAGTTCCTGGCAATTGGCTGTATTCATTATTCTTACCCTCTAGTCTATACTCAGAATAGAAACATGCAATCCAGAATGATAGGATAAGTGAAAGCTCTCAACATCCCATTCAGGCTCAGTTGCCTTCCTGAGGATGTAGGAGTGCTTTCCTGGCATGGAGCCCAGCCGGGATCTGCCAGAGGAGAGTTAGCACTTGAATCTCTTTGTTACTGCAAAGTGGCCCTTGCCTTAGGCGTTTCCCCAACTCCAGCTTCTGCTTCAAGCAGTGGTGCAGTGACTAAACTGACAAAAATAATAAAAAAGTATAAAAATATTTGGTAAGACAGTTCCTTCCACTGTAGTAAAAGGGAAAACCTTGCTTTGATTTTACAATTTACCTGCACATTTGGCTCAGGACTGTCTGACCATCAACCAAGAAAGTGAAGAAGAATTTCCTTTCCTTTTCCTCTCACTTTCACTTTTCTTTTTCTTTCTTTCTTTTCTTTTTTCTTTTCTTTTTCTTTCTTTCTTTTCTTTTTTCTTTTCTTTTCTTTCTTTCTTTCTTTCTTTCTTTCTTTCTTTCTTTCTTTCTTTCTTTCTTTCTTTCTTTCTTTCTTTCTCTCTTTCTCTCTCTCTCTCTCTCTCTCTCTCTCTCTCTCTCTCTCTCTCTCTCTCTTCCTTCCTTCCTCCTCCCTTCCTTCATTCCTTTCTCTCTCTCTCTCTCTCTCTCTCTCTCTCTCTCATTCTCTCTCTCTCTCTCCCTCCCTTCCTCCCTCTCTTCCTATCTCTCTCCCTCTCTCCAGACTGCTCTCCCTCCTACCCCCTCAAAAACAGTTCTTTCATACTTTTTAAAAAAGTATCAAAGGTCAGTGGTTTACTATACCTGTGCCGAGGAAATGTTCCTGAGTCAAATAATTTTAAATCTCTCTCTACTCAAAATATTCTTTCAAGAAGAAGCAAGCACAAGCGGCCTAGATGTAGCTTAACCAAATGGTTAATTGTAGCACAATCTCTACAATCAATCAAATGTGAATCCAAATTTCTGTTTAACCTTTTAAATTGTATGACCTTGGGTAAATTGCATAATGTCTCTGGGCCTCAAATTTTCCAGTAAATTACCAGTAATAATGTCTATGTCATAAGGTTGTGGTGAAGATTAAATTAGATACTGTATATAAATGGCTAAATTTAGTGCCAGGAATTAAGTAAGCCCTTAATGAATGGTGTGTGATTGGTATTACTCAATGGTCCAAATTTTCTTTTTCTACCAGCAAAAAAAACTTTCAAATAGAAGATTGTAAAAAATATTTTTGCTTATGGCAAGGGCACATGGTTATTTGTAAGGGTTTCTTTTTACAACTACAGTTTATACTGGCTTTTGTGTATAATTCTGAATGGTATAGTCTATCTTGATAGGAGCCAAAGAAAAATACAAAGAAATACAATGAACCAAAAAGAAAATGGGAAAGATCAAATTGGGAAGAATGATTAGGAAAGGGGAAGGCCAAAGTGTAATAGAAAAGTCAGTTCTATGTTGAAGCACATAGTATGAAGTTTGAAAAAAAAGGCTATAGATTTAGATAAAATTGGCTTCAAATTTTCCCTGTGCCACTTACTATTTGTGTGCCTTGGGTAAATTATTTAACTTCTTTAAATTCCCCCCTCCTTTCTTTCCCTTCAGAAATGTTAGAATATTAACTACTTCAGAGAGTGTTGGAAGTATTAAACAAGTATAATATATGTCAGTTAACTGAGAAGTTTTTTTACTTTCTTCTCTATTGTGTAACCACCTCGCTCACACCACTAAACTTTGTAAAATAAAGAGATACACAATTCAAACAAATAATGAGCTACATAAAAATGGTGAACAATTTTATGTATACAATAATTTTAATAAAATTTTAATATCTTGTTTTTGTTATTTATTTAAATTTTCAAAACAAAACAAAATGTCCAATTTAGGATAAAATCTGAGGGCACAGCATTTCAGCCCCCTTACCAGAATATTGTATTTTTACCAATAAAATTTAAAGTTTACTTTAAAAAGTAAAACAAAAGTGCTCACTTTGGCAGCACATATACTAAAAAGCTAAGCAAAGGTATTTATTGTGCTAACATCCACCTTAACCATATTTGTTTCCTAAACATGAACTCCTGACTGATTTTACTGACAAGTGGAATTGAGAAAGTGAGGAACAACCAGCTCATCAATACTATATAACATTGCTCTCTTTTTTTTAGTGGACAGCAAATTGTGCTGAGCTCAAATACTATTTGAGTATTTGTTCTATAAAATAAATGTTCTATGAAATAAGCCTTCTTATCATGCTTTCAAATATATAAGGGAAAATGCTATAAATAATAAAATATTTTAAATGGCATTGCAAATGTTCACCTCAGGCCATACTTAAAAGAATGAGCACTGGAAATAAGAGTGTTACAAATAGACTTTATTGTTTTGTATTATGGATAGCACAGCAGTTTTTTAAAAAATATGTAAAATTATAGAAAATGACCATTAACATTCTAGTGATCTCTAAGTTACCTGGTGTTTTTGGAAGTATAAAAAGTTTTCTTAGAACTGCTGATGTCAGTATAGCTTTCATGCATAGACAGGTGATTAGGTTTAATTTCAAAAATCAGACTATTTTATCCAAATAAAAGATTACTTGTATTTTACTTTAGTTTAAATAATAATTTTAAAAACTTCAATAAAATTTTAGGTTGAGATGGGAAAAAAAACATACACTTTTATTTCTTGTTCTTACTCTCCCTAACTCAACTTCTGTATCTGGTTGATAATATATTTTCAAACAACCAGCAAAATGTCACATAACAAGCTTTTTTCTATAACAGAAGACATTGTATGTAATTATATAGAAACTATTTTGGAAAATTTAGAGCAAATGTTCTGATTTAGTTTTAAACTGGCATCAAATATATATACGTTTACTGAGTGGGATTGAGAGTATTTGTTCAGATCAGCTGACATTTAAAACAGGTAGAACCAGAAATAAGTCATAAATATTTTATATCAGTATAACTGGCTTTTCCCAATTCTCTTTATTTATATTGGTACTTTGGTGGAAAAATAAAGAATTATAAGTATAAATAAGTATAAATATAAATTATAACTATAAATATAAATTATAAATAATAAGTATAAATTATAAATACATGAAATTTCTGGTATAATACAAACCTCTCTGAATGTCAGCTTGAACCCTAAACTTCAGACATGTGTCAGTCAAAAATGGTAACTGGAATTTTTCAAGTAGAAAGTTTTCCACATTTCAGGAAAGTCTCGATTTCACCTCCCTATTCTCACACTTTATGTATTTTATAAGAAAAAAAAATTTTTCTTTAAAGTTTCTCTCCCTAATTCTCTCATATTTCTGCAGCTAAAGGAATCTTAGTCCCTTACTATCACTCTAAAAATATGATATACTTTAATATAAATATTGAGTGTGTCATTTCAGAATCATCTACTGAGACCTTTCCTTGAACCAGTGCTGCTCTTCTGCCTTGTTCCCTGCTCCTATAAAATACTAAGGAGAGGACAAGCCCTATTCTGAATGTCACAGATGTCACTTCAGACTATCTGGGGTTTTCATAGTGTCCTATCGTGGTTCCCCTACACTCATTGTATCTAGCTATTTCTATAAACCCCTGAGTTTGACCCTGATTGAAGAATCTAGGTTTTAGTCCTGGTGTCACTGTCTTTTCATCTTGCTAGAACCAATGTCTTCCTCGAGTGGACAATTATCTCTGTTATATTCCTCCCGCTACCCCCAATCTCATGACTTTCTTTGAGATCGCCCTCTCTTTCTGGGGTAAAGAAACATCATAGCTTACCATTGGTAGTAGAAAGGACCTAATTTAATGTTTTCAAAATCTCATTCTCAGATTAGTGGGTCGAGGACTTGGGTAGGTTATGGAATGAAGAGGTATATTCTCTGCCTTCAAAGAGCTGAGTTTATTGAACAGACCAGTCTGGTTGGGAACATAAAATAAGCACTGGGGTAGGGAGCAGTGACAAGGAGAGTTTCTCAGAAGTGTCATTTGAAAAGAGTTACTAGTATGGCTGGTGCTTAAAGCATGAGAGAGAAAAGAGTAGAAATAAATTTTGATAGTTGGGCAGGGTCTTTTCCTGGCATTGTTAATACTTCATGGAGCCTGTTGTCATTGGAAACCACCAATGCATTTGGTGCAAATCAGATTTGCATACTGGAAAGATCACCCTAAGGGTATAATGGAAGATAAATTGAAAATGAAGATTGGAGTTGGGCGGGGAGGATTAGAATTAGAGAGACCAGGAAGGAGACTACTGAGTAGTCCAGTTATACGCTGATGACTGTCAAAGAGTAGATGTGAACATTTTGGGAAGTAGACTTGATAGATTTGGGCATTGATTAAATATAGAAGATGAGGCTGACATCTGGATTTCTGGCTCAGACAACTGAGTAAACACCTTGTTTCCCTCCCAGAAACTCAGAATAAGAGGAATTTTGGAGTGGATTTGGTAAAAGAGAGAAACTCGATCAAATGAGTTTCATTTTGGATCTGCAGAATTTGAAGTCCATGTGGAAGAACTCAGTGGAAATGTCTTAAATAGCCTGTTATATATATATATAACTGGAACTTTATACATTTAAAGTAAAGTGTTTAAAAGTTATGTACAGTGGCATACTAAGGACAGACAGTTGCAGCAGTCCACCCGGGCAGAAGGCAGTAAAAGGGGCATTATTTGTAGAATTAAAAATGAAAACAAAACCAATTAAAAGTCAGTCTGCACCGAGAATTCAGAAGAATGCCAATGAAAATAATATTCCTCCTCGAAAACATCTTTTATTTGTCTAAGCTCTAAGCAATTGCTGTAATTTCTATCGCCTTTATAAAATCATGGTGCACATGCATCAAGAAGGCTATGATATTACATTCAATTTTGGTTGTGGAAATCTAAAACAGACAGAATAAAATTTCTGTAATTGATAATCCAAATCATGAAAGGAGTTATCACGACAATTTAAAGCATTAGAACATGAGTTTGAAAAGATGAATGCCGAATTGGGATATAATGAAATATACACAAATCATATATCTATAGATAAGATAAATTTGAATTTATCCAGTAAATTTTAGTACTACATAAAAGTTTACATGATCTAATACTGATTTATTTCTCTTATTATGTATCCCCATTGATCACTTCATCCACATTGGCTTTTTAAACATTTTTTATACTCTGCCACCTCGGGATTTCTGCACTTGGTTTTCTCTTTGGAATGCTTTACCCCTCATAAACTTATGGCTTATTCTTCACTTTCTTTAGGTCTCTTATCAAACATCCTCTTCTAAGGGAACTCCTTCTTGCTTACCTTATCTAAAACTATATCTCCCACCTCATCCACCATTCATTTGCTATGCTATGTTCTTCCCATGTCTTTTTTTTTTTTTTTACCATTTATCACTATTTAATGTGCAATGGAGTTTATTGCTTTTTATAAATTGCTTTTTATTTGTTCCTTTGTTATCCATTTCCCTAAAATGTAGGCATGAACAGTGGTTTTCTTTTTTTATTTATTGTTATATTCCAGTTTTTATAGGCTCACAGGTATAGAGTAATTATATAATAAATATTTGTTGATTAAATAAACAAAGGATATTGCATAATTTGCAAAAGTAGTTTTATAATAAAGAAAATGTACATGTATATATACTATATAAAAATAATAAAACCTTTTTTTTTTTTTTGGAAAGAAGAACTCATGTCTTAAATACCAAATGCTTTCAGAGTGCCTGCCTCAGTTTCTGTACAAAAAAGTGCTCAATAGATAGAGTAACTATATGTTCTAGTCTACTCCTATAGTTTCAGCATTAATTATTAATGTCACCTCCTTTAATTTTCACAGGAGACTCAGTTAGGACAATAATATAATCCTTTAGTGAATAAATGTCTAATGAATGAAATATTAAATACCTCTGTGAAAAAAGTAAAGCTATTTGAGGTATATCCTACTTTCACCTCCCCCGCAGCTAATTATGCATTTAATTGGGTAAAGTTTCTAAAGAAAATAATTTAATATAATTTCCTCCCCCACCACCCAATTTTACCTCCTGTAACTGTCTTAGTTTTACATTTCCATTGAATCCCATAATAAATATATATTTTTGGATCGAATGGTTCAATTCATTCACAAAATATTTACTGAGTCCCTACAATGTGTTTGGTCTTTTAAGAGGCTCCCTCTCTGGTGGGGATTCTAATGGTATTGTAGAGCCAATGTCACAAGTACAAATAATTATTAATTATTTTAGAAACATTTTTTAGAAAATGCTTTTAATGCAAATAAGAAAAACAAAAATAAAATGAACATAAATTGAGTCTTCTAAAATAACTATAATGCTCTTTGAAGTTTCCCCAACTCTGCCCTACTATAACCCTCCATAATCCTAACACCTTAAAAATAGCACTCTCAGATTTGGTATTCATTTAGTCTTTAATTCTATGAGTATTTTAAAAATTTACATTTTATATACAAATTTTGTATCCTACTTTCACTCATTATTTTATCATAGGAGCTTTCAGACCACTACAAGTCATATTATATCATAAGCATATATTATAAGTATGGCTATAATTTATGTTAATTGTTTAATTAATTATTATAGACATTTGATTTACTATTACTTTTAATTATAGAGAAATTCTGTAATAAATGCCCTTATGACTCTGGGTTATTTTATATTTTTATTTCCTTTGAGTAAAAAATGTTGAATCTCAGTCACAGGGTTTAAGCTAGACTTTTCATACCACCTAATATGATCTTCTAAAATGTTTGTACTAATTTATGGCATTAACAACAATATAAGATGCTATACTTTATTTTCTAAATTTAACTGCATCTTTACTAAATTGAGTATTGTTATTATTTTCTCTTCTGTTACTAGAGGAGAGATGAAAAATTTGCTGAACAGATAGAAGGCCAACAGCTACTGTGATGAATATACTTATTTTTAGTATCTATTGGCTGATAATATAATTTGATGGTTAAAAGCCTATATTTCAGATAAAATTAGAGCCAAATCTTACTTCTGTTTAATATCTTCTAGAATTTCAATTTTGTACATATTATGTAACTAAATCTTTGTTTCTAAGATGTATATAATTTCTACTTCATAGGATTACCACAGGCTAATTATTGTAAAACTCCTATTAGAGTGCCTTTACTTAGTAGGCACACAGAATATTATATTATTATTATTATTATTATTATTATTATTATTAAGAAAAAATAAATTAGGCTAGTAGGAAAAATAGTATGCTTTGTTGTTTTTATCTGATGCTTTAAATGTTTAAAGGTTAATTTTTTTTCCTATAAGTTGTTTGATTATATTTATACATTCCTATGGTATCATTCAGGAGACTTCATTTATATGTGACAGAAATCACTGCAAAGGAATTTGGGAAAATTATAACCATTGGTTCATGTAACTAGTTAACTCATAGGTAGATTTGGATTTGGCTTTTGTAGATTCAGAGACTCAAATGATGTTAAGTCTTTGTTGCCTTCTTGCTCTGGCTCTCACTCTCGCTGGTTCCTCTCTGCTCCTTGTAAAATGGTCTCATTCTCTCCTATACAGGCAGACTCCCTTCATGTGACTAAGGAACACACTCGCCAGTGGTTCCAGGCTTCCTCATTCCAACCCATCACAGTGGACAGCTGCTGTCTCACACATCTGTAATTGAATCTTTTGAGATCCACCTTTTAACCTCCATTTACAATCCAGCCAGCTTTTTTCAGAAGCACTAAACCCTACAACATTCATGGCATGTAATAAAAACACTTGTCTCTATTGCTTCTAGAAAGGTGTTAATTTTATAGCATGAGTTTCGTGGCTCAGATCAGGAACTTCGACTGAGACAGTCTGAAGGCAAATGTTGCGAATGCCCAGGCCAAGATCTGAGAGGTGAGCAGAAATGAGTTTGAGAAATCTTGGACATCCAAAGAACTACAAATACCACCTATGCTTAGCTGATGACATTACAGAGAATTTTGTCACATGCCTAGAAGAATATTGATAAGTTGTTTTTTTTTTTATAAATGTTCATTTCTCAAGGCACTCCCTGTGGGTGCTGAAGTGAAGCTATTATCATTGCCACTATCTAGGGCCCAGAGGAAGCAGGATTGTGCCTTGTGTATTCTTCTGTCTGGCTTCCCACGATGGATATCTTCTTGAGGTCTTCATTGAAGTGCCTCAAAAAGTAGGGGAGAACTTTCTGAGGTGAAAAATGGTAATAGTCTTTTGGTTGTTAGAGTACTATTCATTATCTGCTAAAAAATATCCCTTGGTGCCATTGTCAGAGCCATAATAAAGATCACTGGTTAGTTTGAATGTGATATTTCTTATGTTTCTATATAATGCTGCTTATTGTCTACAATCCTAGACAATAATCATTGTCAGCTGAATCATCTTAGAAAACAAAGGAAAACATAAGCCTTTATGGAAAACAAAAGAAAACACCCAAAACTGAACCATTCCATTTTTTCTAAGGAACATGCATCTGCTGAGGTGTGAGTTGCCTGCCATCAGTGTCATTTCAAATGATGACATTTCATCAATGTTATGAGAAATGTGATTGACTTTTCTTCTGCTATGAATGAGGCCTCAATTTTTATTCCACTTTTAGGGCTGTTTGACCTGCCTGAATTTTCTTTGGTGTCTGTGGTAAGTTCTTGCTCAGAAAGTTATTACCTCTTTGATTTTGTCTTGAAGGTTGCAAGTCATATTAGGCAAAGCTGTGAGGATTTTGCTGAATCCTTGGTGAAAAGCAATCATCGCTGCTAAGTTGCCTTCATTGATACTTACATACATTTTGACAAATAGTATGTTTTAGCACAAATTATGTTGTCATGTTTATACCTTCATCTTATTCTAAAAATTTCAGTTTTAAGGATATGGAAATCCAAGAGGAAGATGAGGTCCTTGATGTCAGTTAGCAGGTAGCACTTTCTAGCTTGTTTTATTTCTAAATAAGCTATTTTAAATTAAAGAGGGCTAATCACTGTAACCTGCATGTGTAGACAGAGAAAAAAAAATTCAACAGTAGACTCACATTTTTTTTTATAATAGAGCCTTTTTCTTGTGTGTAAAGCTTTTGTGCCAATATTTAATTATTCAGATAATTACCTTAATTTGCCAATGAAAATACAACTACACCTAAATGAAATTAAAGTTGGGAATGTAGCCCAGTGCTTTTGATTTTGTTTTATTACTTTACTCTGAATATTGGCTTATTTAATACTCTGTTGTTCTCTCTACACTTTTATTCTGGGCTAATTTATTTTTTCAGCCCCAAATTGCACCTCTCTGTGAATAAAGTCTGAACTGTGATAATTTCAATTCTATTGTCTCAGACTGTCTATTCCTATCTTTCTAGATGCCTACTATACATTTTCATTTTGTGATTTCATCATAATCTCAAACTTCATGTACCTAATATCCAAAATATATAAAGAACTCATATAATGCAACAATAAAAAAATAAACAATTCAATTAAAAAATAAGCAAAGGACCTGAACAGATACTTCTCCCCAAAAGACGTAAAATGACCAACAGACATATGAAAAGATGTTCCACTTCACTAGCTATTAGGGAAATGTAAACCAAAATTACAATGAGATACCATCTCACACTGTTAGAATGACCCTCTCAATGTATTCTCATCGAGCAGAGAGACTCATTAAAAAATAAATCAGATAATATCACTCCTTTGCTGAAAACCCTCCAGTAACTGCCACCGCACTCACAGTAAAACCTCCATTTCTCTTTCTTTAACCTAAGTTATTACATCATCATGTCACACCTAGATAACTGCAATATCCTCCAAGCCTTCTTAAACTACTCTTTCCAGATTTTGATCTGTCTAAATACCTGAACAAGGCCAATTGTTATGAAACACTTTTTTTTTTATCACCTTACTTATAACACACAACCCTTATCTCATAATATTTCAAGTAAAAATTCCTCTGGCTCTTAAAGCCCTCCATAGTCTACTTCAACTATACAAAACACTCCCATTTCCTATTTTTGCTCCAAAAAACTCCTTTCACTTTAGTCAAGCCAGTCTCAAATATACTCCCTGTTCACCCATTATTCTGAAAGTACTTTTTTGTTTTTGTATATCTGTCTTGGTCATAGACATCTTCCAAGGCTTACTTTATTTTCTAATTTCTACAAAGCTTTCTCAGACTACCCTGGTTCTCACTAATTTATCCTGCTTTCAAATATCTGTTGAACTTAAATATTTGTACTGCCACTTTAACATAAAGATGTATTCTCTGAAATCAGTCACAGATTATTTCACTTAATAAGCCCCTTTAGGAAGAGGCCATGTCTTTTCCATTTGATTTTCTATTGCGATGTTGAGCCCAGGAAAAGTATTTCATTCATATTTGTTTATTGACTCATTTTAGATGTCATCTTTGGTTATCTATTAATTAATTATTAAACATGTTATATGTGTTATCAACATGGCACTAAATATGAAACAAACAAAAGCAAACCTTTTTAGAGTTTACCAGAGAAAAAATGCATGATACGCAGAATGAGAGTTATTTATTAAGCATTTGGCATTTTAGTTATGGGTAACCTGAAGTTCAAAGGGGTTAAGGATCTTTGTCAAGGCCAAAAATACTAGAAAATGGTAGAATGAATCTCAAATATAGGTAGTATACTAACTTAGTTTATGAGCTGAATTGCCTCTCATAATTACTTTTGTTTACTGTAAAATTTTAAGGCCCTGGACCACTACTATAATTTTAATGTAAAGTTTCTTATGTATTTTGCTGACACTAAATATATAAATCATATATTTTCCTTTTTGATATATCAGAGAACTATGAGGGCTTGTATTTTGTTTCAGTCAAATATCAAAGAAAAATAGTTAAATATTCACCAATTTTCTCGGTTATGCCCACTTTATAAATAGCTCTTGGCATCTTAGGGGCCCGCATGGTGAGTGCATAATACTATCTTGCAGTCATTCATTCCATCACTGGGACAATGATTTCGAGGATCTGTCAGTCTTACAAATTACTTTCAGAAAGACTTGTTTTCAATAGTTGAGTTTAAAAACATTCTAAATTACATTTACTACAGTTTGTTTAAAGCTTTTTTTCCTGGCCTATCTTTCTGAGTTACAGCTTAATTTTTCACTGTCTTATTTTAATTTCTCTCTTTCTTTCTAGATTTCATCCTCTCATTTATTATTCTTTGTCTCCTCTCTGGTTCTGGCTTTTCTTCCTGCAGCTGGGCTTTGGTTAGAAGGGGTGGGCGCAGCTGCCCAACCATTTTCACATTCTTTACTGATGTGATTTTCTTGAGGTAAAACATCACTTAAGAAATATTACTCAACAATTAAATGTTTCTGTCCTCCTCAGATTCGGCATCTGTAATTCTGCCAATGAGACCCTTTGCAGTTGTTTGTATTGGTTTGGATCCCTTCCTGTTATACATTATTTCATTTGTTCTGTGCTTGTTTGCCTTTTATGTAATATTTTGTTATAGTTGTAATTTCTCCTTTCTATCTAATCTAAACCACTGATTTGTTTCCACTGTTATCTTTCTTTTTCTTTCTTTCTTTCTTTTTCTTTTTTTCCCAGGGTAAATGGGCTCATTGACTACTTTTTGATTGCTTTTGACTACAAATTTGACTGCTTTTTAAATTAAATGTTTCATCAGTTTGCTAGGCCAGGTTTTCACAGGATTCAGAAACAATTTTGGAGGCAGGAATTGGCCCCTTGCTCAGCCTTTGAAGATTCTGACTTGTCCACTGTGCTCTTGGATTAAAGCAGGGAAAACTTATATTGATATCACTACTTAAGGGCACAAAGTTGCACTCAGTAGATTTATGGTGGACACCTGAGATTATCAGGTTTGAGTGTTATTTCTAAATGATGTGTTTTTTAATCTTTCAAACGTTATCCTAGACTTTTTTAGAGTAGCACTTTAGCTGACTTTTCACTAGAACCATTAGATATTTAAACATTTATATTAATTTGTTGAAAAACCCATATACATTATGCTTAGTTTATCTTTAGACAAATAAAGATGTATCAGGGTACCTGAATTAAATGCCACTACTTAGCATTTATAGAAACAGAGGAGGTGGGTCCAGGGATAATATTAGGATACTTAATAATGATGAATACCAATGCTCAGAATGGAAGACAGCCTTAGAGTTGGGTCTTGGAACTCCTATCATGTTAGCACTTAACATCTTAGTTGTTGGATTATTGGGAAGCTGGCATCCTAGTGGAGGGCACCAGGGGATACACATGAGAAACTTGAGTTAGTATAGAACTATTTTAATACTTTAATAAGTGGATACATATTAGTCTTGCGTGAGAGTATGCTTACAGTTGATTTGTTTTATTCAGATGCAGTCTTCTCTTTCCAATTTATACAGTGTGAACCATAGAAAGTATTGTGATGGCATATGCTTTCCCATGGTGGTTTTGGTGAAGTGTGTCCGGAATAAGTTTAGATCTTTTTAAGTTGAGGTTCTCAACTTTATAAAAATCAAAGCCTACCTTTATTTAGAGAAGGAAGTATTTTTGTTTATTTGTTTGTTTCACAAAAGACACTTAATTTAGGATTGAGTTTTGGTTGCACCAGTTATTAACTATAATTTTGGGAAACTTCTTTAATAACTTTAATTTTACCTGTCTTCCTTACTGGTAAAAATAAGAGAATGGAATCAAATAAGCTCTAAGCTCCCTTTAAGATCTAATATCTCAAATTCTATTCAAATACCAACACAAAAACTTCTTTTGTCTGATATTTAATAGAAATCAATTCATTTCTTAGAATATATAGGAAAAGGTAGAGGATGACCAACTTCTGGGGATGTAAACCATCCCTGATAATTACTTATATATTTCTTTTCACAAGGTTTCAATACTCTGTTAAAGATTATCTGACTAAAATATTTTTTCTTTTATTTGAATACAAATGCAAAAAATGACTATATAAAATAAATTTCCCTTTTTCTATATAGGAGCATTCGATTGCATTGTGAAACATCATGATAACCTTTCTGCAATGAGGGTGCAGTTACACTGAATTCTTCTCTCAGTCTTATGTGGAAGACATAATTTTTAATGTTTATTTTAATTGAAAATGAGTTGAACTTAGTGAAAGTTCATTGTTGAGTTAGCATTTGCCATTTTTGGGACCATGTAGAATGAGCTGTTTTTTGACATTAATGACACATATGTAGAAAGTCAGAACTATTAATTTGTAGAATAAACAGTTCTTACCTAAATTAAAAGAATAAACAAGAAATGATCATTCCTTTTTAACCTTAAAACTACTCTATAATTAATCTGGATCACATACCAGAATTCTCTTAGCCTTTGGTATTTACACAGGTCTCTGAAGCTCAACAGCTAAATTGTTTAGGTCATTTGATAACCTGTTTTACAGACAACAGCTTTAGACTCTAATGATCACATTTTGGTAATGCTCTTATTTAGAAACTAAATCATAATCTTTAACACAAAACTAAATATATTCCCTTTAAGGTGAAGACCAATACTTTGTCTGTTCTAATTATAGTATCAGTTATCATGTTCTAGGTCTTCTGAGACTAACATGCCACAAGGGAAACAACCCTAAGACAATGAGTGCCTTGTTTATGATTGGGATTTAATATATTTATATTGACTTTAGGTGTAACCCTTGTTGGTTCCAATTTAACTGCAGTGTATGTGTTTATTAAAGAATATACAACTGATTAAAGAGTGAAATTTGCAACTAGAATTAGAAACCAGAAAAAGTAACCACAACAGAAAAGACTCAAGTTGCCGATTTGGCAAAAAATGTATTTGTTTGTTCTTCCATCTACTACCCAACATTAAAGAAATATTTATTCAGGGCCTAATATTTTATAGGCAGTTGTTACTATTTGTGATATAAAAATGGAAGAAAACAGAACTTGATCCCAAGGAATTAACTTTTGGGGGTATATTAAAAATATAAATTATTATAATATACTCAGGTTTGTGAAACTAGAGAAGAACATTACAAATACAGTGGTGGTAAGAGTAAAAAAATTATGGATGTTTCATCTATACCAGAGAATCAACTAAATAATTTATATTTAATCTTCATGATAACAAGAATAAGGTATGTACTGCAATTATCATTTCCATCCTACAGATTGGAAATTGAATTATAGGAAGATACTTATTCAGTGTCACTCGGTAATTCTGGGACCATTGAGAAGAATCACTTCTCACAGAAGGGAGACTGAGTTCTCTCAGAGATTATCTCCTGAAAATAGTTATAAAAGAATCCTGTGTATGGCAAGCATCAAGCCTAGTAGGTCTTTTCAAAATCATTCCCTATAGAAAGATGTTTCTATCCAGAATATCTAGAATATTTCATCCAGAATATACTTGCACTACTGAACAAGGATACAGTGGGCACTAGTCTTAGCATTACACTTCTCTTCCCAGTTACATGTATGTTACAGTCAGTCATTGATTTTTAAGGTCTATGTATATGGCAATACACAGACTGAAGCTGCATCATGAGATTTCTTCACATAAAAATTTAGATATGGGAATTCTCTTAAAAACATATAGTTATAATGTAGAGTTTGAGTTCCTACCAGATAGGGACTAGCTGGAAACAAGCAACCATTGTCCTTTGTAAACAGGCAGATATGTTCCAGTTTGCCATGGTTCCCATCACTCCTTATTTTGTTATGCTTGGTTCAAATTCTTTGCCTAAATTTATAGGCATTTTAGTTTGCTATTCCTTTTTGAATCATTGCTAATTTCATTATATTTAAGGATAAGAATGAATGAATTGATAGATGAACATTCTCTTTACTATCTTAAGTAATATTGTCTGAAAATGTGATGGGGGAGGGGAGCGGGGAGAAAGAGAGAGAGAGAGAGAGAGAGAGAGAGAGAGAGAGAGAGAGAGAGAGAGAGAGAATGAGAATAAGAGAACTATATAACAAAGGCATTTATCAGAGGAACACATGTAATGTCAATTGAAGTAGTATTTGTTAAGATTTTTTTTCTAGTTAACAACAACTTTATCAATGTCCATACAAATTTACTTAATTTATATTTGAACAGTTCAAATTTTCTTAGTTTATGCTTTAAAGTATATAATTGAGACTTTTTCCCAACTGCCTCTGGGTATAAGAGTAGGAAAATAATGAAACATTAAAAGGAAACAAGCTTTACAAATTTATTGACTCAAAAACAGAAAAACAGATTAGCTGGAAATACTACAAGGGGTCGTTATAGTATTAGGACATTGTTGTGTTAGGACATTGAGGCATCAACCAGTGTGCAATTAAAAAATAAAACCTGTGAGGAGGCAATGTGGGAGAATAAAAGCCTATTAAAGTACTCCTAAGATTTAAGTCTCTTGCCAGCAGAGCCATCTGTCAAGAGATTATGGTAGGAAATTTCTGCAGGAATTTTCCCTTGGGATCAAATGAAGTGCCAAGAAAAGGTGTTTGGCATAAGAAGTGAGGACAAACTCTGAGAGTCTTCTGCTGTGTTTATCACAGACAGAGAGGGAACCACCAACCCACTGGGTCTCAGAGAAGAGGAAGAGAAGAAAGGGATGTCTCTGTATTGCTTTTGACCAGAGAACTGAAAACATATTAAAAAGAGTTTATGAAAACAGATCTCTTTTAAGGTAAGTTAAACTTTGCTGCATTGAATTCTTAAAATTTTCTATATTTCAAAGACAATAAAGTAGTTTATTGAACTTTGCATACTAAGGATACTAATATAAAAATGAATGTTAAGTTTCTGAGTCAAATTGCAGAAGGCGATAAAAAATACTTGAGCCAAAATGAGAATGTTTTTTTTTTTTTGGAAAAATTGAATCTTTGGAGTTTGTGAAAATACCCAAGACATTTATTTATATGGAATGTAATACTAATATGCTATTTTCACTGATTTATGAGTAAATGCTGGGTAAAAAGTAATCAAGATGGATACATGAGTATTTGCCTCTAGAGAATTAACTTTATACCATGCTGTGAAATAATTAAAAACCATACACCCATGAAAGTTACAAGGGTTTATAATAAGGACAAATATTTTTATAAAGTTTCTAGAATTATGTCAGGAAAAGATACTTTAATTTTTAAGATTCTAAATAGATCTTAGTTCATTTTCTGACCTATGTTCTCATATAGTAGTACACTGTGTTTTTTAACAATAATTATTCACCATTTCCTTTGTGATTAATTTTACTTTTATTTCTTTTTTTAAGAGATGAAAAATGTTGATTATAATGTTAGAATAAAAATATCACAGATTTATTATCTAGACTATGAGATAAACACTTTTTCAGATTTTTTTTTGGTCAGAAAGAGAGCTGTTTCTTTAACTGTTAAAAAAATAAACAGGTAAAAAGGTATATCTCACCCCAATTAAGCAATTTTTTAAAAATGTGTAATACTGACAGTTGTTAATCAGAAATCAGGACTAACTGTAGTTAAATTCAATTTTATTTTGTCTTGATCAAAATAAAGACATTTTGTTTAACACATTGGTTACTTAGAGAAATGGAGATGAGGAGACATAAATATAAATTCTAAATGAAAATAGAAAATAATCTTATTTGCTTGGAAAAAATAAAAAGTCTAATAAAACAGGGCTAATTCTTAGTGATCACAGCAATCTAGTGTTCATGCTGGCACTATGCCCATATCAGATTATTGTGTCTGTAATTGGAGAGAAATTATCTAGTGAATTTAAGTCAAGTTATCTTATGAATTCAATTATAGTGGACGATTAATTTTAATAACACAGTCTTTTGAATTTCCTTCTTCTCTGACAAAAGAACAGTTGTGCCTGAATTATCAGGATATTGTTTAAATTCTTTATATTTTGTTCATTCTTCCATTCACTTGTTCATTCAACTAATATTTAGTGAGCAATATTCAGGGGGAGGGCATTATTGGGCTAAGCAAGATATAATGAATGGACATGGCCCCTCTCTCTATGGACTTATAGTTCATTACATGACACATAATTATTCCTTTAATAAGTTTCAAAATCATTTGTAAAACAAAACTTAAATATTATTTCACCAACATAAATTTAAGGTAACAGAAGATAAATGAGAGCAATAGGATGTATCTGTATTAATATTGTAATTCAAGATTTTCAGTACATTGATTTTATTTTTACTTGAATATTTAAAAAATTTGTTTAAATAAGCAAGTACTGAAATGGACATTATTTGATGTGCTTTTGAATTTTCATTACATATGGTTTCTAATTCTTCAAAAACATGAAAACATTAATTCCATATGTAGAAAAAGACAAATTATTCCTGCACAATAAAAAGTACACAAATTTTACTAAAAATTTACAAATATTGCATCTTGTTTGTGGTCAAAGTCTGATCTCTGCATATGGACACATATTTGAATATTAAGTCTATTTGAAATTGGAAATTAGATTTTTACCTGCTATATCCATTGTTCCTCAGATTAATTTGGGGGTATGTGCATTTCCAGCATTTTTGGCAATATTAAAATGGTTGGTCCTGAACAAAAGTAATATGTAAGTTTTTGAGTTATGGAAGTCCTCTCTCGGAGCCTGGCTAGAAATAATAAAGTTCTTGCTTAGATAAAGGAGTCTGGAGCCCGTCACCTCCAATAAAATACATTTATCACAGAGTACTATCATAGTGTCTTTTTAAAATAATGAAATACATATTTTTGAATAAGCAAATATAGAAGACTGAAGTATGATCCTTGTCTCTTTCCCACCAATAATGAGCTGCTTCTAGAATCTCTAATCTTGAATTCTCTGCACTTTGGAAAAAAAAAAACAGTTAGCAAGAGCCTATGTTTCTAGGTTCTTTCCTGCCCACAGCTCTAGCACCCATTAGGGGTTTCTGTTCTTGCTGTTATAACAAGAAGAGCGGAAAGGGAAATCATCACAGTACAGGCATGAACTCACTGATGCATTGCTTGTTCTCTGATAGCTTCAGCTCTTTGGCCCCTGCTTTCTCTTGCAACCCATGTGGACATGACCCTGCTTGGGGCCTCAGTTTTGAGGTTCTAAATCCTCAGCACAGTGCAGGGAACCAACATGCAGCACCAGTTACTTGAATAGGTGTTCTAGGACTAAACTTGTCAGGCAGCTGTGCTATTTCCAGGGATTTTCTTTTCTTGGTCCTTTACTTGATATGAAAAATAACTGTGACATAAGCTGGTTTGGGATGAAAATATCACAACCTCAAACTTAAGTGCTGTGCTAGTGAGTTATACCAGAGTAATAATGAGTTAGAATAAAGTGATACTCCCTTTTGATGTAGCTATTTTGTTTTCCTTCTGTTCTTTACTCTTTATAATCTACTCAGACAGGTGTCAAAGACTGCTTTTTATTTTATTTTATTTTATTATTTTATTTTATTATTTTATTTTATTTTATTTTATTTTTATTTTTATTTTAACACTATTGACTGAAGGCCCACCAATATTTTTTAATTCACACTATAGTCATTGGATAAATAAGTCTACATAGTGAATTCTCTAATTGCTTCTTTGTGGTTCCAGGACCTGGCATAATTCTTAGCATACAGTAGATACTAATCTTTGTAAATACTTGAACATATTAAACAGAGATGGACTACCTGGTATATGTAGGCAACTTGGGAAACTGTAGATACTAGTTCATTTTTAAGAAAGATAAACTAGTATTAGAAAATAACTAAGAGACAATCCTCAGACCATTGTTTTTTTTTTTGTTTGTTTTTTGTTTTTTGTTTTTTTTTTTAAACACAGAAGGACAGTCACAGAGAGGAGCCTTTAAATCCCATTCTGGGACCTCCCAAACTGTCACTTTTTAAAGCCACCTCTAACAATATACAGGAACACAACTGTCTGGGAAGGAAACAAAATTATTTAGTTCATGGGTGCAAGTCAACAATGCCTAGGAAAAATATTTAAATATCTAATAAAATAAAGTATTAATTCTAAAACTGCTTTATGAAGTTGAGAAGTTCAGATTAAGAGTTTAACAATTAATTAAACTGGGAAACTGGATCATTTGAGGAATTCATCTATGTATATAACTAAATTTCTATTTCCATTTTTGTTTCAATAGTAGTTTCCTTGCTGCCCTTCTTCACAAAATTGCCGAAATAAATATTTTACCATTGTCTGAATTACTCAAAATTCTATACAATATCATTTTGTGATACATGGAATTACTTTATTATTATTATTAAAACAATAGAAATCTGCATTTATGTAATAGTTCGTTTAGTCACAAATGTTAGCAATGTAAAGGTCTTTAGCATCACTCTAAGCAAATTGTCTCATTTTACAAATGAGGGAACTGAGTTATATAAAAGTTAACTTGAGTTTTTTTCCAAAAAAAAATAACCAAAATTGTCATTCAAAGTTATGTTTTCTGTTATATGAAAAATGATTGTCAATGAGACATTCAAGGTCAGAGTTGATATCTGGCTTTATCTCCTTTTAAAAATGAATTTAATGACTTCATTAAAATTTAGGCGTATATAAAAGGCAGCAATACTATCACTTAGTTAACAGATTTGCTTATCAGAATTTCAAACAAGGAATTCATCAGGCTACAAATTTTTTTCAAGGAACAGACTGTCCTGTATTCAAAGGACATGAAGGCTATATCTCCTGTCATGCCCCTGATGAAAATTCTGATGATGTACGCTAGTATGTTGTGGAGAGAGGGCTGCTTTCTGTCTTGACTAGCTCAGGGTACAGAAGTCCACCAAGAGAAAGGCAGAGTTAAAAATTTTCTCTTCTTTAGAGAACCAGTATGTTAAGAACATCCTGGCATTTCTATTCTGAATTGGGTTTCCATATTCCCAAGTTATCCTATCTGGATGTCCTTAAGGCCATTTATCCTGCTAGGTGTCCTTATGGCTGAGAACTGGCCTTTAGAGTCAGCTCCCACAGTGGCTCAAGACCCAAAGCAGTTCAAGAGAAAAGGCAGAAAACAAATGCAAGACAGTGACTAAGATGTTGATAGACACTCACTAAAAAGAAAACAACACACACACACACACACACACACACACACACACACACACACACACAATTTATGGAGAGACAGAGACAATATGGTAGTGACTTCTTTATTTATAATAAAAAATTAAGCTCTTAAAGAAAAATAGCATAATTAGAGTAAAACTATCTTGACTCAAAGAATACCAGTGTTTGAAAACATTTTCTTTCTCTGAATTCAGTTTAAGAAAGCATTCCATGGAATGTCCTCCACCATCATCCCCCACCCCTCATTCTAAGAATTTGGTGAGGATATAACTTTAAGAAATATTGTATTGAACAAAGTTAATTAACCAGCTTTATCATGGAGCTTTAAAAATCATTATAAATGTCTTAAGATGCAATTTTCCTAAACTTATCTGACTACTGAAATTTTTTTTGATTTGGAGTTTCTCACGATACTAGTACTCTGTTCAACATACTTGAGAGGTGGTGACTTCCATCATTTAACACTGTGTTGGGCATTGGGGATAACCAAGACATTTTTTCATCTTATGTGGAGCTTATGGTTGGGTTAGTAGTATAATGACACCAGAGACCACCATTTTCATTCAGAATAGACTATCAGAGGTCTAATAAGTTATTCAGAAGTGAGCTGACTCAGGTTACTAGTTTCCCAACTTTTTAAAGCAGTGACCGATCTTTTGTTTAAATGTAATCTTCCATTGACATCTAATATGTAAAATAGATAAAAGGCAGGTTGATTTGGTTGGTTTTGGATAGGGTTATAGAATCTTTTTGGCTTCATTCAAAGCCAGCAATTTAGCATCTCTTTGACCTTGCTTCCATCATCACATCTCTCTTCTCTCTGTCCACAATCAGGAGAGAATCTCCATTTTTAAAAACTCATGTAATTACATTGGGTCTACCTGTATAATACAGGATAATCTCATTCCAAGGTCCATATCCTTAGTTATATCTGCAAAGTCCCCTTTATATATTCACAGATTTCTGGCATTAAGATGTTGGGTTGTATTATTCTGCTTATCAGAGTATTATAAGCCCCTCCCTCAAATGCTAAATCACTAAATATATTAGTTTCATCTAACTAAATAAATTATGAGTCATTTTCTTCTTTGCATGTGGGTTCTTTCCCAAATGAACAGGAAACTACTATTCACCCTCCAGGGTCCTGGGCCAGTGAGCCCCTATTATGGGATAGATGCCTTTCTCTGATGCATCTGATTGCTGCTCCTTCTGAATTTCTTCTTTATTTATAAGCAGTGGCTTCTGTGTCTAGTTCTATCTGTGTCCTCTTGGGCTCCTGTTAATAATGTGAGCTCCCCAAAGTGGAGAGTCAATCCAATTTGGCTTTTATTTATTTATTTATTTATTTATTTATTTATTTATTAAATCAGCATGCTTTCTTTCTCTAGGTGATATTTCTTGAGATACTTTGTAGATGACATTCCCACATTTTTGTCTATCATCCATGTGCCAATGACTCAAATAATTTTTCCAGCTTTGAGTCCTTCTACAGTTCTCAACTTACTTAGTCAACAGCCTATGAGACATCTCTTCTTTAATGACCAATAAACACCAGAGTCAGTCTCTAAGACTACTCTCAGCTTCAGTGATTTGCTAGATGGATTCTCAGAACTCAGAAAAGCTCTTAAACTCATGATGGTACTTTATTACAGTGAAAAGACACATTATATTTAGCAAATGAAAGAGGCACATAGGCTGTAGGCCAGGAGAAATCAGGCAGTAGCTACCAGCTGTTCTCTGTCAGTGACATTCTAAGCATACTTGATTCTCCCAGCAACAATGTACAATAACATATATAAAAAATTTTCATTGTTTACCTTTTAAAAAAATGTGTGTTCTGTCTTTTTCCTTATCTTGGCATAATATAAGACACTGTAAGCACAAGATCTTACTAGTTCCCTTTATAACCTTTGGTTAACAATAAAAGATATTCACATAATATTTACCCATCACCAGAGTTTAAATATTTGCTTAGTTTATAAACTGATGTTTAATAAAAAGTTGTTTAACTAAATTTGAAGACTAGTAATATTGAGAGAAGTCCAATAAAGCAGGGGTCTCCAACCCCCCGGCCGTGGACTAGTACTGGTCATGGGCTGTTAGGAACTGAGCTGCACAGCAGGAGGTGAGTGGTGAGCAAGCGAGCAAAGCTTCATCTGTATTTGCAGCCGCTCCCCAGCACTATCATCAAAGCCTCAGCTCCACTTCAGATCATCAGGCATTAGATTCTCATAGGAGCATTGGTCCCTGGTGCCAAAAAGGTTTGGGGACTGCTGTAATAAAGTCATTTCTCTCTCAATTTTCTTTAACATTTTCCTTCCATTTACTAATTTGGTATAAAAAGTTTTTTTTTGTCTAGCTATTAAAAAAATAAAAATGATTCATATAAGTTTTGGTGAATTTTACCATTATATTGAAATTTGATTTTAAGGCTAACATGGTTTCAGCATATTTCACAATTGATTAAGCAACCATGAAATACATTGTAGAATTGTGTTCATAAGATTCCTCTACTTTTTATTTGATAGATCTAGGATTTTAGATGATGATTATGTTTAGACTAAAAATATCATGCTGTTGTTTTAATTTTGTTGTGTTGCATATTGCCATTGCTTTTCTCTTTAGTTTTGTTATGTACGTTGTTTACCTGTACTGAATAAAAATGACAGAGAAATGTCACTAAGGTTTAATTTAGAGCTTAGTTAACATGGTTTTGTGATGATAAGCAGAATCAATGACAAGCAAACTAACTTATTTTTATAATAAAGTAAATTATAAACTGAATTTTAATTGCCAAATATTTATTTATATTTTGGCAAATCTAGTAATATTCTAAAATAACTTCAGTTTGACAATCTTCTATTAACATCAAGAACACGTTGTAACATCTGATTACAAAAAGTATTGAGTAATTTACTTTAATATGCTGACAACAAAGCTGTACCAATTTATAAAAACATTGGATATAGATGAAAGCCTAAGAAATGAAGGGAGCATATTTGGGTAACTATAACACCCCATTATCAAACCTGAGATTAGTATTGGCACATACTAAAAAAAATGTTGCTAAATCTTAATCTACCATGTCAGCATCTTTCAAAAAATTTCATAACTAACTACTAGCTCCTAAAAAACATACTTCTAAGTCTATTCCCTTCCTGCCTATAACACATAAAGTGTTTGTGACTTGGTCCTGATGCTGTGGTTCTTGCTTGAGCATAACAAAAAGAACCATGTGTGGTTCCTGTACACCACTGCATGCTGGACCCTGATGTTCTAGTGGATTTTGCTGACATTAAGCTAATCTTTAGGGTTCAGGAAGCCTGGACAGGTGCACTAGATGCATCAGAGGCACATGTGTAACAGCGTGGAACATTTCTCCTTGGTCTGTTAGGTTTGACATGCCAAAAGAGCCCATAAGGAATAGCAGTACCGTTTGAAGTAGGTGAGATTCATTCCTGATGTCACTTCTCTAAGTTTTAGATCAATGCCTGGGAGATGAATTGAAACATGTGAGGAAGTCACCAAGGGGAAATGTGCAGGAAAGGTTGCAGAAGAAGTGAAGCACCCAAGCCCAGGGAAAAGGTGGGGTGAGATGTGCAAGCAGGAAAAAACAAAAGGCTGAGTCATTGGAAGCCTAATTGACAATGGCACAGCTGTGACAACAATTTGCTGGCGGTCTGACCTATTTGATGAAAGGGCCTTTGCTTTCCTTGGAGCCTCAGATTTGCAGTGGCTCATAGGAACACACCATTCGTGTTTCCAGCTGGCTCAGCCTCATAAATACCTAAACTCACAAGATGACATTTTTAATGCTCTGCAATTGCTATTCTGCATTTATATTTATTGCAATTCAACATATCCATTAGTGCATCTATCATTGATAAGTTTGTCACTGCTTCAGGAATACAGTCCATCATGCTGCATCAATTTCACTTTACAAGCTATTAATGTACTATAATACGGCTTACAATATCATGTGGATTTATTTGATTAGAGAGGTGTCAGAGTCAGTCAGATTGAACTGAGAAATGCAAGAGGACCCAAAATCTTAATTTATTTATTGTAAGGATGAATAGCCTTGATACACAGTGAATATGTTAATATTACAGGTGTATCTCTTTCACTTTCTCAAACAGGCACTGAAAAGAACAAATTTAAGCAATATATTTTGACTCAGTTTGAAACACAGCAGACTTATAATATTTTGTTGACACTTGACATGTTTATTCTGCAGCATCATAATTATATTTTAATATTTTCTGCATGCAATTAGCAGCTTTATTCAGGAGACAATGATAGCATATGAGTCTAGGAGATAGAACCAACTATAGGTTTCTGAAATAGGGTAAATAAAAATATTAAGACAGTAAATAACAGATTTTTAATACATAACTTAAGACATTTATGGTTGCTGTAACAATTTCTGTTATAATAAACACAAACAAAAGATACCTGTACAACAAAAAAAATAAAATTGTACAGAAATAAACAATGCTCATAATTATGAACTACATTATTCTGTCATTAGAATCTGGCAAATTACTGTAGATGTCCATGGATTCCAGAGGCTGAATTAGTTTATGGTAATCTGAGCTGTTTCAACATTTCTGATTCTAGTAAGATGCTTGAGCCCCATTTTAAATCTTATTGTACCAGTTGCAAAATAGAAAGGAAGACCAACTATGCACTTAAAAAAATCTGTTTGTGAACTATTATGAAATCCACCCATGAAAATCACTTTCTAGAGAAATTAGTTATAGCTTTCATGGATAAACACTAGAGGCAGATATACACTTGAACCCTGACTGAGCTATTGTTCAATTGTGTGGCATTGGGCAAGGTAATGATTTCTTCAAACTTCACTTTCTGTATGTTTAATGGAGATAATAAGACCTAATACACAGGATTGTCCTTGGAATTAAATTTGGGTACATTCACACAATAAAATATAGGTTAGAAAGAGATAAATGACCCTTTATGTGATGTTACAAAATCATCAGCAAGAATTAGCTAGATTAAAAATATATAAGATCAGCATAAGTATTACATAAAACCATGATATATAATATATATGCATAGAAAAAAATATGTGGGATCTACAAAACATGGAAATCTGTCATAAGGTAAGATAAGGGCAAAATTTGCTTTTCATATTATGTCTTTTTATACTATTTGATGTTTTGCTATTTGTTCATATTATTTTTATGATAAAATTCATAGTTTAATTTTTAAAAGAATGTAATTCATGACAAAGATTAACATTAACACATCCAAGAGCTCAATAGATGCTGGCTGTTTTTATAATGCCAATAATAAATTTTCACCATGAAATGTGATAGATATCTTTGCTGCTGTTCTAATAAGTAATATAGTTTGACTCTTAAGTTAAATAAGGAGTTGCATGGGGACAGAATGTATTTACAAAGTCCATGTGATAAATTTCTCCAAGTGTGGGTACACTGTAAACTCAGGAAGCACCAATAGTATGAGGGGATGCTTAAAAAGAGTGCTAGCAAAAGGGTGTCTTCATAAGGAACGTGCATAAGATGAGGAAGTAGCAGTTCCTGTCAACTCTTACCAGTCACAGTACTCTGGAAATTTGTGTCCTGGGCAGGTTTCCTACCTTAGAAGAGATTGACAAATTAGAGTATTTGTAGAGGAAGATGACCAGGACAATATAGGGAGCAGAGTCCATATTCACATGGATAGCTCAAGGAGCTGAGCACTCGAGGAACTGAAAGAAAAGGGGCCCCCATAGTGACAGCTCAAGGGCTGCTGCACAGAAGGAGGATATAACTTAATCTGTGTTAGTTCCTGAGGGCAGAAATAACCGAGTAGGAGTTAAAAGGAGACATATATCAGCTTGCTGCCGCAGCTAAAACTCAGCATGTCATGATTTACAGCAGCAAATGCCACCCCAGGCAGGGATAGACTTTTCTGTTAAATTCTGAAGATAAAATGTACCAAAGCATCTGGATTCTCATAAGGATGATATCCCAAACCTAAACTAAATAAATAATCCCTGTAGATACAGCTTTACAAAGGTTAGATACATCTAGTGGATGAACTTTACGTCTTCTGTAGAAGCCCAATGCTATTGCTGGCTCCATCTCATCTCTACCCGCAACTGTATTCAACAGAATGCTTCAGTCTTGATTATGCCTTTTCAGTGCCTTTAGCCATCATCACTTCATTCTGTTATCACAGCTGGCAGAGTTCAAATACTGGGTACCACTGTGCACTGATGCTAGACTTGTCTCTCTACCTCCAAATTGCCCCCTCTGCCCCTTTTTTTTATCCTTTGTGCCTTTATGACCATGCATGTATACTTCTGCCTTTGTATTTAGCTTCTGCCTTGCATCAGTGTCAGTTGGGTAATATTTGTTTCTTCCTACGGAAATATAAACTTCTTGAGGGTTTAGGAGCAATATACATTTGTGTCCTAGTATCCCAGAAGAGAGTAAACCTCAATAGATTGAATTACACTCCTTTATAAATAGTAAATGATGGCAATTGCAGATTTAAATACAGATTTAAATGTTTATTAGTGAGCCATTTACCACTTCTTTCTTTTTTTGCCAGAGATCTTCTATCTCTGTTGGGCATAAGTAACAAGGAAATATAAGGCATACAATCAGAAGAGAATTGTTAGATAATGATACATGTGTAAAACTGTGTCACTTATTAAGGAAACCTTTAACAAAGATATATATTATTTTTCAAAGCTTTTAAGATTGGTTTTATAGATACTTTCAGATTTGTCCATGAGTGATAACTCTAAATATTTTGCAGTGATTCTTGCATAGGGACTGACAGATACTGGCTTTAGGACTAGGGCAGAGTTTGGGGTCCCCTGCTGTGCTAGGGCATTAACTCTTTGGCTGTGGGAACTCATTATCAGTGCTGGAACGTGCTGAGGAGCAGAGGCAAGCCTCAGAAATGCACAGGGGGACAACACTCAGCTTACATTTGGTAGTCAAACTATTTCCCTAAGAGTAACTAAATCTCATAGGTGTGTCACTCACTCTTTCAGGCCACTGGATGCTTATAAATATCAGGACTTTTCAACACACATATTCAGTTTTCTTTCTGCCCTCCTGTACTCTATTCAAAAGTAGATTAGAGAATTTGAAATAACTAATGCAGGTTTGATAAGCACTTCATCCAAAATGAGGGAAGCAGATTAGGATTTTAGACTATGCATCAAAAAGAGTGAGAAATCTAAATCAGATTCAAATGTTACAGTGAACTGCACCAAATCTTTGCTCTGGATTTCCAAAAAATATAGTTCAAGCCTGAAAATCTAGCACATTAGAAATAGTCTTTATCTCTTAAAAATATTTTTTGGGGAAACCATTCATATAGTATGTACGTAAGAAATGAAAAACAAATATAATGATGGGAGAGGAAAACATTCTAAAATTTCATGAATTAAATTGTTTTTACAATCTTACACTCATTAGCTCAATTTAATCAACTTTTTTTTTTTTAAAGCATCTGCTCTGTGCCAGGCATAGTCCTTACTGCTATTGTACATATATAGACTCAAAAAGTCATTCCAGACAAGTGAACTATAGTCTAGGCAACTGATATTTCTTCATGACACTTACCTAAATTGCAATTTTTATAATAATTTATTTAATTTTTAAAATGTCTATCATTTTGAGCTGTGACTTCACACAGGCAGGAAACTTTTCCATCTTGTTCATTAACAAGACAACACCTAGCACAGTGACCAGCACATGATAAGTGTTCAAAAATATTTGCTGAATGGATGAGTTGGAAGATGATCAAATTACTATATTTCAAAGTACAATAATATAAGTATTAGCAAAGAAGTACCCACAAAGCATTGTGATTGAAAGATAGGCATCTTATGTGTTAGGGTGGGAATTAACGAGTGTGTCATTTGAGATATAATATTTATGTGACATACGTATTTATATTACAGGACCAGATTAAGATACCACACATACTTTCATCCTAATAAATTTTAAAATAAAGGTTTTATGTTTAATTTCCCAAAATGTCTAATAAGTTGAAGGAAGGATATGTAAAAGGCAATTATTCATTACTGCCTCAATTTGCACCTATCTGTAGAGCCTGTGCAGTAATCATCACCATCTTTTCTAACAACAGGAAGAGAGAGAAGGATCTCTGCTTATGTTTACAGATGACAGAGCTGAAGGTATTTCAAGCCACATGCATGAGTGCAGACCACAAGATCAATGGAGCCCTGCAGAGAGTTCCACAGGCACAGTGTGAATGACTTAGTCCTTTCCCAGCCTAGGAGCTGCTGGTAGGGAATCTTTTTGCTGTCAGTAGTCCCACGTGTGTGTTCACTCTTGGGCAGTGTGACATTATTTTTCTAGTACAAGCCACCCCATTCTGATTGCTACATACAGCGTGCACTCCTGTTGCTACCCAGAAAATGACAGCTTTCCTACATTGCCTCTGGTGGTGCCTCACAGCACCCTCATTACCTGTAATCAACAGCCTTATCTCCCCTTTCCACTATTTCTTTAGCATCTGTCTCTGTTGGTCTTCCTCACACTCTTAGCATAGTAGTCCTTAGTGGCAATGGGCTTGACTTTGATGACAGTTGGCTTACTGAGTAGGAACTTGGTACTGATGACTCCTTCTTTCATTTGCAGTACACACAGTTGTTACTGAGAAAATTAACACAAGAGGTCCTGATCTGGTGTGTGACTTAGAAGTACCATTATCTGTAGAGCTGGTCTAATCAAGAAATTTGGGGCGATTCCATTTGCTAAGAGTTAATAGTTTGTTATACTATGTATCAAGGCACCCTTTGAAAGAATCTCATTAGTTTTGAATTGCCTATAGGTATTCTGAATATATAGTATCTTTTGATGTATATGATATGATACAACATCATGTAGACTTCACAAATAATCCATAATTACTGACTGAGTCTTCTCTTTATAGAGACTAATCAACATATATTTATGACCATAGAAGTTTAGAAATTTACAACCTAAGATATAAATGATCGTCTGATAAATTTTCAAGTGGCAGTTCCATGTTCTTCATTATATCCTCTAGCATAAAGCATATTTAACTTTCTAGTATAATTTTGATATCAAATGTAAGGGCCACAATAAATATAAGTCAGAAACACAATATCATTAATTACCAGAGTGTCCAGTAATATTGGCTGAAGTTTTTTATATATATTTTAAAATTAAAAATCTCATTTTGTAATTCTTAATGACCACTTGTTGATCAAAGCTATTTTCAGTCATGATAAAAAGCAGGTAATAAGTATTGTTGGAAAATGTAGTCTTTCATTATCAAGATAATCATCACATTTTTCTAGAGAATCTCAAAGATTTCTTAAATTTTTTTTTTACCTAAATTTAATGAAGTAGATGAAGTATGTAGTTGTTTGGTGGCCAAGAAATGTAGTTGTTTTATCTATTAAGATATGTTCAGCTTGGGTAAATGTAGGTGTTAAGTCCCAATGCCAGCTTATGATTTATTTTATGTGTCATGCTACCATTTTAGTTTCAAACTATTAATGTGCAAAATTGTAAAAAAGGCTAAATACACAGTATTTTCATCTTCTTAAAGTTTAACCTTTGGCCTGGTACTGAATGTCCTATTTATATTAGCCAGGTCTTTTTTTGGTTTTAAGTTCATTTTAAGTCATTAATTCAGTCATTTTATCTACCTCTACTTAACCAGTTCTCTAGATTGATAAATGTCCTCTATTACTCCTATGAAGTGCACTAATATGCACAGAATGCGATGCAAGTGTTAGATGACTATTCTCTGTCACGTTTGTGCATGTTTTCTCCAACCAGTGAGGTAAATGATTAAGAAGAGTAAGGTATTTTTTTCCTCAAACATGTTTATACCTGTTGTAGTAGAATAATTATGTAATACAATTTAATACCTATTTCCTGATAAATTAGTGTAAAAAATAGAGTTGTGAGTATTGAAACTAAATGAAATACTTGAGAGAATTGAGTAAAGGCAAATGATTAAAACAATATTGATCAGAAATCATGTGTTAGTAAGACAACTATGAATCAGGAAAATCTCTTTAAAATTTGGGAGAATTATGTATCTAGGTTGCTTTAGAATTAGATTTAAAGCTCCCATTTCACTCTGAAAAAGATTAAACTAAAAATCATGATATAATTAGCAAATATAAAAATAATTGGAAGATATGTATACTTTTTATATTTTAAGTTAAAGGGTTTGAAGTATCCGTCACCTTTATAAGTTCACACTTGAAGAGCTTTATCAATTAAGCAATAATCTCCTGGTCTAGGTTTTTTTGGAAATAGTTTTATCCAGTAACAAAAACTAACTTTTGTTAGTGTATTTATGTGAATAATATTGGGTATTAAATCTCAGGATGAGCTAAACCAAGACCTCAGAAGGGAAGGAGGTTTGGAAGTGATGGAGAGCTCAGAAGAAGGAGTTCAGTTTATGACTATTTTCATTTTATCTCTGCTCACTTGAGTCTTGGGACATCTCAGTCTGTGTCTCTAGGTCTTAAGTTTCAAGATCCTGGGAAAGAGAAGCTGATTCTTCCAGCTTAGCTCAGCTACCCTTAAATCAATCATCTTCCCTGAATTCAACATCTGTATTCCAGAGGAAGAGCCTGGTTTTACAGTCATGAATCAAAAAACTATTTTTAGAAAAGAAGAAACCTTATTAATTATAGACTGACCCCAAGAAGGATGTACTTTATCTTAAAATTGAATATTTAAGAATTAGAAAAAATAGAAAAGAAGTTTACTGATATATATATAAAAAGAATGAGGTATTTTATCCACTAGAATTCTGGCGAGCTGCTTTTAGAGCTAGGAGAGATTAGAGTGAAAGATCAGGGTATAAATTCTGAAGATATGAGAGAAAGAGAGGGTCACCAATATAAAAAGTAGAGCTTTTTGAAGAGATATGGGCAGCAACGGTCTAGAAGGATGAAACCAATGATACTGAGTGGCTAGAAAAATAGGAAAGAGAAAGAGAGAGAAAGAGAGAGACAGAGTGAGACAGAGATTTTGTCATCTGTCTTGCATATGGGATGCTGGGAAGAGGGAAGATCTAAAGAAGCTTTAAAAACATTTGCATTAGGAAAGTACTACACAAGTACCCATACCCTCTACTCCAAGGAAACCAAAATAAATATCAATATTATTTTTTAAGAATTTAGTTGTTGAATCAAATGAGCAAATTCATATCTCAAGAATGCAGCCAATAATTATTCAAGCTAAAATATTCCTAATGACTACAATGCTTTAGATTTACATTGCTTTTGAAAGTAATCCTTGTTCTTAGAGAAAAAGAATTATATCCAAACATATTTTTCCACTTAAAGCAAAATAGAGTTACCAACTCAGGTTTTAGTTTTTGTTTCTCCAATGAATAGGTCTATAAACTAGTATTTCTAAGCCTCATTTTCCTAACTCATAAAATGTGGACAATGGATATAAATATCAAATAAGCTGATGTATAAATGTATACAGTACAAAAGCAAATATTATTTCAGCATGTAATTATTAATGGTTTATTTTTCATATACTTATTTATTATGAAACCTAGACTCCTACAAAGGTAGAGATAGAATAAAATAAATGTTAATAAATATTGTTGATAAAGAAATATTATTTTATTTCAGAACTTTTACTCTCTTCTCTTTTATTATTTCTTGGAAGATCACAAAGATCACTCGTTTTTATTTTTCCCACTTTCCCAACATATTTAGATCTTCTGAAATTCCTCTCCACACACCTCCAGAATATGATACACACTCCTGGTCCTCTTACTACATGATTTTAAAACAAATGTTCAGGGCCTTTTTTTTTTTTTTTTCGTATGAAGCTACCAATTCTCAATATCCATCAATACATTTTCAGCATATTAGGCTCTGGACTATATGGAAGGGTACACTAGCCCTTCATGGTTTCATATTACCTCCTCCCAAATTTCATTGTATCTAGTGTATGTTATTATACCCTTAGTATTTTACTTTATTTATTTTTTTTATTTCTGGGTAAAGCCTCCTAAGATCACAGTACTACTTCTCCATTTCTTCAAGAGAAGAACTTGGTTTGAGTAACCTCCCTACTCTTCTCTCCTTGTCCCTCACAGTTCTTATCAATGGTCTAGAACTTCATGCCATATAGAAGATGATCTGGAAAGCCTATTAAGGACAAAACTAAGACATCCCAGTGCACTCAACATCAGGCAGATCATTTCTAAATTGAGGAAACTCCTGATAAGTTGTTGCTATTTTAATATCCCTTTATCTTACACAGAAAAAAAAATCACCTTAGGTCATTTTTGACAGATATAATTTGGGTCTTCTGTGTATACGCTGGATGAAAAGAGACATATGTGAATTACTTTTTACTGTACTCTATGTTGCAAAAAAGATTATAGCTTTTCATAAACCTAATTCAAAAATGACATTCAGTATAAGTTATTTCTTTCCAGAGAGATTCCCATGGAATTCCTGTAGGTTTAAAATAGTACTCATTGTTTATGGAACTACTTAAAAGAAATCAAAAGTGATTATGCTTATGTTTTCTTAAAGAAGAAAAAAGTTATTTTAATATTTTAATCTATTCATGTTCCCTCTATGAGAGTATGTTCCAACTGAGAAATGGGACAAAACAGGAAATACTTTATGATTTTTTATGTGAAAGGGGGATTATAACCATCACTTCTGTTTAGTTTGTAATTTTTCAAGTTTTGCCAGCCTTTCTTCCCCTCCTGATGGGGCACTTCTTAACTTTCGTCATACAGAGTTATACAAGTGAGTATTAACAGAGGAAAAATTACATGAATTATTTAGAAAAGCCAATGTTTTAAGCATTGCTGTGAAAAGTAATATTTCAACATTATTTCTATCATCTTCTGTATATAAAAAAAGCCAGTGTTGACTTACTCTGGGTAAAAACAAATATATGTTCTTATGCCAAAGTTATTGAAAAAAAAGTTTCTATAAAATAATAGATATTATATATATATATATATATATATATATATATATATATATATGTACATATATGTAGTGAGCAAAATATTTTATTCTGAAAGTGTTGTTTCTAAATGTTGTATGTTTGGGTGGTATTTAAAGACCATTTATTTAATTCTTCCATAGTCATTCTAATTCCTTTTATATAACATAAATCATTTGAACCACAATCATTAAGATGCTTTTAAACAGTAAAATTCTATACCAGTAAGCAGTATTATTACTTCTATGGTTTATTTATACCTCTATACACTGCCTTCTGCATTTTATGTATTCTTCATGAAAATCATTGACAACACAATGAACTTTCCAAATACCACAAACTATCTTGTTCACAAGCACTCTGAGAGAGTCATTTAGAATTTTTGAATAATAAAAAATGAAATCAATCCCTATTTGTGCAAGTTCCTAGTGTGTTATGAATGCAATGTGATCTTGGTATTTGCTTATCAAAGGAATGCACTAAAATATTGCAGAAAAGGCCATGGGGCATGACAAACTTCATTTTATTACTTCACTTTCCTTTGACTATTAATTCCACATTCCTTTCTTCTGTTGGTCTTATTAATGGATTTTAACAATGAGATAAAGTCTTCAGTCTAGTGTTTAGCGAAAAAATGGTGAAATTCCAATATGAATGAGGCTTCGTTTTATAGAAGGTATTGTGAGAGGTGAATAGTCTGTATTTTGATGTTTTCATATTTTATTAGGAAAGTGTAATCAATGAGTAGTTTTCTTACTTGATAATTATTTTCTTATGTACTCTTCTCATGGAAAATTAATTCAGCAGATATTGATTGAATTCCTATGTATGCTTCTGAGGTGGTCTTTTAAAATGACTCCTTCTATCTAGTCTTTTCTTCTGTTTTATATTCTGTTCTTGTATTACTCTGTTCAAGATTCAATGTCCCAATAAAGAGGATCCAGTTGGCCAAACTTAAATAAAGCTGTAATGTGGTACTAGGAGAAAAGTTTTGGCAGAAGGAGCTCAAATGCCTTCTATTTCTTAGAGGTAAAACAAGCACCTGGATTTATCCCACTAAGACTGCGCTTGTTAAAGAAAAAAATAATACTTAAAAGTAAGGTGGGTTGTGATAAGCAAAGGAATATAAGTAATGGTCTCAATGGTCAGGAATCCTACATGGAGTAGGTAGAAATTTAGCACAGCTTTGAACAAAGTGTGGGTTTCAGATGGGCACAGAAAGGAAGCCAAAAGCATTATAAGAACGAATCAGTTTAAATGACTAATATTCAATTGTTCACTTTCTTATAATCTATTGAGAGATATAGCCATAAATCAATCAATCACAGAGACAATAGCATTACAAATTATGAATATTTGTGATTCGTTAGTGCTGCCACTTTGTAACATGATTCTTGGTAGAGGTTCTTAGTTTGTTTTATATTTACCTGAATTTTACTTGGTCATTACTAGCCTTATTGTGAAATAGTTACATACACACAACTTTTCACTTTCCTCTTTGAGGAATTGAGACTATCGTGAGTTTTGTTAATGACTCTGATGCCCTCAGAGGGAGGTTCAAAGTATTGCACATCAGGGATGTGAGAAAATGATTTTCCTTAATCATTTCTCAATTCAAATTTTAGTGTATCCTTGTTATGTAAACTTGAGCAAATGTTTTGAATGCTGATTTCAATTCCACACATGAATATATAATAATTTATATTAATGATTATTTGATATATATTGAATATAATATTAAAAATTATTTATAAAATTAAGTTTAGTGCCAATTACATCCCTTACATTAAAAGAAATAAATCCATTCTAAATGAAAAAAAAAACTCAATAATTTGAAAACTCTATGCCATTTTCTAGGGAAAAATGTAACCAAATGGTTCAATACGAAATATACATGCACCATACAAGAATGAGGTTGAAGTTTTAATGTCTCAAAACTAGATTTTGATAGTCTTTTAAAACTAAAATTATATTTTTAGAAATGTGTATAAATGTCATTTCTATTTTTCCCAGTGTTTTGTAAGCCAATAAAAAGATAACTCAAGTTCTATCATCAATTATATCAGATTTTTTAATTTAAAAGAATAGTGAGAACAAATAAATACATAGTTCTTTCTCAATTTTCTGCACTAAGGAAGCAATGATGTGAATACTCTGAAATAGCAGATGATGTAAGCAATGCTTATGTCATTGGCTTGGCAAGCGTGGTGATTCTTAGTCAGAAACAGCCTTGCATAAACTGGATCAGCAGCTGATAGCTTGGTTTTGTGATGTAATTTGAGGGAACCAATTCAAAAGTTTTTCTTTAGTGTCCAGAGTACACTAAATCCCCCCAAATGTATTGAAAGACCTGTTGAAGAATTAAAACCTCATCTGAGAAGAACAGAAAATTAGTTTACTAATGCCCAGAAACATGTATATCCTCCCTTTTCCTGGATTCAATTCCATCTTCCTTTGCTCTTCTCAAAAAGTGTCTTTTATTCTTTCCCAAATACTACCTGACTTCCATTTTATCCTATTCTGGAATAGGCTCTCCTTTTCTCCTCTCTTGTTCTAATTCTATATTAGCCTTAAAGTCCACCTTAAACCCTGTCTTTCATAAACCTTCATTACTAACTGAAGTTGAAAGGCATTGTGCTTTTTCTGAACACTTATAAGCCTCGTGGCTTGTATGACTCATTTAGGACATAATTGTTTGGTTTTGCCTTGTGACATCTAATCTATTGTATGCTTAGTTCTTTTTAAAAATTGTGTTTTTTTTTCTTTATATTTTCCTCTTTTTTTTTGCTTCAATTCATTTTTTACACAGCATCCAAAAGGATCTTTCCAAATGTCATTCTTCTGTTTAAAATCCAATGCACATTTAATTAGGTCTAAATTCCTTACCTTGACTTAAAAGTAACATGGGTTTTCTTTCCAATTACATACCACAGAGAGCTCTTTCCTGCCTTAGAGCCATTGCCAATACTATTCTTTCTGTTTAGAATTCATTCTACCTATCTTTATGTCATTGGCGCCTTCTTATCCTTTAGCGTTCCATCTATGTGTTACTTCTTCAAATATGATTCTCTCTAGGTTCTCCATATTATGGCTTATACTTTTCATTTATATCTATTTTGATATTTTCCATTTATCTCATAATCTACTCTTTACCATTCTTTACCCTAACTCTGCCCTGGAGTCTTGTCATATAAACTGCATCAGTGTGCTCCTTGCTCTCTGGATTCAGGTTGGGTTTAGTCAATGAGGGGAGATTTAGAAAATGAGGAGTGAAGGAGACATATTATTCTCTTGATTCTCTCCCTTTCAGGTCATCCAGTGTTGGCTGTTTCTTCTAAAGTAGATATTGTGTATTTCCATTTTATAGATGAAGAAACAACTCAGAGTGGTGAATAGATTCACAGTTAAACAGGTACAAATGAGTGTCGGGATTTAAATTTAAGCACTTTCTCCATATCATCCTGCCTCATTTAACAAGTGGAACAACCATACTTGATCCAACTTTTGTTTCTCAGACCAGTTGAAAGTACTAAGCTAAGTTTTATTTCTTTAACTCTTTGCTTCTAAAATCACCATTTCTTTGACTTAAGTTCACAACACAGGATTGAGGGAACAGTCACCATAATATTTATTTTATGTGTGTTGACCTGTAGAATCCCTGCAGAATTTGTTATTAAATGTCTTAAAAGTCAGTTAGATCTATGACACATAACCAAGAGTGAGTAAATTTTTAAAAATTAGAATAATAACCATTTTGAAATATATCCTGAAGGAAATATAATAAGATATCATAATAGTAATGTTACTTTTAAAAATTGCTTCAACTTAATTTTCAGGTTAATTAAAAAAAATCACTAAAGTTATTAATGTTGAGCTACACATGTTGTTTACCACAACGATATGGATATGGATCAAACTCTCAATAAGAGATTCTTTTTGAAATCACCATTTGACAAACCCTTTGACAGTAGTATTTCTGTTATATGTTAACTGGAAAAAAATTGCTACTTGGACTTTATTGAGAGAACAAATGCAAAAGCTAGAGTATCAATTCAAGCGGAATGCAAAATTCTTATAGGTTTTAGAAATAGTCTTAGAAATAGTCTTGTTGGGAATAATTGTTTAGGCCTTGAAAGTTTGATTTTTCACATGTTTTGCTAACACGTCGTATGTGCAATACCTCCACTCTTAACTCAGATATGAAGAGCTGTATAAAAAGGCTTTTATTCCCTTAAGAAGATCCATTAATCTCCCTAAATATAGAAAAGGCAAAAAAACACAAAGGATGAGACTGAACCTTAATGTAAATACGGATAAATATGCGACAGCTGTAGCTGAATAGTTACAGAATTGGCCAGAGAAATTAAACCTCTGTAGCACACACACAAACACATACACACATACACTTTGGATTTATTTATGAAACAGCATCTTCTAAACACAGAAACTTGCATTGCAGAAAAGGCAATTAAATAGAACAGCATGAGGTTGTCAATCACTTCAACAACTAACAAAAGCATCTACTATCAAAGCAAATAATGTAAATGTGCAAAAAGGTACCTTGGTATCAAAGTAAATAATGTGAACATGCAAAGGTACAGAATTCTCTGCATCAAATGTCACCATTTTAATGTTCACCATTTTTGTGTGTTTTAGCATATGCTGGAATACTATATCAGTTATTCTGAAATTTGATATACAACTGGCCATTATAATTTCTTAGAGGATTTGGTCATCATGTGAAGCTTTAGAAAGAATTTGAGACTTTCTTTTTTCTTCCTTCCTTCATTCTTTCCTTCCTTCCTTCCTTCCTTCTTTCTCTTCCTTCCTTCCTTCCTTCCTTCCTTCCTTCCTTCCTTCCTTCCTTCCTTCCTTCCTT